>CM066318.1:105800756-106003098 GCA_033807775.1 Saussurea involucrata
CCTCACATGGTTAATTGGAATTAATTAGATAATCATAATTTTAAATTGTTTAAAATTCCATTCAATCTTATCTTATATAAATATATTTAAGTTGAATAATATTGTAAGATAAACATTAACATTATTTATATAGTGAATATAAATTGTATGTCAAATATTTACATTAATTATTAGCATGTGTCCTCACATGTTTAATTGGAATTAATTATGGAAACGATTATATTAATTATTAAATGTGACCTCACATGGTTAATTAGAATTAATTAGATAATCATAATTTTAAATTGTTTAAAATTCCATTCAATTTATATATATATATATATTAGACCTTAATTATATATATATATATATATATATATAAAATTAAATTATACATTGATAGTCAAACCGAAACTATGCGTACTCACTATAAGCACTCTAAGGGGGTTTAAGGAGGTTACCTATAATATGGTTGCCGAATGAGTCAAGGGTTTTTAAAACGCCATGCGTTACCATACTCACCGCCTCTTGTGTGGACTAGTGGAATTACCGAAAAGGTTTGATAGGTCAATGTGACAAGTTAAAAGTATTAACTATGAAGTAAAAAAACAAAATCCCGTTTTAGATATACTAAGAAATGTGAAAGTCTTATGCTACCCATGAGAAGAACACACATATTCTTATAGTTTGTTAACGGGGCGTGTGCGGTTTGCCGGCACGTTAATGTGAAACTATAGTCGGAAATGTGTTTTTCATGGTTGATTCACCATCTAGTTTGTGATCCTTGGCATCCCAGTCACAAATAGAAGATAAGCATAATCGAGATTAACATGCCATTGACATAAGTCGGTGAATCTCAAAAGACCTAGGAGTTTCATAGTGAATGAAATTAACAAAAAGCATTTGTTTACCTAAATAACTTTGTGATGTGATTACGGCATCCCTTTTCCCATCATAGAGTAAAATATGGATCCTAGCCTTGTTAAATATTTTTGGATAATTATTTTTAAGGGTTGAATATCAAACTAACTAAAATAAAACTATACCTACAGATGGCTGAAAATATTCCTCCTCCTCCTCCTACTCACTCAACATCCAACCTTACGTTACTCTCTATCCTAAGTAAAGATAAGCTGACTGGGCCAAATTACTTGGATTGGATTCGTGCTATGAGAATTGCCTTGAGGAACGAAGACAAAGAGTATTTGCTCGACGAGGATCTTCCTATACTTAATGATGATGCAAGCCCTGAAGCAGTAACCGAATACAATAAGCAAATCGCGGAATCCACAAAAGTCGTGTGTCTCATGTTGGCGTCCATGTCCCCGGAACTTCAAAAGAGTTTCAAGAACATGGGGGCGTTTGAACTAAATGAGCAGCTTCGTGAAATGTTTCAGGAGCAAGCGAGGCAAGAAAGGTTCCAAGTCGTAAAATCGCTTATTGTTGGTCCCGAAGGCCTATACAAGTTTGTAGAAGGGGGGATTGAATACAAACACACAGATTTTACTTTTCTAAATTGTTTATTGATAAATCATTAACAATTTACAGTTTGTTGCGGAAACAAGATTAAGGATAAACCTAAATCTAAACAAGTTGGAACACTAAGGTTTCTTGCACTAAGAGAGATAAGGAAATTACTAATAATAACCTATCTTGAGATAAGAGATTGAACTTGTCCAGAGTTAGCAAGTTACTTCAAATGAAGTGAGTTCATCTCTTTATATACTGCATGCATTTAATGCAAGTCAGTATATACTTTACACGTGTCATCAGCTGGTTGGTTGCATGTCATTGACCTTGGTTGACAACCTTAGTAGCCGTATGGATGAACAGTGTAGTATCAGAGTGGTTGTACGATTTCAGATTTTCGGAGGTTCTTTTCTGACATTTCGTACGGAGTCGTGCAAGGGTGGATAAGACAAAAGTATTTTGTACGGAGGACTTCATGATCAGCTTTCGTTGATTCAGCGATCTATCATTTCATATCAGCGAATGATAGAGTTCAGCGATAGCTGAAGTCTTGTACTTGATACTTCACGTTGAGTGGACAAATCTGAGTCTTCGTTGATCCGCATCAGTTCATTAGGAGACTTGTCGCTGGTTCTTGAGCTTGATCTTCGACTTCAGCGTAGAACCTTTGTTGACGTGAAACTTGTCTTCAGGGATCATAAGTAAACAACTAACTTATCAGCGATCATCATAATGACTGAACAGACTCAGAGCATTTATGGTGAACAGTTTCGCTGAATGTTTAACTTAAAGAGCGAGAGTTCCTATCAGCGGTACTGGAAGATCTTAGTACTTATCAGCGATAGTGAAACTCTGATACATATTGTTTACTTACAATTTTCACTAAGTATTTAAGAGAGGGTCATTATCAAATCACTGAGGGTTTGGATCAACAATCTCCCCCTATTTGATTATGACATAGCAACAGAGAAAATTGCTATTTAATGAAAAACATAAGGATAAAAAGAACTCATAAGATATTTGTCCCTTTTACTGTTTTCTGGGATCTTTTCAGTACTGATGGAGTAAAGTACATTCGCTGAAATCTTTCTTTAAAACTTTGAATCACGATACAAAGAAAAATGAAAAGATTGTAAGTACGAGCGAAATAAATTACAAGTACAGAAGAATAACTGATACAATAGAGAAAAGGCGATCATATCAGCTTATAAAGGTTCTTCCTTAATGAGAAGTTCATCAAGGGTCTTTTCAGTGGGGATCATCCAGTCAGGAACCGTTACACCTCGCTTTCTTTTGTTCAGCGCTTCTTCAAAAATCAAAGGTTTTAGGTGTCGTGCCTGAATGTCTTTTCTGAAGTCACACCAGTAGATGAGATCTCTGAGCTGTTCGATTGGAGTGATTGGAAGCTCAGCGATCCGTTGAAAACATTTACGTCCGTCGTAGTCGAGAAAGAATATTCCATAAGGATTACTGATGACTTTACCAGGGACGAAAAGTTCACATGGTGGCAAAGAAATGTCAAGGGCAGATAGATCAGGGTCAGGACCAAGTACTTCAGCACGAGAGAAACCAATTCCAGTTTCATTTCGTATGACAGGACCTGAGTTTGAATCTTGACGTTTCTTCTTTGGAGAGGCCCTTTTTCTTTTCAGCTTAAGATCAGGAAGAGGAGGAATGTCCACACAAGAAGATATCAAATCGATCTGTCTGTTTATCAGCTTTTCGAAATGATCCTTGTACTTAGATTGTGATTTTTGAATAGCTAACCTCATCTCCAGCCATTCAGAGAGACCATACCTTTTTACAGTGTCAGCGCGAAAGGTTTCAGATTGGCCATCTTCTCTGAAAAGTTTGATGTCAACAATAGGTACTCCGATAGAGGTTCTTCCAGAGATGAATACCTTGTTGATCTTTGCTGGACGATATCTGAAGTGTATTTTCTCTTTACACCATATCAGGGTGGTCTGAGAAACTTCAGTTTTCTTTTCCATGATCTTCTGGGCTTCTTCCCAAAGCTTTCGTTGAACTTGAATGGGAACACGTTTTAGCTTGGGGTCTTTGACAGATTCTTGACTAAGCTTGATGGCGTATTCTCTGTCTTTTTCTTCAGCTTCCTTTCTTTCAGCTCTGAGGTGTTCCTTGTATTCATCTTTTGAAATTCTGAACTTTGGAGGAACTGAAGGCAGTTGATCACGCCTTAGAATGATTCGTTGATCCTCGAATCGCTTTATTATTTCCTCTCTTTTCTTATGTTCTTCTTCTCTTAGCTTTTGAGGAGCTAAGGAAGGTCTGTGTCTGTGTGAGAGAGTCTGTTCTTCAGGTTCATCAGTCTCAGAGATCAAATCCAAGACTGGGATTATTTCTTCAGCGGCAGCTGGTATTATTGGTGAAGTCGCAGTTGTGGAGCCTTCAGCGATATCCTCAAACAGGGGAGAGGACTAGCTGAAACACAGCAATCTTACGAGTAAGAACTTGGGTAGAATCAGATAGAGAGAATTGGTTCAAGTGTATAGGCTTGGGTAAAGGAACTGATAGTGTATGATAGAGGAGGGATGGAGTAAGAGATGTTTAGTGTACCTGACAAACCGGCTTTTCAAGCAAGATCATCAGATTGTCATCTTCAGCGACACTTTTGCCTTTGCCTTTCTCAGCTCCAGAGGCTGAGGGCTTTGTCTTTGTCCGCTCCCCTGAAGGTTCATTTATCGAGATTCCCTTAAGAGCTTTGATCTTCGGAGCAGGTTTGACGATAAAGAAGTCATCGTCATCTTCGTCATCATCATCATTCTTTGCAGAAGAAGATGGTTCATCATCAGGGATGTCGGCGGCTTTATCATCTTCTGCTTCGGATTCTTCAGCGTCTTCTTTGAGTTGCTCCCCCTCAGATACAGAGGCGAGCTTCTCGGTTACCTTAGGGTTTTCATCTCCCTGAGGTCCAGCGGCTGCTTCAGCTTCAATAGTCTTCTCACCCTCTTCAGTGAAGGTGAGGTCTTCGTTCTTCTCTCCCTTGATAGATTCATCATGGGAAAGGTCTTCAGCGCTCTTGGAAGGGTTTTCAGCGCTCTTCTCCCCCTCTTTTTCATGATGACTGGGGGAGGAATGGGTAGATTCAGCAGCGTTGGTAGGTTCTCTGTCTTCTTGGCCAGAGAGACCTACACAAGCTTCAATCTTTGCTAATCTGTCTTCAAGGCCAGAAATAGCAGGATTGATCTTCCCGAGCTCAATGCGATCTGTCGCTGTAAAATGTTCAGGTTCAGAGACAGGGGTAGGAGCAGGAGTATTCGCCTTGTGCAGCAGCTGTTCGATCATAGTCTTCATCGAACCAACGTCAGTCTTTACAGAGCTTAATTCAGTCGTCAGAGAGTTGACATGTGTCTTCACAGCAGACATATCTCCCTCTAATGTTCCAACCGATGTCTTCAGCGTTGTAAATTCGCTGGACATGGACGAAACTGAGCTTTTGAGAGAGGTGTAGTCTGTGTAGATATCAGCGAGCACCTTGGCGAAGTCGCTGAGAGTCTTATCAAGTTGCTTCATGTCATCTGGGGAAGCCTTTTTCTCCACCACCGTTGTCAGTTTGTTCAGATTCTCTCCAGTGTTTGTTACAGCTGAAGAGTTATTGGAGAGAGTAGTGGTGAGACTTGTCAGCTTTGTCTCCACGGACTTCAGAGAGGCGTTGATATCTCCCAAATTAGGACCTGTAACATATAAAAACTTGTGAACAGAGGAAAGCTCAGAAGTTTGGGGTTTAGTCACAGTGTTTATGGGTTGTTGATTACCTGCAGGAGGATTTGTGAATTCATCGAAATCACGGGTTCCTGAAAAAAGTTCCATGTCATCTTCAAAAGTGCCCATGGATTGGTCTGCAGGTCCTGTCTTCATCATTTCTGGATTATCAGCTTTAGCTTCCGTAGAAATGATGGCATCTCCAGTGATAACTGGAGGAGAGACCAAATGAGTGGAGGGAGAAGCGAAGGATAAGTTTGGAGGTTGGGTTCTTAGTTCAGCGTTGGAATCGCTGAGAAACACTTCATCAGTCTTTTGAGAGACTGAGGGAGGTTGGGAAGTTTCCAAGTCTGTAATCTCAACGTTTGGAGACGCTGAGATTGGGATTGAAGGGATGGCTTGTTCAGGTGTGGCAGAGCGTACCACTGAATGTTCCTTCAGCTCTGCAGAAGGAGCTGAGGAGTCTTCAGCATGAGATTGCTGGGGTTGCTCTTTTGTTTTCTTGATCCTTTTAGAATCAAGTGGGGTGTGAGAGTGTTTCCTTTTAAGAGGAATGGAAGTAGCAACTGGGGTATCAGCGGTGGGTTTGTCCGCTGAAGGAGCTGCAGAAGTAGAAGAAGTATGAGGGTTAAGAAGAGTTAAGAGTGTAGAAAGACGTACCTCATTTATGGTTGGTTTAAAGTCGAGTATCTTTGGACCGACCTGAGAAAGTTTCAGGTCACCATCAGTTGGGTAGGTTTCCTTCAGGCCACATTGGAAGATGGCGCTGATGAAACGTGGGTAAGGAACCCATGGAGGTCTGTCAGCGACGGTGTCCACTCGTAGAACCAGGTCATCATAGATGATCGATGCCCAGTCTATGTTGAGACCTTTCAGCAGTGCATAACCCATTGCTTGCTGAGGTTTAGCGGCTTGGTCGGAGGAGCCACTCTTTGCAGTCATGCAGCTTATCAGATGAGCGAAGATGAAATTCATCTCGCTGGGCATTTTCGATTTTTTGATGATCGTCAGCTTCTTCTCGGGCTTCATGTCTCTGCCTATTTCCCATACATAGCCCATTGCATCGAAGAATGCAATGATGGCTTCCCTGTCTGAGTTTTTCTTGGGGTCAGGGAGGGGAACAAAAGGTTTTTCCTTGGTAGCGATGGGAAGGCTGAGAGCTTTGCGAATAATGGTTGGGGTGATCTTTATGGTGCCATATTCGATATCGCAGAGGATGCAATCTATTATTTTGGAGGGGTCTTTGGCAGAAGGTAATTGAGTGTGTCTCGCTGAGTACCAGAATTGTGAGAGCAAAAGCTGATGTGCAGGAGGTGTTATGGTCAGGGCTGTGGAGATGCAGCAATTCTTCAGAAATTTCACAGCATCATCTAGATGTGTGACTTGCTATCGAGGAGGAAACTCGAGAAGCGCAGAGAGGTTGTTCACCTTAGTCCAATCCAGTTTGTCAAGTTCAAACTTGACTTGTGGAGCCTTGAGGATTTCCACTTCCTCAGAGTCAGCGGAGATGTTCTCAGCGGTAGCAGGAATGTCAGACGAGGCCATTTCTCTGTATTAACAGTTCAACCAAAGATTTTAACAAATAAGAATGATCTTAATGTGGAAAGAATTTCCAATAAGATGTTTCGAATTTTATCCATTTCATTCAGACATAAATGCCTTAATGAAGATTAGGGTTTTTCTTGATTTTTTAAAACGAAATGTAAAACCCATTTTCTTGTTTTCCAGTTTTCTATTAAGAAATAGATTCTGGAAACGAATGAGGAACAAGTTTAAGATTTTGCATTTAAACTTGAAGAACAACCATGAAATGGTTGTGTTCATAAAATCACGAAAGAAAATGATTTCATTTTACGAAGTTCTTTTGTTTGATCTTGTTAAAACAAAGAGAAGATCGGAAACAAGTTATATGCATTCGGTAATAAATAAGAACATATTAACCTTGATGTTTGATGAGGAAGATGATGAACAGTTCTTGAAGATTTTGAAATCACAAATGCAACAGTGAATTCTTTCTTGCGGAGGAAGATTGATCGCGTAAAAGAAAAATATAAACAAGGAGTTTGTTTATATAGAGATTTTAGAAAGAGAAAATCTTGAGCGGGAAAAGATTTTCATCATGACACGGACACGTGTTTGCATTTGATTGGAAGTTTGAACGAGACGTGCAAACGTGTGTCAGGAAGAGAAAACGTGTCGGGGTTTATCCGTTGCAATGACGTCACAACTGTCCTTTCATATTCTTGGTTGTCTCTGAGGTTTTGAAAAACTCAGAGATACTTTTGAAAACATGAAGTACTGAATGAAAATATTCAGTGAAGGTTTTAAGAAATTTCAAAATATCGCTGTTAAGGAAGAGATATTCAGCGATGCATTTTGTTTTGAAATCTTGCATTTTCATGCGATTGTCAGAGAGAGAAAACATACCTTGATATCAGTGAATCAAGTTTATTCAGAGAGAAGATGATAGAATGGGTTATACAAGTTGATTTTATCCTTTCGCTGATTAATGTGAACCGCTGAAGATTTTATCCTTCAAAGTTCAGCATTCCAAGCTCGCTGATGAGAAAGTTGAATCTTGTCTCATCAAGAGGTTTGGTAAATAAGTCAGCTAACTGATAATCAGTTGGGATAAAATAAAGTTCTATATCACCATTCATCACATGATCTCTGATAAAATGATATCTGATTTCTATATGTTTGGTCTTTGAATGTAGTACTGGATTGTTTGCTATAGCGATGGCACTTGTGCTGTCGCAATAGATTGGAATTTTAGAGAGCTGAAGATCATAGTCTAGTAGCTGATTTCTCATCCACAAGACTTGAGAACAACAGCTTCCAGCGGCTACATATTCAGCTTCAGCTGTGGAGGTGGACACTGAATTTTGCTTTTTACTTGTCCAACTTACCAGCTTTCCACCCAGGAGCTGACATCCTCCTGTGGTGCTTTTCCTATCCATTTTGCAACCTGCAAAATCACTATCTGAATATGCAGTTAGATCGAATCCTGAATCTTTGGGATACCAAAGACCTAGATTCGCTGTACCCTTAAGATATCGAAAGATTCGCTTTACAGCTTTCATATGAGATATCTTAGGTTCAGCTTGATATCGTGCACACAAGCATGTTGCAAACATAATATCGGGTCGGCTAGCTGTAAGATACAATAGTGAGCCGATCATCCCACGGTACAGCGTGACATTGACAGGAACACCCTTTGTGTCCTTATCAAGTGTCAGCGGTGGTGCCATAGGGGTTTTCATAGCTGAACTTTCAGTTAAGTCGAATTTCTTCAGCATATCTTAACATATTTTCCCTGATTAATGAAAGTTCCTTTTTCAGTTTGCTTAATCTGAAGACCAAGGAAATATGTTAGTTCACCCATCATGCTCATTTTATACTCATCTTTCATTCTATCAGCGAAACGAGTACAAAGCTCAGGGTTAGTAGAACCAAATATAATGTCATCAACATATATTTGAACTAGAATGATATGACCTTTTACTTTTCTAAAAAATAGCGTTTTATCAATCTTACCTCGCTCAAATTTTTCAATATGGAGATAAGTGGAAAGAGTGTCGTACCATGCACGTGGAGCTTGCTTCAAGCCATAAAGTGCCTTATCCAGTTTATAAACATAATCTGGACGCTTAGGATCTGAGAATCCTGGAGGTTGTTCCACATATACTTCTTCATTCAGCTTTCCATTTAGAAACGCTGACTTGACATCCATCTGATGTACTTTGAAGTTCTTGTGTACAGCATATGCTAAGAATAGACGAATAGATTCAAGTCTTGCTACAGGAGCAAATGTTTCGTCATAATCTATGCCTTCCTCTTGTCTGTATCCCTGAGCAACAAGACGAGCTTTGTTGCGGGTTACAGTACCATGTTCGTCCAACTTGTTTCGATAGACCCATTTAGTGCCTATCACAGTTTTGTTAGTTGGTCTTCGAACAAGTTTCCAAACTTTGTTTCTTTCAAATTCAGTCAGCTCTTCTTGCATGGCGCTGACCCAGTTTGGATCTTTGAGGGCATCATCTACTTTCTTTGGTTCAGTTAGTGAAATAAAATTTACAAATAAACAAATATTACCTGCACTTCGTCGAGTCTGAATCCCAGCGTTTGGATCACCAAGAATTTGATCAATTGGGTGATTTATAGTCCATCGCTGAGCCGGAGCGTGAGACGCTGACTCAACTTGAACTTGAGGAGCTGAAGATGAAGCTTCAGCGACGTCGGGAGTATCAGCCAAGAGAGGAATTGATGCAGTTGTCATTATATTCACTGATTGCTGAGAAGTAGATGGAAGGTCTGAGACATTTGGATCAACTGCAGGTATAGTGTTTATAGGAACAGCCGAGACCCATGATGTTTCAGCTTCACTATTCTGCATGTTTGGAATGATAGTAGGACTATCATCTTCTACTGGTTGAGCATGAGGAGTGGGAAAATCTTCTGAATCACCAAGATGAGAAAACATCCATTGATTCAGTTCTTCTGTATCAGCGTTCGGTTTAGAGTTCGCTGAACGGGATTCGTCAAACGTGACGTGAATAGTTTCTTCCACAGTTTGTCTTCTTCGATTGAAGACTCTGAAGGCTTTGGAAACTGAGGAGTATCCAAGAAAGATTCCATCATTAGCCTTAGGATCGAACTTTCCAAGAGCATCTCTATTGTTCAGTATGAAACACTGACATCCAAAGATGTGAAGAAAGCTGATTGAGGGCTTTCTCCCATGAAAAAGTTCATAGGCTGTTTTATTGAATCTTTTGACTATCAGCGACCTGTTTTGCGTAAAACAAGCAGTGTTGACAGCTTCTGCCCCAAACTGAGTAGGCAGGTAAGAATCGTTGAGCATTGAACGTGCAGCTTCAATGATTGTTCTATTTCTTCTTTCAGCGACTCCATTTTGTTGCGGTGCTCTCACTGAAGAAAAGTTGTGAGAAATACCCTTTCTCTCAAAGAAGGAATCAAGAGAACTGTTTTTGAATTCAGTTCCATGATCACTCCTTATTGACCGAACGGTCATATTGTTCAGGGTTTCCATCTTCCGAACAAAGGTGATGAGTTCTTCAGGGGTGTCACTCTTAGAACGGAGAAACATTACCCAAGTGAAGCGAGAGAATTCATCAACTATGACCAGCGTATATTTCTTTCCAGCGATGGATTGTTTGTTAACAGGGCCAAACAAATCCATATGGAGTAGTTGTAGAGGAGATGACACTGAAGAAACTTGCTTTGATTTAAAGTTTGCTTTGATTTAAAGTTTGCTTTGGTCTGCTTCCCTTTTTCACACGCTGAACATAACGACTCTTTGGCGTATGAATGCTGAGGTAGACCAGTGACTAACTCTTTTGAAGAAAGAGTGTTCAGTGTCTTGAAATTTAGATGAGATAGCCTCTTATGCCATAGCCAGTTGACATCAGATGAGGCCTTTGAGAAGAAACAGGAGTTCTCAGTGGTTGTTGAGTCCATGTTTATTACATAAACATTTTCCAAACGATAACCGCTGAGAGCTATCTTCTCCTTTTTGTCAGTGACAAAGCAGGATTCCTTAGTAAAGATTACTTTGTTATCCATGTCGCAAAGCTGACTGATGCTTAGAAGATTATGCTTTAGCCCTTCAACATATGCGACTCTTCTGAAGGAGGTTGTACCATTTGAAAGTACACCATACCCTCGGGTATGTCCTTTTCCATTTCCACCGAAAGTCACAGAGGGACCCTTTTCTTCCTTGTATTCAGCGAGCAGGCTTTTCTTACCAGTCATGTGTCTAGAGCATCCGCTATCGAGATACCAGATACCCTTCTTAACCTGTAATACAAAGGAAGATTAGTTTTTCTTGGGTACCCACTTAACCATGTATACACGTTTGTCAGTGGAAGTAGTTGGAATGGAAGGTTCAGCAGTCTTCGCAGCATTTGAAGATTCAGCTTTGTCTTTCTTCACTTTGGTTAATTTCTTAACCTCAGTGGTAGAATTCACCTTGACCTGATTTGCACCAGGGTTGGTCTTCTTTGCCTTGGGGGCAATCTTCACCTTAGCTATCTTTTCAGCTTTGGTGGCTGTGGGGCACTTACTAGCAATATGATCAGTGAGTCCACAGTGATAACATTTCCTATAGCTGAAAGTAGTTCTAGGACCATTTGTTTGTTGAGCTTTTAATTTAGAATTTGAAGTACCAGCACCAAGTAAGCTATTTGCTTTAGAAATGGGACGAACATTCAGTTCTTCAGATTTCTTACCAAGGACATCCAATCTGAGTCTAGGAGTAGATCGCTGAATAAATCCAGATATCTGCTTCCTTGATCCAGATGGATGATCCACTGAAGCTTTAGAAGCATTCAGTTTTGGTACTAAGGTACCCTTCTGAGGATTCTGGTAAATAACAATTCCTTTACCTTTGTCTTTACAGACAGAGGTAGGTTTTGAATAAACCATTTTCTCCTTGCCTTTTGAGGAGGTAGGAGTTTCCTCAGGGATTGGTGTAATGGACGAGGAGCACTGAGAAGATGAAGTATCAGCGACTGAGGATACGAACGTTCCAAATTTAAGCATTGAACGCTCAGTGGTTGGTTTTGAAGTTTCATATTTGTAACCCAAACCACGTTTATCACTCAGTGGAATTTGAGACTTTATTATCTCAGTGATCTTTGTTGAAGAATTACACCATCCTTCAACAGTAGCTTTTTCAGCCTTTAATGCAGCGATAGCTTCTGCTCGTTCGATTTTGACTAGCTGATTTAAATATACTTGATCTTTAAAATCTTCTTCAATTTTAGAAAGCTTTTCTATTTGAAGGTGGCAGTTTTTAAGCTTTTCAGCGAGATCAAGATTTTAGTTTTCAACCACAGTTTTGCCGTTCATGGCTTCGTATAAACTTCTAGTCAAGAGATCGATCTTACGGAGACTATCAGCTTCATCAATATTTGCAATATTGGTAAAGAAAGAAGGTGATACCTGAATGGCAGATGTTGAAGTGGAGGGAATGTCTGAACTTTCTTCCTCTTCTTCAATCTTGGCCATGAGACATTGATTTGCTTCATCATCTTCAGAGTCAGATGATGATGCTTCTTCATCAGAAGCAGCCCAATCATAGTCAGCCATCAGGCCTTTGCCTTTCTTCTTAAAGCTTTTCATCTTCACATATTTTTCTTTCAGCTTTGAGTATTTGTCATCTTTATTCCTTGGAACAAATGATTTCTTTGTAAAAGCTGAGGGTCTAGAAACTTTCTTAGACCTGCACTCGTTAGCAAAATGTCCTATTTCTTCGCAGTTAAAACAAGTAGCAGTAGCCTTATCAACAAAAACTGATGATTTAGGCTTGTCAGTTATGGAAAGAGGTTTGTTCTTTCTAAACATTTTCTTCTTGGCAAATCTCCTGAACTTCTTAGTTAGGAGAGCCAAAGATTCTTCATCTGAAAAATCAGAATCTGATGACCTTTCAGAGTTACTCTCTAACTCAGTGATAGTGACCGAGGGTCGCTGAGTAGAAGGTTCCTCTGAGATTAAAGCAACAGGGGTGCTTTTGGAATCTTTTACAAGATTCTTCTTAAGATGGCTTGATTGCTCATGATTCAGCAACGCGCCATATAAGGTAGCAAGGGTCATTGATTTTAGATCCTTTGACAGCTTGAGACACATAGAATAATTGTTCCAGCTTTCAGGTAAACATTCTAGAAACTTTGTCAGCACCTCAAAGTTAGAATATTCCTTACCAACAGTTTTCAGATCTATAATTAAACAATTAAAACGTTGGTGAACTTCAGAGAGAGTTTCATTCTTACCAGAAATGAAGCTTTCGTATTGTCTTACCAGGTTGATCTTTCTTGAGTCCTGGACTTCAGACGTTCCTTCATACTGAACACATATTGTGTCCCACATGGCTTTTGATGATTTCAGGTTCATGACGGAATGGTAGACTTCGTCAGGAAGGGCCATGGATAGTATGGATCTGGCTTTTGTATCTATAGCCACTTTCTTCTTATCTTCGTCGGTCCATATGTGTATTTCCTTAGGAATCAGCCTTTCTGGAATAGCAGGTCTATTTGCAGTGGCTGGAACTGAAGGATCAATTGTTACAGGGATGTATGGGCCGTTTTCAAGATAGTAAGGCATAGTGGGGTCTACACCTTCTAAGAAGAGTGTCATCCTATTTTTCCACAAGTTGAAGTTGTCTCTGGAAAATCTAGGGGGTTTTGCAAGAGAACCATTGTCTATATAATTTGTGTTTGTGTTGGTGGCCATTTTCAGATAATAGCAAGGAAGAGAAATATCTTAGATTAGATCTTGTTTATGAGATTAAACAAATCCGCTCTGATACCACTTGTTGGTCCCGAAGGCCTATACAAGTTTGTAGAAGGGGGGGGTTGAATACAAACACACAGATTTTACTTTTCTAAATTGTTTATTGATAAATCATTAACAATTTACAGCTTGTTGCGGAAACAAGATTAAGGATAAACCTAAATCTAAACAAGTTGGAACACTAAGGTTTCTTGCACTAAGAGAGATAAGGAAATTACTAAAAATAACCTATCTTGAGATAAGAGATTGAACTTGTCCAGAGTTAGCAAGTTACTTCAAATGAAGTGAGTTCATCTCTTTATATACTGCATGCATTTAATGCAAGTTAGTATATACTTTACAGGTGTCATCAGCTGGTTGGTTGCATGTCATTGACCTTGGTTGACAACTTTAGTAGCCGTATGGATGAACAGTGTAGTATCAGAGTGGTTGTACGATTTTAGATTTTTGGAGGTTCTTTTCTGACATTTCGTACGGAGTCGTGCAAGGGTGGATAAGACAAAAGTATTTTGTACGGAGGACTTCATGATCAGCTTTCGTTGATTCAACGATCTATCATTTCATATCAGCGAATGATAGAGTTCAGCGATAGCTGAAGTCTTGTACTTGATACTTCACATTGAGTGGACAAATCTGAGTCTTCGCTGATCCGCATCAGTTCATTAGGAGACTTGTCGCTGGTTCTTGAGCTTGATCTTCGACTTCAGCGTAGAACCTTTGTTGACGTGAAACTTGTCTTCAGGGATCATAAGTAAACAACTAACTTATCAGCGATCATCATAATGACTGAACAGACTCAGAGCATTTATGGTGAACAGTTTCGCTGAATGTTTAACTTAAAGAGCGAGAGTTCCTATCAGCGGTACTGGAAGATCTTAGTACTTATCAGCGATAGTGAAACTCTGATACATATTGTTTACTTACAATTTTCACTAAGTATTTAAGAGAGGGTCATTATCAAATCACTGAGGGTTTGGATCAACACTTATGGAATGTAAGCAACAGGATGGTGCCCCTGTATGTGTGCATGTGCAAAAGATGAAAGCGTACATTGACAGGTTAGGCAATCTAGGTGTCGATTTCCCAAGAGAGCTTGCCATTGACATGGTGCTAAACTCTCTTAGTGGGGCATATAAACAGTTCATAGTGAACTTCAATATGAACAATATGGACAAGACCTTGATGGAGCTCCATGGCATGTTGAGATTTACTGAAGCAAGTATGGGTAAGACCCAAAGTGCTCACTCAACTGCTCCCATCCTGGCCATTAGGGAAGGTGGTTGTAAGAAGAAGAAAGTTTCTCATCCCAAAGGGAAGGGAAAGGCTAAAGTTGTCCCTCGCAACCAAGGCCTTAAGAGAAAAGTTGATTCTTCTGACATACCACCCATAAGTGACCCTAAAGAGGCCATATGCTTTTACTGTCAAGAAAGAGGCCATTGGAAGAGAAGCTGCCCAAAATATCTGGAGGACTTGAAAATGAACAAGGTCAAAGGGTGTGGCACCTCAGGTATTTTTACAATTGAACTGCATAGTACTTCGATTTCAAACTCTTGGGTCCTTGATACGGGATGTGGTACTCATACTTGCTCTAATTTCCAGGGACTAAAGGGAAGTAGAACGTTGAAGCATGGGGAGCTAAATCTGATCATGTGAAACAGGATGACTGCCGTTGTTACCAAGATTGGAGATTTTGAGCTCGTGCTTAGTAGTGGTTTTTCAATAAAGTTATTAGATTGTTGCTACTCGCCAGAAATGGCTCGAAACATTATTTCTTTTCATGCATTGTACAAGGATGGTTTTGAATTTCAATTTGATAATAATAATGGTTGCAATTTGGTTTATAAACATGGTTGTTTTTATTTTAAAGCCTCTCCTTGTAATGGTGTGTATGAAAGTGTGATTTGTGTTGGTAGAAATAATAATAACTTAACTCTAAATGTTGGTTCCTGCAATAGTGAATTGGATAAATCGTTGTTATGGCATCATCGTCTTGGCCACATAAACAAGAAACACATCACCAAGCTCCAATCGGATGGGATCTTGGAACCATTTGGCTTAAAGTCGGATGGAGAATGCGAGTCTTGCTTACTTGGCAAGATGACAAAAGCACCTTTCAAAGGAAAAATGGAAAGGGGTAAGGATCTGTTGGACTTAATCCACACAGATGTATGTGGACCGTTCAGATCTGCCACGAGAAACGGTGAGAGATACTTTGTTACCTTTACTGACGATTTCAGTAGATATGGATTTATCTATTTGATGAAAAACAAATCGGATACTTTTGAAGTGTTCAAAGGGTTCAAAAACGAAGTAGAAAACGAACTGGGCAAGAAGATCAAGATGCTCCAGTCCGACAGGGGTGGAGAATACTTGAGTCATGAATTCTACGACTATCTAAGGGATTGTGGAATAGTTGCGCAATTATCTCCTCCCAGAACACCACAACTCAATGGTGTTGCTGAGAGAAGAAATCGAACGCTACTTGATATGGTTCGGTCCATGATGAGTCGTGCTACACTTCCAATATCGTTCTGGGGCTATGCCTTAGAAACTGCAGCTCATATCTTAAACCTCGTTCCAACTAAGAAGGTTGCAAAGACACCCTCTGAAATGTGGACTGGGACTCGTCCCTCGTTAGCACATATAAAGGTCTGGGGTTGTGAAGTCTTCGTTAGGCGCGAAACTAACGACAAGCTAGAACCTAGAGCAGAGAAGTGTTGGTTCATTGGTTATCCCTACAAATCCTTTGGATATATATTTTACAAACCTTCTGAGAACAAAGTGTTTGTAGCTAGAAGGGGAGTCTTCCAAGAAAGGGAGCTCATTTCCAAAGAGGATAGTGGGAGCAATATTGATCTTGAAGAAATCCAAGAAACAACCAATGATGAACCTATAGTTGACACTAGCCCTCAACATGAGGTTGAACCACCTATTGAGGAAACTGACATACCTCCACCACCTCTTCGCAGAACTAGTAGAGATAGTAGAGCTAATCAATCTCCTGATTTTTATTATGGTTTTCATATTACAAAGGAAGGAGATACACTAGTCAATGATAAAACATTTGATAGTGCGGATGAGCCACCCAACTCTAAGAAAGCGATGGCAGGCCCTGAGGCTGCCAAGTGGAAAGAGGCCATGGAGAACGAGATTCAATCTATGTACGATAACCAAGTTTGGAAATTGGTTGATCATACACCAGGTCGCAAGACAGTTGGGTGTAAGTGGATCTTCAAAAAGAAGACCGACATGGATGGGAATGTGCACACATTCAAGGCTAGACTGGTTGCGAAAGGTTACACTCAAATTCAAGGGATTGATTGTGATGAAACCTTCTCACGAGTAGCAAAGATTAAGTCTATCAGGATATTACTTGCCATAGCTGCATTTCGTGACTATGAAATATGGCAAATGGGTGTAAAAACCGCTTTCCTCAATGGGAAACTTGATGAGGATGTGTATATGGCACAACCTGAAGGTTTTGTACATACCGAGTATCCAGATAAGGTGTGTAAGCTTGAAAGATCCATTTATGGACTTAAACAAGCGTCTCGTAGCTGGAATCTTTGTTTTCATGAAAAGGTCAAGCAGTTTGGATTTTCTCGAAGCGAAGATGAGTCATGCGTATATGTTAAGGCTAATGGGAGTAATGTTGTATTTCTTGTCTTGTATGTTGAGGACATACTACTCATAGGAAACGATATTCCGATGTTGCAAGTTGTAAAAGTCTGGCTCGGGAAATGTTTCGCTATGAAAGATTTGGGAAATGCAGCATGCATACTTGGAATAATAATTTATTGAGATAGAACCAAACGTTTAATTGGACTTAGCCAAAGTACATACTTGGATAAGATATTGAAGAAATTCAATATGAGTGAATCCAAGAAAGGGTATTTGCCCATGCAACATGGTATAAGATTGAGTAAAGATCAATGTCCCAGCACTAGTAAAGAACTGGACAGAATGAGTCGAATTCCATATGCATCTGCTATAGGATCGATCATGTATGCCATGACATGTACTAGACCTGATGTCTCATTTGCTTTAAGCATGGTGAGTAAAGTGCCGACTGAAGAGAATCCGGCGGATCCTTTCACGAAAGCGTTAACTCGACCCAAACATGAGTATCATACTGAAGCCATAGGTGTTAGAATTATCAATATACCTTGAATGTTTTAGTTGTTAGTTTGATGTATTGAAAACGTAATAAATTGTATTTGATTTGGAGATTATTATATGGAGATTATAATATATGCTGGATTGCGTCCATTTACATTTAATTTATTATCGTGTTTCCGTTTTGCATGTTTAGAGCCCACTTCCTGAGTATTAATTTACTTAAACCTCCACAGTCAGTCATACTCCTGGAAGTAAGTAGTGATTCAAGACTGTCATGGAGTGTTAGAAGCATAGAGAATGCAACTAACACTCATGAGTACCTAATAGTGATTTGGGTATTGGAACAGCCCGCACTCAAAAGTTTACTTCATGGATTAAGTCAGAGTAATTTTGAGATGATAATATTTTATGTTCTTCAAACGGAGATACATAGAGTTTTGCTCTAGGATTCTGTTATGCTTTGGTGTGCTCCAACGCTGACCGTAACTAGCAGCTATACAGGGTATGTCCATGTATAATATGATGAGTAGAAATGAACTGTGTAGTCAAAATTTATTTGTTCCTTCTGCCTAAACAGGAGAAGCGATATCCATGGGCCCCTCGATGATTTGGTGTTGACGTTAAGTGTTTGGCCAAACCCTTACTAGAATTGATGTGTTCAATTGAGTAGTCTGATGAATTCAACACATATCGGAAATCGGGAAACATAATCTTGATCCATGAGATAGACATTTATCCATGTCTCAGGGTCATATGATATCTTGTAGAACAAAGGAACATTAAATCACTTATCTTAGGACCGAATCTTTATCAGAGTTCGGCAGCTGCATTGGATGGCTTGCTCTCTACTGATTATTGAAAGTGTTAAAACCAAATAGAGTTAATAACTTGTCCAAGTGGGAGACTATTGGATATAGTGTCCAGAGTCATTAACTATTGGTAATATTTCTAATAATAGCAGGGTCCTTTTGGGTTGCCCTTAAGACCCAAAATAAACAATCAAAAGAATAAAAGGGAGTTAAAGCAATTAGTTCAATTGATGATAAGTTGCAATATAATTAATTAGATTAATTATATAAAGTGTAGGGACTAATTGGTTAAAATAGTTTTAACAAGCTTATCGCTTCAAGGGGGCTAAGTGTAAAATAGAGGTTTTTTCCATCTCTCTTGGAGCCGTCGATCTCCCCTCTCCCTCTCCCAAAATCATAAACCCTAATTTAGGGTTTAGTGATTAACCATCTTCTTGTTGTTGGTATTTTGGTGTTCTTAAGTGTGAGCCACTAGAGGGATTCATACTATTGGTCCTTGACATCCAAGAAGCGAGATCAAAGGTTTGATTCGTCATTGTGGTTTTCGACAATCGCAATAAACAAGTAAGTGTTCGTGATTCAATCTTTTGTAGTTAATTATCTAGAACGCATGTATTCATATAGGTTGATAGTTTGTATAACCATTGATGATAAAAATTAAAATATGCTTCCGTTGCCTATATCATGTGGTTGTATGTTTACTTAAAAACCTTACAGCTAAATGGTGATTCAACATAGATTCTACATCTTGAAACCAAGCCAGTTTTGGAGCAGCTTTATGATAATGAAACCAACCAGCAAAAAGCATTAACGCTGCGAAGATCAATGCACCAATTGCAGTACAATAGAGTTGTAATTCGCTAGTTATTTCAGATGCTCGCCAAATCTGAAAAAACCCAGAGGTTATTTGTATTCCTCGGAAGCCCCCGCCCACATCACCATTCAATATTTCTTGGCCCACTATCGGCCAAACCACCTGGGCACTAGGCCCAATGTGAGTCAGATCGCTTAGCCATGCTTCATAATTGAAAAAACGAGCACCGTGGAAATACATGCCACTCAGCCAAAGGAAGATAATGGAGAGTTGACCGAAATGCGCACTAAATACTTTTCGAGAGATCTCCTCCAAATCACTGGTATGGCTATCGAAATCGTGAGCATCAGCATGTAGGTTCCAGATCCAAGTGGTAGTTTCAGGGCCTTTAGCTATTGTTCTTGAGAAATGACCTGGTTTAGCCCATTCCTCGAATGAAGTTTTTATGTGATCCCTATCTACCAAAACTTTTACTTCTGGTTCGACGAACGAATAATCATTGAGTCCTCCTCTTTCCGGACAACACATACAAAGAGACCCGCCAACAGTCAAATAATTAGTGAATCTCGGAGAGATATTTATATTATATAATTAGTTTCTTTCTCTTCTAGTTTTATATCTCCCATCTATCTATTTCTTTAGTTATTCACTAGAGCAATTATGATCTGGAAGTCGATCCGGGGCAAGTGTTCGGATCTATTATGACATAGCCATGAGGCGCTCAACGGACCTTTTTAATCTTATAAAACTGTTTCTGACTTTAGATTGATACAAAAACCACTTTTTGTGCAACCTAGTATATTTCAGATCTCAATTAAAAGTTCTTAGATGGAGCTGCTTCATGTTTTTTAGATAGAGTACTATTACTTTATTCCAAATGACGCGAGCATACATTAGCCATTACTAATAAATTTTCATATATTCAGTGATTCGAAGTCTTTTTGGTTAGTTTTAATAGTCTTTTTTTATCTAGATATAGAAAAAAAGAAAGACAAGAAAAAATGGATTTTGTAAGGTATCCATGTATCCTTTATTCCTACGAAATAGAATGCTTAGACTTAGAAGGGATATAAATAAATTCTTTGATTGGTTCTTCCCATAGGAATGATCTATTTTATTTGACTGATGGGGCCAACAAACAATTAATTATAACAAATAAAAAAATATCTAAAACAATCTAAATCTAAATAATAACTAAAATAAAGAAAAGGTATCGTCTTTTATTCTAAACGTCTAGTGATCTTCAACCAATTATGTGCTTCAATATAATTACCAGGAGTAAGTGTTATAGCATGTTTCCAATACTCAGCGGCTTGGTCGAACCAAGCCTCCGCAATTTCAGAATCCCCCTGCCGAATGGCCTGTTCTCCCCGGTCGAAATAGGTGGGTTAATTCCTTCCCTTAGAACCGTACTTGAGAGTTTCCTACCTCATACGGCTCGGCAGACAACTCTTTTTGTATCCCATTTGAATCTACGATATCTAACTGAATAAGATTTCTCGTAGATCTATCCAATTTTTTCGGGTTAACGAAAAGAAGTTAATAAAATGAGTTTCAAACTTAAATTTTAAGTTTGGATTAAAAATCCGGTTTATTTTAGTTTTATCTTTTCTCCCACCTTCAGAAGAATAAAACATAGACATTTCGCCTATCATTATAATTTTCTCAAAGGTGACTATCTCAGTTTCATATCATATAGAAATTTATATAGAATTTTTGAAAAAGACTTTCGAAAGGAAAGACTTACTATCTTTGGGATCTGATCCTACACCGCTGCTCAATACCTTAGTGGATCGACTCTATTACATAAGTGGATTCCTAACGTTTGTCTCACATCATGACATAAGTAAGCAGTTATTATTGTATCGGCCCAAAACCTCGCTAATTGATCTTTACGGTGCTTACTCTATCAATTAGATCCTTTACCCATAGAATAAAACAGCTAGGCATATCTATTTCTTCATATTTCAACTTCTATGAAGTTTCTTTCTTATTGTTCATAAATGTGCACAATTGACACACCTACATTCACTCCTCCTTAAATCTCTCATTAATTAAATTTTTAATAATTATAACTTACATTTACTACTCTTATAATTACCTATGTAGTTTATGTAACGTCCCAAAACTTGGCATACATTAAATCATAGAAACTGAGCGTTTTACATTACAAAATTTAACTTGTTCAGTACATCAATAAATGAGCTTAACAAAATGACAGCGGAAGTCTACAAAATCCACAGCCGAGCTCTAACTATGTCATTAGTCTAAGTCTTGGAGTCGCTCTAATCTCCAAGTGTGCCTTGCCTCTCCTAATTCTTCCCCGAGGAACTCGTGGAACGCTTACCTGAAAATGGTTTAGTTTTGAAAATGCGTGGGTTAGACCAAAAGGTCTAGTGAATTCCCTTCGTAAAACAACATGTATGAACCACCAGAAATCATTTTAGAATAATTCATGAACTATCACACATATGGTATTGCACTATATGGGGAATCACATAAACATCCGCGATCGGGGCCCAAGCAGACTCCCCTTTCGCCCTCTCGTATCGGGGCCCAAGCAGACTCCCCGATACCCGCCGAGGAGGGAAACAAATTCCAACCTACCGTCTCGTCATACACATCCAAGGGACCATCGGATCCCGAGGCTCTCTGATTCCACAGTGCAGACCGACATCACATAACATGCATATACATTCCATAGGCATGAAAATATAATCTTTGAAAGTTCTACTATCTCATTTCATCATATCAAGCTTTCATTCGACGTAAAAGTATGTGCGTAAGAAACATGCATTTCAATTGTAAACATTTCATATGTTTTAAGAACCATAATCAGTAAAGAAAACGTTTGATATTTTAAGCCGTAAAAAGGGTGTAGGGAACTCACCTTGATTGACGTGCAATGCACTTCCTAAACACCTTCCAGCTACACCCAACGAACACCTAAGGCAATAGATCCACATCAGATAAATATCTCAGCCCTACTGTCCGAATACCCCTTCCCGAACACAGCACTTATCCGGACACAACACTTATCCGGACGCTACACTTATCCGGACACCACACTTATCCGGACCCAACACTTATCCGGGCAAAACTACCCAGTCATTAAGCTTATCCGGGGACTTCGGCTACCCGGTTACTAAGGAAACACCCGGACACCCTCACGGGGCACTTACCCGGACACCACCGAACTCTGGTGTCCGGAAAACTCGGTTGTTCGAACTTAATAGTTCTAAAACTGATCTATACTTCGATTTTTGCCATTAGTTTGATTAGACAACTATAAGGGTTCATCCACCAACCCCAAACACTCACTTAATCCATCTATAACCCCTAAAATCGGTTCATTAAGACAAAACCCATAAAACCCACTTTTTAGGAAATGTGGTTGAAAACTCAATAAATCCCTGATTTCAAACATAGAAATCCAAACTAATGAAGAAGGAAATACTAATTCACACAGAATACAAATTTGGGAAGGATTACCTGAATGATTTCTCCTCTCCTTTGCTTTCTTCTTCTTCTTCTACTTCTTCTTCTTCTTTCCTTGTTCCTTAGCCACCAACACCAAGACCAAAATACTGATTTGTGCAAATGGAGGCTGCCCTAGAAGTTTGTGCATTTAAATACCTTCATCAAATTACAGAAATGGCCCCTTAACTTAACTTTCGTTTCTTTTATTTCGACCACCAAACTCCAAGACTCACTAGGATTTTGGGTTGTTACAACACTCCCCCCTCCCCCCCCTTAAAATAATTCCGTCCCCGGAATTCTTCATTGGAAGAGCTGCGGTTACCTTGACCTCATATCCGATTCCAACTCCCATGTAGCCTCCGGGCCCTTGTGGTGCCGCCATTGTACCTTTACCAGTTTAGTCTCTTTGTTTCGTGACTTCCTCACCTTAAAGTCTGTGATGGCTTCTGGTTGTTCCACGAAATCTAACTTTTCGTCCACCTTAATGTCATCTAACGGAACCGTTTTAGTCATGTCGGCTAGGCATTTTCTTAGATTAGACACGTGAAACGCATTATGGATGCTGCGTAGTTCTTCCAGTAGATCCAACCTATACGCCACTTCCCCAATCCGCTTCGTGATCTCGAATGGTCCGATGTAACGTGGGCTTAGCTTCCCCCGTTTCCCAAATCGTACCACTCCCTTCCACGGGGACACCTTTAACAATACAAAATCTCCGACCTGGAATTCTATGTCTTTACGTCTTTTATCTGCATAACTCTTTTGGCGGTCGCGAGCGACCTTCAGCCTTTCTCGTACTTAGACTATCTTGTCCGAAGTCAGTTGTACCAATTCTGGTCCGGCTAACTGTCTTTCACCCACCTCATTCCAACACAACGGTGTCCGACATTTTCTACCATAGAGTGCCTCAAACGGCGCGGCCTTGATGCTCGAATGGTAGATGTTATTATAAGCGAATTCGATCAATGGTAGGTGCTTTTCCCAAGAGCCTTGGAAATCTAAAGCACATGCTCTCAACATGTCTTCCGATGTTTGGATTGTACGCTCACTCTGAACGTCGGTCTGAGGGTGGTAAGCGGTACTCATCGTGATCTGCGATCCCATTTCTCTTTGGAAACTTCTCTAAAAGTTAGAGGTAAACCTGCTATCTCGTTCGGATATTATCGACGAAGGCACGCCATGGAGGGTTACGATCTCATCAACGTATAACTTGGCTAGCTGCTCCAACGAGTAAGTCTCTCGTATAGGCAGAAAGTGGCCTGACTTTGTGAGTCGATCCACGATCACCCAAATAGCGTCGTAGCCCTTCGGAGTTCTAGGCAAATGGGTCACAAAATCCATCGTGATCTAATCCCACTTCCACATGGGTATGTCTAGTGACTGAAGTTTTCCGTACGGTCTTTGATGTTCGATCTTCACGCGCGAACCCGTTACACAGGTCTCAACAAAATGAGCTACATCCTTTTTCATTCCGGGCCACCAATAGTCTCGCTGCAGATCTCCATACATCTTATTAGTTCCAGGGTGAATCGTATACTTTGATTTGTGAGCCTCTTCTAAAATCATTTTCCTGAGTTCCCCGAATCTTGGGACCCAGATTCTCCTACAGAAACACTTCACCCCTCGACTGTCATCCACTAACAAGGACGCTTGTCCGACCAACCTTTCTTTTTTGAGATTATCAGTTCCGAGGGCCTCAGCTTGACATTTCTTTATTTCGGCTAACAGATTGAACGTTACCTCGGCTCTCATAGACACAATGCTGGGGATTTCGCTTCTTTCCTTACGACTCAAGGCGTCTGCTACTACGTTCGCCTTACCTGGGTGGTACTCGATTTTACAATCGTAGTCGGTCAACAGCTCAATCCATCTCCTTTGGCGCATGTTTAACTCCTTTTGATCAAAAAGATGGCATAGGCTTTTGTGGTCCGTAAAGATTTGGCACTCCGTCCCGTACAGGTAATGTCGCCAAATCTTCAGAGCAAAAACCATGGCCGCTAATTCTAAATCGTGAGTGGGATATCGAACCTCGTGATCCTTTAACTGTCGGGAGGCATAAGCGATCACCTTACCTCGTTGCATAAGTACACAACCCAAACCCAGCTTCGATGCGTCACTGAATACTACGAAATCATCAGTACCGTCAGGTAATGACAACACCGGAGTGCTGCTCAACATATCCTTTAGCTTTTGAAAGGCTTCCTCCTGCTTTTCCAACCAGGCGAACTTGACATTCTTCTTGGTTAAAGAGGTCAGTGGCGTGGCGATACGCGAAAAGTCCTTGATGAACTTTCGATAGTAACCTGCCAGTCCGAGGAAACTTCGAACTTCCGACGGATTCTTGGGCTACTCCCAATCTTGAATGGCTTCGATCTTTTCCGGATCAACCATGATCCCCTTCTTAGACACCACGTGCCCGAGAAACTGTACCTCTCTCAACCAAAATTCGCATTTAGAGAATTTCGCATACAGCTTCTCTTGTTTTAGCAGTTCGAGAATCGTACGAAGGTGATTTTCGTGCTCCGCTTCCGATCTTGAGAATATCAGGATGTCATCTATGAACACTATCACGAACTGATCTAAATAGGGTTGGCAACCCTATTCATTAGGTCCATGAATGCTGCCGGGGCGTTGGTTAATCCAAACGGCATCACCAGAAATTCGTAGTGTCCATATCTGGTTCTGAAGGAAGTCTTCGGCACATCCTCCTCCCGTACCTTGAGTTGATGATAACCTGACCTCAAGTCTATCTTTGAAAAGTAATTGGCTCCCTATAACTGATCGAACAGGTCGTCAATCCTCGGTATCGGGTACTTGTTCTTGATCGTGACTTTGTTGAGTTCTCGATAATCAATACACATCTGCATAGTACCGTCCTTCTTCTTCACGAAGAGCACAGGTGCTCCCATGGTGATGTCCTTGGTCTGACGAATCCCTTGTCTAACAGTTCTTGCAACTGAGTCATCATTTCTTTCATTTCGGATGGCGCCAATCTATAAGGTGCACGGGCAATCGGTGCAGCTTCGGGCATCAAATCGATTCTGAACTCGATCTGACGATCCGGGGGTAGACTGGTCAAGTCGTCCGGAAATACTTCCGGGTACTCATTTACTACCCGCATATCGCCCACCCCACGCTTCTCTTTCTTGGCATCCAACACATACGCCAAGTATCCCCTACACCCCTTCTTCAAGCACTTAGTAGCCCTAATCATAGAGATCATGCAATTCTTTCTATTACGGCGGTCCCCATAAATCACTACAGGATCCCCATTCGGTGATTGAATCCTGATCAGCTTTCTGTTGCAAACGATGTTCGCATCATTCGCGGCTAACCAGTCCATACCTAACACCACATCGAACTCTCCCATTGCCATGGGATATAATTTCATAGGTATCAATCTTCCTTCTATATCTATGACACAATCCTCTATCACCTCCTTAACAAACACCAAACCATCGTTGGCAATTTCCACTTCTAGAGCTCTCTCTAAACGTCTAGGCCTCACCCCCAAACATTTCATAAATTCATGCGATACAAAAGAGCGGTTTGCTCCTGAATCAAATAACACCTTGGCATATAGATAGTTCACTAGAAACGTACCTGCCACAACATCTGGGGTTTCCTCCGCCTCCTCCGCAGTCATGCGGAATGCACGTCCCTTCGAACGCGTCGGCTCCGCTCCTTTATCACCGCCCTTCCCTCCCTGACGTTCCCCATACTGAGTTGATCCTCCCCTCTTTAACTGCGGACAATCATACTTGGTGTGACCAGTAGCTCCACATTGAAAACATGATTTCCCTTTGGGGCAGTCCCTTGACATGTGACCAGGTAAGCCGCACCGGTAGCATGAGTTTGAACCTGCCATGCAATCACCCTGGTGCACCTTGTTGCATTTCGTACACGGTTTCCCCACGGTATCCTTGTTTGCACGGTTAACTGGTCGGAACACCTTCCCTTTCCTGGAGTCATTACCCGGCCCATCCCATTTACGCTTGTCGCCACCCTTTTCAGAAGTCTGACGGTTCTTTTCCATCTCAATCAGCTCGGTCATATTGATGGCCGCCTGAAAGGTAGTGGGGTTTCTCGTCAGAACTAGCTCCCGAATGTTACTTCTCAGACCATGGATGAAGTGGTTCACCTTTCGCCCTTCTGTTGGTACATACAAGTCAGCAAAATGGGACTTCTCAATAAACTTAGAAGTGTACTCCCGTACCGTCATTCCTCCTTGTTCTAAACCCAGAAACTCTTCTTCCAGCTTTTTCACTGCCGCGAGTGGGCAGAACTGCTCTTTAAACCTGTCGACAAACGATTCCCACAACATCCCCTTTGCCATCGTAGAACCCTTTCCTCCAGTTTCGGCTTCCCACCAATAAACTGCATCAGACTTCAACATGGACAAGGCAAACATCACCCTGTCCCCATCAGCACATTTGCACGTATCGAAAACCAGCTCCATCTCCTTCACCCACTTCATTGCCAAAACCGGGTCACACTCGCCCTTGAACGTAGGGGGCTTGCATGAGGCAAAGACCTTGAAGTTACAACCCTTAGCTGTTGACTCATTCACTACCAAGGATAAAGCTTTCGAGTGGCTCCCAGTACCAGTCTCTACCGGGCTTGACAATTCGGCACTCTCCTTGTTCTCAGTCGGCTCTTTACTTATCGAAACTGACTCATTCTGTTTAGTAAGAAGAGTCTGCAAAGTTTCTTGAATCTTACCCAGCTCAGCCGCCAAATTTTCTCGAGTGACAAATGCGGAACCCCGACCTCGACCACGTCCCCTCGTCGGGTTCCCTCTTCTTACAGTAGCAGAACTTTCCTGAACAGAGTCTTCTTGGTTGACAGGAATTTCCACACTCCTTGTCCTTCTACGACCTCTTCCACGGCCTCTTCCGAGACCTCTCCCGCGACCCCTTCCGCTGTTAACCAGTCCGTTCTCTAGGACCTCTTCCTCCTGATTCCTTGGTACAGCAGGTACCGACTTACTCCTCAAATTTCTCCCAGCCATTCGCGGATACTGAAAGAAAGCCAAAATTAACCTTTGCTAGACATGACATCACAAAACGCTATATAAGGTAATGTAAGCACGCGCATGTACCTGTAAGTTCACGATTGCACTGGCCAGGTGCAATCCCAAACTTACCTTACACGTTTGTCCTTGGCACCTTATTCTTCAACGCAATTATAGTGATCATTCCTAGAGGCAATCTTATGTCTCGGCTGTGTTCTTCGTCTTACAGTTTAAGTTTAGGCCCTAAAGGAAACCTAAATCCCTTAAAGTAAGGCTCTGATACCACTTGTAACGTCCCAAAACTTGGCATACATTAAATCATAGAAACTGAGCGTTTTACATTACAAAATTTAACTTGTTCAGTACATCAATAAATGAGCTTAACAAAATGACAGCGGAAGTCTACAAAATCCACAGCCGAGCTCTAACTATGTCATTAGTCTAAGTCTTGGAGTCGCTCTAATCTCCAAGTGTGCCTTGCCTCTCCTAATTCTTCCCCGAGGAACTCCCGGAACGCTTACCTGAAAATGGTTTAGTTTTGAAAATGGGTGGGTTAGACCAAAAGGTCTAGTGAATTCCCTCCGTAGAACAACATGTCTGAACCACCAAAAATCATTTTAGAATAATTCATGAACTATCACACATATGGTATTGCACTGTATGGGGAATCACATAAACATCCGTGATCGGGGCCCAAGCAGACTCCCCTTTCGCCCTCTCGTATCGGGGCCCAAGCAGACTCCCTGATACCCGCCGAGGAGGGAAACAAAATCCAACCTACCGTCTCGTCATACACATCCAAGGGACCATCGGATCCCGAGGCTCTCTGATTCCACAGTGCAGACCGACATCACATAACATGCATATACATTCCATAGGCATGAAAATATAATCTTTGAAAGTTCTACCATCTCATTTCATCATATCAAGCTTTCATTCGACGTAAAAGTATGTGCGTAAGAAACATGCATTTCAATTGTAAACATTTCATATGTTTTAAGAACCATAATCAGTAAAGAAAACGTTTGATATTTTAAGCCGTAAAAAGGGTGTAGGGAACTCACCTTGATTGGCGTGCAATGCACTTCCTAAACACCTTCCAGCTACACCCAACGAACACCTAAGGCAATAGATCCACATCAGATAAATATCTCAGCCCTACTGTCCGGATACCCCTTCCCGGACACAGCACTTATTCGGACACAACACTTATCCGGACGCTACACTTATACGGACACACCACTTATCTGGACACCACACTTATCCAGACACCCCACTTATCCGGACACCACACTTATCCGGACCCAACACTTATCCGGGCAAAACTACCCGGTCATTAAGCTTATCCGGTGACTTCGGCTACCCGGTTACTAAGGAAACACCCGGAAACCCTCACGGGGCACTTACCCGGACACTTGCAACATATCCGGACACCGCCGAACTCTGGTGTCCGGAAAACTCGGTTGTTCGAACTTAATAGTTCTAAAACTGATCTATACTCCGATTTTTGCCATTAGTTTGATTAGACAACTATAAGGGTTCATCCACCAACCCCAAACACTCACTTAATCCATCTATAACCCCTAAAATAGGTTCATTAAGACAAAACCCATAAAACCCACTTTTTAGGAAATATGGTTAAAAACTCAATAAATCCCTGATTTCAAACATAGAAATCCAAACTAATGAAGAAGGAAATACTAATTCACACAGAATACGAATTTGGGAAGGATTACCTGAATGATTTCTCCTCTCCTTTGCTTTCTTCTTCTTCTTCTTCTTCTTCTTCTTCTTTCCTTCTTCCTTAGCCACCAACACCAAGACCAAAATACTGATTTGTGCAAATGGAGGTTGTCCTAGAAGTTTGTGCATTTAAATACCTTCATCAAATTATAGAAATGGCCCCTTAACATAACTTTCGTTTCTTTTATTTCGACCACCAAACTCTAAGACTCACTAGGATTTTGGGTTGTTACAGTTTACTTTTAATCCATTACTTTTTTTTATTTTTCATTTTAGACTCTTATCATATAAACATAAATAATGTATATGAACTAAAATGCATTAAAAACATTTCTATTTTTTACAAATTATACCATTATAATCGTTTCGTCAATACCTTCGAAATAAGCCCAATATTGAATATTTTTTTATACATACGTACATATCCATACTTATAATAAATTCAAAAAAATCTTCATCGTGTATAGTAATCCCAAAAATCTATACATATAATAAATGAGTAACGAGCATGCCACGTGTCGTCTTCTGGTGAGCCGACTTCAGTATTTCGCCCTCTAAACATGTATCTGGATGCAGTTTACATTATAAGTTCAATTAGTACACTCACATTCACTCCTCCTTAATTCATTTTTTTTAATTTATACGTTAAATTTACTACTCTTATAATTAGGTATGTAGTTTACTTTTAATCCCTTATTGTTTTATTTTTCATTTTAGACTCTTATCATATAAACATAAATAATGTATATGAACTTAATGCATTAAAAACATTTCTATTTTTTACAAATTATACCATTGTAATCGTTTTGTCAATACCTTCGAAATTAGTCCAATATTGAATATATTTGGATTTAATTATAATATTAAATATCATAAATATATACGAATTAATGTGTCGTGATTAGTATGAGATTTGTTGAAATTAGTATGAGATTTGTTGAAATTAGTATGAAATTTGATACAAATAATCACTAAATTGTCGTGATTTTCTTTTTGTTAATGGCGCAAACTGAATTTTTATTGAATTGTTAATGGCGCAAACTGAACTTTTATTGATCAAAAGAAGATCAAATTAGAAAAATCCTTCAGCTGGTGTATGTGGCGCAAAGTGCAACTCTGAAAGTGGAACAAAGAAGATCTTAGGTTTGCGCTAGAGGAGGGTGGCGCAAAGTAGGTTTGCGCTAGAGGAGGGTGGCGCAAAGCTTCAGGAATCCTTGAAGTGAAGGTGAGAAGTCACTAATCAAAATTGAGATTTCCTTGTACTCACGCCTCACACACGAAACACACATATAAACACACACACATGCACCTTATACACACACATACAGCAAAAAATTAAAATACACATGTTTGCCTGCAGGTTCTTTGAGTTAGTTTAACCACACACATAAGCATCTCAAACACACAAACATGTAGCACAAAGTTAGAAATTTCCATGTGGGAGGTACAAAGTGAAGGTTTGCGCTAGATGACCATGGCGCAAAGTGAAGTTTGCGCTAGAAGACCATGGCGCAAAGTTGATTTTACTTAGATGAGATTGGCTCAAAATTAGGATAAGCAGGTGGCGCAAACTTTGGATCTCAAGAACACAAGATGAACAAAATCAAAATTCTTTCAAATCTTGATCAATACTCCGAATTAGGCAACCAAATTTTGTAGGGATGTTAGAAAAACAGTTTCTAACACGATTATGTAAACCAATTTCGCTGAAAAACACTTAATCGAAGTCTGAATGATTAATCAGATAGAAACGATCGAACCGAACAAAAACTCCAAGATCTTCAAATTGACCTCCAAAAACTTGAAATTAACCCTCGATTCTTGAACAACAATTGTTGCAAATGTGATTTCTAACACCAAGTACTCAATATCCAGTCGAATCAAACTCAAAAATTGCAAGAAATTGAGAAAAAAAAATTCTTGAAAAAATCAAGAAAATCAATCGATTTTCCTCAAAAATCCAACAATTTTGATCTCAAATCGTGCAAATTCTTCGGCAGATCTTCATTAACTTGCTCTGATACCAATTGTTAATCCCAAAACAATCAAACAACCATGAAATCCATACAAGATCTAGAGAGAGAGTAGAGAGAGAAAATGTAATCTGATTAAGTCGGCTCTCTAAGTTTACAAGATATGAGTTATGCCCTAAATGTTCTCTTAAAGTTTTAAGATTAGTCTAAACAAAAGCTATTTATACCTAAAGACTAATTAAGACAATTAGCAACTTTGACTTTCTCACAAGACTTAATACAATGACTTTGACTTTGACTTGAACATTAAATCTTGTAGACAAATTTAGACTTAACACATTCTGTCAACGAAACACCCTTAGAATTATCATAAGAGATTTAATTACTTGGAAAAAAAGATATCACTTATCAACTGACTTTTGTATTATGAGTTCGAACATTTTTCAAAAATATAAATATGCAATTATTGTGTATTCGTTGATAAATTCATTTAGTAACGACATTTATAATAGGTATCAAACTTAATAGACATATTTTTATCTTCAAGATAATATTCTCTATTTGTGGAATTTTTGTTTTCTTTTTATCAATTATTGTATGTGTCACAAAATTATTCAACAACTATTAAACACCAAATAATTAACTTAAAACACAAATTTGATCGTCGCGCAACGGGCGAGCCAAAGACTAGTATATATATATATATATATATATATATAGAGAGAGAGAGAGAGAGAGGTGCTATAATTTGCAACCATAAAAATGGTTGAAACTCTTGCAACCATCATCTTAGCCATCAAAATCAAAATCAACGATTCAGATCAAAAGTTATTTTAAATATAATTTTCATTTTCTTTTTTTACTAAAAATAAGGAGCTAAAGGGTATTTCTGGAATTTCATTAGAAAAAAAAAATCAATCCAAAATAGGTAACTACTAATCATCATAATCTTGTTCCTAAAATCACTCCTCTTTCTAAAAATCACGAAATAACATGTAACCGAAAATCATGATAGTCAATAACTTCATGCAACCATCTTCTTGATTCCATCTTCATGAATCCATCTTCTTGATATCTTCTTCATGAATCCTTCTTCATATAACCTTCTTCATGAATCCTTCACCATGAATCCTTCTTCATATAACATTCTTCATGAATCCTTCACCATGAATCCTTCTTCATATAACGTTCTTTATGAATCCTTCACCATGAATCCTTCTTCATATAACGTTCTTCATGAATCTTTCACCATGAATCCTTCTTCATATAACGTTCTTCATGAAAAAACAATTATTTTTGTTATACTAATAGAAAAAACAATTATTTTTACAAATCCAATGTAATGCTTACCGGAACAAGAAAAGTTGTCGGCTTTCCGGCATTTGACAGCACCTCGATTTCTTGATCGTACCGTAAACAAACACTAGTTTAAATTCGATTGAATAACAATATGCTCAAAATGAGAGATTCTGATATGGGTTTACCAAGTTTCGGCTATGGTGGTGGCTGATCGGTGGAGATAGAAACGATAAAACGGCAAAGACGAACAAAATACATCCAGCGACGGCAGAGATGAAAGGGAGGAGGGGGATGCGACGGCGGCGGTTGTGGAGTATTGCACTTTGTAATATACCGATAATGATATAAACAGTGGTGGTGGTGGTGAGGTTTCTTCTTCATGGTTGATGGTGTGTTTGTTTAAACAATAATGGCGGTGGAAAAAAATTGAATACAAAACCAAGATTGAAAACAGCAGCAAACATCAATATTTAAAGAACTATTTAAAAAGCCAAGATTGAATTCTGCATCATTGTATCAAACTATACTGCAAATACTAACCCTTGCTGGACGAAATTCTAATTGCAGCATCACCGAAACAAGGAGCAGATTAATTTCAATCGATGGTTTTGGAAACCCTAACCACGGCAGCTTTGATATATTATAAAAACATGATTTAAAAATGATAATAACTACTTTAATTAAAAAAATGGAGATGATCTCCTTAAAATCCGCCCATGATCAATATAATTAATATTAAAAAAATCAAATTAAATATTATTTACCAATTACCCAAACTACCCTCATGAATATTTAAAAAATAAAATAAAAATGGAAAAAATTAAATCAAGATCAACGGTGAAGATCAAGGTTGCATGGGTTTCAACCTTTTCGTGGGTTGCAAATTAGTCTTCCTCTATAATATACAGGCCCGTTCCTTGGGGTGTTCCGAAGTGTTCTACCGCACAGGGCCTCCGATCGTCGAGGAGCCCCGGATATTTTTTAATTTTTTATCTGTAAATGTTACAAACAATTAAGCAAAAACATTTATGGCGCAGTGGTAAGGCTTCTTAGACGCAGGTGGCTGTTCCGCATCTCCCGAGTTCAAATCCTTGGGCGTTTATTTTCCGTTAGCTCTTTTTATTACAAATTTCTCGGCATTAATTACATACACAAAGTTTTAACAAAACGTTTTTTTAATTTCTTTTTATAAAAGGATAACTTAAATATATAACTATTTTTTATTTTTTCCTAATTTTTATTAATTGAATAATTAAACTCTATAACTTTTTTAGTAAGTTTTTTAAATATATTTTACTGTTCAGGTTCAATAGTTTCTATTTTTATTCTTTAACTTTATTTTCATCGATCTTCATTGAAAAGGTTTTAGTTTTAAAGATTTGGAACATCTCTAAATTTTAATGTATGTTCAAATAGAAGAATAAAATAGAGAAAGTGGAGACTTTTAAAACTTAACTTTTTTAGCAGAGAAATATTTTGTTTCAATTGTTTTAACTAGTAAGGTTAAACGTGTTATGATTTTAATAATATAACTAATGCCGAAATTACTAAAATAGACTAACTGTTTGAGTTGAATGTATATTTTCTTTGAGATTTTATATTTTAGAAAAATTATAGAATAATTGTTACCACCTACATCTCTTGCGGAACCTTGTAGGGGGGATTATGAGATTTAAAAAACACTAACATTTAAAAAAAAACTATAAATTTTGAATCCACACTAACATAATAACATTAAAAATTAAAATTTAGTGTCAAAAAGATGAACAATTTGTTCAAAGTCATAGATGAGTTAGCCGTCGATTTATTATCAAATATACGTTGACATGTAAGTAAAAACAATTTATGTATAAATCACTTCAACTTACATTTGTACGTTACATTTACTACTCTTATAATTAGGTATGTAGTTTATTTTTAATCCCTTATTGTTTTATTTTTCATTTTAGGGGCTGTTTACTTGTGACTTATTGGGCTTAATAATGAATCTGGCTTATTCGTCCATTCTATCGCCTCCAAGCTCTCTCTCTCTCTCCCGCTCCAAGCATTCTCCGACGAGACCTTTCTTCTAAGGCGGCAGCGGCGGTCTTCTCCGGCAGCGGCAGCGGCAGTCTTGTCTGGCAGCGGCAGCGGCAGCTTTCTTCTCCGACTTTTCTGCTATTTTCGGTATCTTCTGTAATTTTTCTGCTATTTTCGATTTTTGTTGTTGATTTGCTGTTGATTTTTTGCTGTTGATTTTTTGCTGTTGATTTTTTTCTCCGGCAGCTCTCTTCTCCATTTTGTTAGCTACTATGATTTTTGTACTGGGTTCTTGATAACCAAGTATAGAACCCTTTACAAGTACCACATTTTTCCTTCAAGAATAACCAACCTTGTAAGCCTTCTTTATGTACTGGGTTCTTGATCTTTTATCATTTTAATTAATGGAAGAAGGGCTGATCGGCTTTATTTCTTGATTGTGGGTTTTGATTCAGACAAGGTTAATTTGTTTTAATTTGGAAGTTTGTTGCGAAGTTCTGTGCTTGTGTTTGTGGTTGGTAATGGTGGAATTAAAGGTGAATTAAAAAGTCTGTGGAAATAGAGGATAGAGGATCATTTGTTGCTTTTTAGTTGGTTTAATAGATAAGGTTGAGATGGATAATTGGTTAAAAATGTTTAATTTTGAGTGTTTGTGTTTGATCTTGGCTACTATGTAGAACTTTAGGAATTTATGTTTTGATTTTTGGATTATATCAATGAATTTATGAATTTATATTTTGATGATTAAATAATTTTGTGTTTCAGATATATAATTTGGCTTAAAAAATAAACAGAATATATAAAACAGCTTATAATTCATACTCAGGGGTAAATCGGTCATTTCTGCTATTCAGACTGTTGATTCAGATAAAAAAGTAAACAACAACAACAATTTATCCAGACATAAAAATTTAACCAGACACACACATTTATCCATAAAGAACTTAATGAAAATTTTGGTAAACAGCCCCTTAGAAGGTGTTTGGGAGTGCTTTTTGAGTCCCAAAAGTGCTTTTGGCCAAAAGTGCTTATTGACTTATGGTGGTGGGAAAAGAAGTTTTTTAAAAAGTGTTTGGATTAGCTTTTGTGGTAGGAAAAGCCAATAAGTCAATAAGTTATTTTTTAAAAAGTGTTTGGCTTAGCTTATACATGTAAAATGATCAAAAAGCACTTTTATAATCAAAAAGTCAAGAGGGTGTAACTTTTCCAAAATGGCTTTTTGTAGTTAACCAAAAAGCACTTTGAAAAGTGCTTTTCATTTTACCAAACACTATTTTTAACTTATTGGCTTCTTGAAAAGCCAATAAGTCAATAAGCACTTTTAAAACACACATTCAAACACCCTCTTAGACTCTTATCATATAAACATAAATAATGTATATGAACTAAAATGCATTAAAAAACATTTCTATTTTTTTACAAATTATACCACGTGTCGTCTTCTGGTGAGCCAACTTCAGTATTTTCCCCTCTAAACATGTATCTGGACGCAGTTTACATTATAAGTTCAATTAGTACACTCACATTCACTCCTCCTTAATTCAATTTTTTTTAATTTGTACGTTACATTTACTACTCTTATAATTAGGTATGTAGTTTATTTTTAATCCCTTATTGTTTTATTTTTCATTTTAGACTCTTATCATATAAACATAAATAATGTATATGAACTAAAATGTATTAAAAAATATTTCTATTTTTTACAAATTATACCATTGTAATCGCTTTGTCAATATCTTCGAAATGAGTCCAATATTGAATATATTTGGATTTAATTATATTATTAAATATCATAAATATATACGAATTAATGTGTCGTGATTAGTATAAGATTTGTTGAAATTAGTATGGAATTTGATACAAATAATCACTAAATTGTCGTGATTTTATTTTTGCAACTTCATATCAATTTTTACTTCAAAGTCGAATTATTTCGACGAATTACAATTCTATCAAATTCCATTCTGTCAACGAAACACCCTTAGAATTATCATATGTGAATTACAAAGGTTCATATATGAACGTATAGTTCATATGTGAATCACACAGATTCATATATGAACTCAGTCCGTGTTTTTTGTAAAAGTTATGAAATTGCCTTTCTATTTTTGGAACAGCCGCAACTTTTGACCAGTCAAAGCCGCAATTTTTGACCGGTCAAAGCCGCAACTTTTGACCAATTATAACCGATCTTGACCGAATAAATGGCCAAGATCACTTCTCTATTTCTCTAAATATTTGGACTTCTCTATTGAACCTAAGGCTATATATATATATATATATATATATATATATATATATATATATATGGTCAGGTTCTGGGGAAAACCTCAAATAAACGAAAAACTAAGGAACACTCTGATAGCCCTTCATCCGGACGATATGCACTTGTGCATACAGGTAATATATAACATGCATTTGTGCATGTGCACAAATGCATAATGCACTTGTGCATAAAAACCAAAAAAATAACATAATTTACCTATATGCACAAGTGCATACCGTCCAGATGAAGGGTCACCAGGGTGTTTTTCAGTTTGAGGTTTGTTTGAGGATTTTCCTTGAACCTCTCTCTCTCTCTCTCTATATATATATATATATACATATATATATATATATATATACTACATATATAAGCATATTAACCTAATGTCTTAAAGACAAGTCTTCAAGCACATGGTACCACCACTTTATGCATAAAACTTCAAAATCTCTTAAGTACACCTTATAAAGCATAAGTTACAAGTGATTGATACAAAGATTTTGAAAGCAAGCCCATACCTGAAGTACATCTGCACCCATGCTTTCCCATATACCCTCACTTTCTAGACCCATACCTCTGCTCTGCTTCTTTTTCTCTCAAACACCGATTTTGGTAATATTACACTGTTTGCTTTCTCAATGCACAATGCTCCTTTCACCATCATCTTTTGTGAATTCAAATTTCAAAATTCATCCCTTTCACACCCTAGATATTCAACCCTGGATGCGTAGGAAGATGGGAAATCAAGGCTTTGGTGTAAATAAGGAATTATATCGTCCAAACAGTGAGTCTCGAGAATTTGATAAAAATGGGTACCATCTTGCGAATCGTCATGGTGGGGGTTATGTGGTTTTGTTCGAAAAAACGGACACAGTGGTTGACCATATTTTTTCAAATTTGTTTTCATTTATTGTGATTTAAAGCTTAAGATTGTTCACTGGTGTCCATATTGTGAGGAGGTATGCATCAACTTCGCCATTCAAAAGCCTTTTGAATCTCTATGTATAATCAAGAATTTGGAGCCATGGATGTTGTCCATTTGAACTTGAACCAGCCGTATTTTTAGTAATAAGTTTTCTTTTTTCCATGACAGCTAGCTTGGTTTCAAACAAGTAAAGATGTTCCTTTCAGCTTCTTCTTAATATAGATGTTCTTCCAACTACGGTTCACCTATGAGCAAGAAAGCCATCATAAAAAATTCTTCATTTCTTACATGTGGCAGTTAGTAATCCCATGCAGGTATATGTATTACATTTTATTATTGGAATAGGGAGCTTAGTTGGTATGTCTATGTGTGTTGGGCTTAGTATGCTATTTGATTTCTTTTATGTACAAAAATTTCTTTTTTTTGGCAAATTTGTGGCTTATGGTTGTGCTTGCAATATTTTATTTTTCCTTATTGGCACAGAGGAGAGGAAACACAACATCACTTGGTATATGCATCTTCAACATGAGATAAATATGATAAGAAATTTAAATAAATATTAGGGACATTCACTGCTTCCTTTGTGTTTGTTCATGATCATGGTTACAGGGGTCTTAATTTTCGTTTTCTTTCTAAGGTTGGGTTTGTTTTTTAAGAGATCTGAAGTTTAAAGTCTTATTTCACTTCTGATTAATAAGAGGTGGTGCTTTAAGAGGTTATAAGACATTAGGTTACCTCTTCTAAAATCAGAGGTATTTCAGACTTAAGAGCCTCTGAAGTCTGGAAAAAAAACGGTCTGAATGCAACAACGTCTGAACGATTCAGACTTCAGATGTATTAAGATGTTTTTTTTAAAAAACAGCCCCTAAATGTTTCTCTTGTTTTTATGATACAAAATATGATATGTAACACCCCGAAAATCCTAACTCAAGTGTAAGGAAGTCCATTTAGTTTTATTTGAAGGTCAAGGTGGGGCACGTAATGCTATTTAGTTTTAGTTGTTGACTTCTTGGTGGATGATTCGTTTCCTCTGTTGGTTTATATAGAACTTTTTTTGTTGGTTTATATAGAACTTTTTTTGTTTTATTTGGATTGTTGTTTGCCATGGGTGAACTGGAAGTTACAAACTTGGCTGATTGGTTAACAAGAAACAAACACTAATTTTTCAAAGTTTTAATCTGCATTAAAATTTCACACCCCGCCGCATTGCGCGGGTACACAGCTAGTATATATATAAACATGATCAAAAGCATGATCAGGAAGTTATTGTTGAACTTTAAGTAGTATAACCCTTAAAGCTTGATGTACAAGTTTAGAAGCTCAAAAGTCTCAACCTCCACACATCCCCTAAATTCATATCCAAACCCTCGTCACCACTCTCCTCAATTATCGGCACGTATCCCACTCTCCTCAATTCCCTCCCAGTTGATATTATTGGAAAACCACATTCCACTGCTCTACATTCCAATCGCGAATTCTCTCTGTTTTTTCTACTAGAATCTTCATCACCAGGTTACTTCTCTCGATTTCTCTTCAAAATCAAAATCTCAGTTCGATTGTTCCTCATTTATCTTTCTTCGTTTCTGATTTCGGTTCAGACTTTGTTCGTCTTCAATTGGTTCGTCTTTCTACAATTCTACATCTCCGATAGTACTCAAAATCAGGTGAGTTTTACATAATTTTTCTCATATTAGGTTTTTCAAATAATATAAAATCACATTTGCTTTCTATGTGTTGTTTAATCAACATATTTTCTATTTGAGAATCTTCATAAGGGTTTGACCTAATTTTTCTCAAGGTTGGGTTTCAAAAAATTCGAAATTATTTGATTCTTTGTGTTTTCATCCAACTAATTGAATTTGATCTTGTGTTTGACAGTCTTGTTGAACATACCAAGCTCTTCATCAATGGGCAATTTATGGATTAAGCATCTGGTAAGATCTTCACACATTGTGTTATAAAACTCCATGTGTTCTTTCTGTTATGGTGTACAACTCAACTTTCTTGAATAACTTATATTGACTCAGGTAAAAAAATCGACCTTAGATCCAAGAACATGGCACATGATTGCCAATGTTGCTGAAGGTGATATAAAATAGAGTAATCATGTAGTGTCTGTAGCAAGAAAAGCATGCGATCAGGGTCCCTGGCAAAAAATGACAGCTTATGTAACCTTCCACTTAGTTACTTTCTTTCTTGGTTGTTCTTTCCAATGTTTATTTGCATCCTTGTTTAAGTACAATAATTTTCTAATGAATCTTTCTGGCTTTCTCGATCACTAGCAGTTGATGAAAGAAGAAACAAATTCTGTAAGGGTTGCCATGGTTGACGTCAAGGTAAGAAATTTCAAATCAACTAGACGATGTAGAAGGCAAAAGAGTTTCATGAATTTGTCATTTTCCACAGTTGATATCATCTTGATAGGGTTTCATAAACAGCGATGGCCATCTTTCTACTGGTGATCGTGGGGGCAGGGTAGTATTATTTGAGAGGACTGATAAAAAAGAAATTGGTTAGTCGAATTTAATTATGTTTTACTTAAATCCTTTTCTTGGTGCAACATGTTTGTGTTTTTGGATTTCTACTTAAGTTTTTCTTATTACTCAAAAACATATCAATGCTTGGTTGTGTTTCGTGTAGAATGAGGGAAATAGAAAGGATTTAGAGAAGACTGATTACTCAATTAGTAGTCATCTGGAATTCCGCTACAAAACCGAGTTCGAACCCAAAGTTTTCTTTGACTTGCCCCTTTCATCAATTATGATCTCCCATGGTTCATTTATTGCTTTCCAACTTTTGCTTTTAGTTTGATTATTTAAAGAGTTTGGAGATCGAGGATAAAATTAACAAAGTCGGATGGTGCCTATGCAGCAGCCAATGTTGCGCTCTTTCTTCTTTCTACTAATGATAAAACCATTAAATTTTGGAAGGTAGCCATTAAAACTCCTTTCATTTTACTTGCATTTTTTCTGGTGATAGACCCATATATATCTGCTCTTTTGAACTGTACTTGAGCCATATATATATACTCTTTTAGTACTACACATGGGAAGTAGACTACACATATACTCTTTTAGTACTACACATGGGAAGTAGACTACACATATACTAAAGATGGGAGATTTTAATGTTTAGTACTAAAAGAGTAAATGTGTAGTCTACTTCCCATGTGTAGTACTAGAGATGGGAGATTTTAATGTTTAAAAGAACATTTATAATAACTATAAAACAAAATTAGATGACTTGTATTTACGTCAGAGTATATGTGTAGTCTACTTCCCATGTAATTGTTTGCGTTTGTCTTCTGAAGTTTTCTAAGAAAGTGCGAGAGGTCATTTAATTTACAACTTTTAAATACCAATAGTTATGTTTTTATTTTCTATTGTTTAATAATTATATTTAAATATAATTACTTTAGTTATATTCATAAATAAAGTTGATTAAACGTGACACCGATCTAGTTAAAACCGATCTAGTTAATCCTCTCATGAAAAATTTCCTGCCATGTTGAAAAACCTCATAATGAGATTTTTCATTTTTAGAATAGCCTCCCAAAAATCAATGATAAAACACATTACGGATGCTCTCACAAGAACTATTTTTTAAGGTGGATTTTGTATTCGATATTATATCACATATCCTAGTTTTGTACAAGCATATAAATTATATATCTACTTTTTAAAATTTCAACACTAATTCCTTTAAAGGCGTTTGTTAAATAAAGACTATTATTGTAAAAAATGAATGCCAAACACACCTTACCAACATCCGGATGAGAGGACAAAAGAGCACCCACTTCTAGAACTAATCCCGTTCGAATATTGAGATTTGAGAACACCTCCCTGCACACTTAAACCTAATTCCAGCAAATGATAAATAAGGTTAGTGAAAACAAAGAATGCAAAGTGCGGCATCAATAAGGACTTATAAAATTTATTACCTCAATTCTGATGTTTGTTTGATTCCTTGCTAATCTTTACAACTTTTATGCAAAATAATTGTCAATGATCCAATCTAAACCTTCTTAATTTTGTTACAACACATATATCAATCACGGAGATTTCGAGGTTACTCTCCTTTAAAATGTTAACTTCTTCAATATATGGTGTTGCAATAGGTTCTCTTCAAACTGTTGTGGAACCTCTTGTCATCTGTGGTGCTTGTTTTATGTACAACCTTCTTCTTTCTGCAGGGGAAGGCAAACCACCAGAAAAGCATATATATATATATATATATATATATATATATATATATATATATATATGACTCAAGTACAGTTCAAAAGAGCAGATATATATGGGTCTATCACCAGAAAAAATGCAAGTAAAATGAAAGGAGTTTTAATGGCTACCTTCAAAATTTAATGGTTTTATCATTAGTAGAAAGAAGAAAAAGCGCAACATTGGCTGCTGCATAGGCACCATCCGACTTTGTTAATTTTATCCTCGATCTCCAAACTCTTTAAATAATCAAACTAAAAGCAAAAGTTGGAAAGCAATTGAAGACGAACAAAGTCTGAACCGAAATCAGAAACGAAGAAAGATAAATGAGGAACAATCGAACTGAGATTTTGATTTTGAAGAGAAATCGAGAGAAGTAACCTGGTGATGAAGATTCTAGTAGAAAAAACAGAGAGAATTCGCGATTGGAATGTAGAGCAGTGGAATGTGGTTTTCCAATAATATCAACTGGGAGGGAATTGAGGAGAGTGGGATACGTGTCGATAATTGAGGAGAGTGGTGACGAGGGTTTGGATATGAATTTAGGGGATGTGTGGAGGTTGAGACTTTTGAGCTTCTAAACTTGTACATCAAGCTTTAAGGGTTATACTACTTAAAATTCAACAATAACTTCCTGATCATGCTTTTGATCATGTTTATATATATATATATATATATAGAGAGAGAGAGAGAGGTTCAAGGAAAAACCTCAAACAAACCTCAAACTGAAAAACACCCTGGTGACCCTTCATCTGGACGGTATGCACTTGTGCATATAAGTAAATTATGTTATTTTTTTGGTTTTTATGCACAAGTGCATTATGCATTTGTGCACATGCACAAATGCATGTTATATATTACATGTATGCACAAGTGCATATCGTCCGGATGAAGGGCTATCAGAGTGTTCCTTAGTTTTTCGTTTATTTGAGGTTTTCCCCAGAACCTGACCATATATATATATATATATATATATATATATATATATATATATATATATATATAGCATTAGGTTCAATATAGAAGTCCAAATATTTAGAGAAATAGAGAAGTGATCTTGGCCATTTATTCGGTCAAGATCGGTTATAATTGGTCAAAAGTTGCGGCTTTGACCAGTCAAAAATTGCAGCTTTGACTGGTCAAAAGTTGCGGGTGTTCCAAAAATAGAAGGGCAATTTCATAACTTTTACAAAAAACACGGGTTGAGTTCATATATGAATCTGTGTAATTCACATATGAACTATACGTTCATATATGAACCTTTGTAATTCATATATGAACTCTTTATAACTAATTCATATATGAATCTTGTGATTTATATATGAACCTTTGTGTTTCATATATAAAACTAATTAACTGTAGATTAATATATGAATCAGTTGAATCAATTAATTGATTCATATATGAATTTTTGTGTTCATATATGAACTTTTGTGATTCATATATGAACCTTTGTGTTCATATATGAATATTTGTGATTCATATATGAAATTTTTTTAACTACCTATCATATGAACACTTTAACTGATTCATATATGAATCACAAAGGTTCATATATGAACGTATAGTTCTTATGTGAATCACACAGATTCATATATGAACTCAACTCGTGTATTTTTTACGAAACTACCCCTCTATCTTATGCAGACCACGCGAGTAATTATCCGCTACTTCTCGGTCAAAGCCGCCGATCTTGACCGAATAAATGACCAAGATCACTTCTTTATTTCTCTAAATATTTGGACTTCTCTATTGAACCCTTCCCTATATATATATATAAGGGAGGGATATTATAAAAATGTAACACCCTCAAATTTGGAAAGAGCAACTAATTTAAAATTTTCGATATTACATCCGAAACAATAGGTAAAACACCTCCAATTACAAACAATGGTTATCTCCAAGTAATACATACTACATAAGTCTCATTACCAAGACTAAACCCACTTCGGACATCACCTAATCCAAATACAAGTGCTACTTCCCAAGGGTAAATGCGGAAAACATAAATTAAGCTATTCACCTCTCGTGCACATTACTAGCACTCGCCACTTCACAATGTAGCTAGAGCTACCCCAACCTGAGCCTGTTGCACATGCCGACAAATAAAAAGGGTTAGGCTTACGCCTAGTGAGTTCAAGCATTTTATCATAACTATATAAAATCATAAATCAGAAGATATTAGTTTTAGTCATGATTCGGTAAATCTTTAAGTGAAAGATTTCGACAAAGATTATCATTTCCAAAAAGGATTTCCCAAGCGGCATAAAAGACTTAGTTTCCAACGCATCCAAAATCCATGGGAACCATTCCCGAAAAGTGTAAAGCGTTTTCCAAAATGAGTTACAATCCCAACTCACTCAAATACGTGAATAATTCTAGTTTTAGGCAAAACCTTCAAACACGGTTGACAATACATACTCAATCCTTAAAACATGGAAACCATCCATTCAAATATAACCTTTATTAAAACATAATACGAAGCTAAACCCACGCAACCGTAAAATGTATTAATATCCCAATACCAGTTAAAACATTCAATAAGAATGTAACATAAATCCGTCCATCAATCCTGGAAAAACAATCCATATACAGGTAATATGACATCAACAATGTGAATAGATAAAATACCCGAAATCAACACCCTTCGGTGACGGGGGAGACCCGATCTCATCGAGTGTGGCAAACACATAAATTAAACCACGATAAAATAAATGTAGGTAAGCTTCTTGGATGTAGAAAACGGATGACATCAACCATACTAGGTCTTTAGTCAATCCTTGGCATCAATCATACTAGATCTTTAGCCCATCTTAGACATCAACCATACTAGGTCTTTAGTCCATCTCAGACATCAACCATACTAGGTCTTTAGTCCATCTCATACATCAACCATACTAGGTCTTTAGTCCGTCTTTGGCATCAACCATACTAGGTCTTTAGCCCCTCTTAGACATCAACCATACTAGGTCTTTAGTCCAAGCCCTCAAGTTCAACCATACTAGGTCTTTACCTTGGAAAACCCACCATCCAAAACAAGCTTACTTAACTTAAAAATTCATACATGACATCAAAAGAATAACCAATGCATTCAAATCATGTAAACCTCAAATATGATGCAACTCATGCAATGCAAACCCCAAGCCCACGTCGAGCTTATTAAAACCGGGCAAATGCCCTCAAGACTCGATTGAGTCCAAAACTGAGCCATCTGCTCAAAGATCTAATGATCATTTATTGACGTCACCTCATGCAAATAAAAATGCAATTAAGCATATAACACATCCTAGACTCCACCCTGAGCATGTAAAATATCAACAACGTGCAATAATATGCAACACGATGCAATAAAAGCGACCCGTAAATAAGACTCCACATCGAACCATTTAAACCGGACAAATGTCCCAAGACTATCTCAAAGTCAAAACCGAGCAAAGTGCTCCAAGCTTGCTAGACCCATAATGTCGGTCAAAAACGCGTTTAAACATTGTTTAGGCAAGTTATACTACAAATTCATCATTAACCCCAAAACTCATTACGGGTTAAACAAAAAGGGTTTTCCCAAAGGACTCATACCCTTAAATTCTCAAAATGGCACAAAACACTTAAAAGTGCATTTCCCAAATGGTTTACAAAATCATTTACACATATATGATTAAACCACTAAACAAACCTCATTTTGAGCAATCAATCTTTTAAAGACAATTTATGGTTTCTAACCATCCAAATATCCAAAAGCCCCAAATATGGGTGTTTTACACATTTATGAAGATAAACACTTCAAAAGAGTTAAATCAACTAAATAACTCCACCATATACATTTTCAAGTAAAACACACACATATTTGTAAAATATTTATTTTGACATGTACAACGTTTTCGCAAAGTAACTTGAACTCACCTTGCTAGATTTAAGCTAAATCTAGAGTTCTCCAAACGTATGCTCATTTGATGAAGTTTGCATCCTCAAGCCAAAACTTCCAAAACCTAGATTTATGAATTCCCAACCATCAATAATACGATCCAACCATAAGGAATCATCATCCACCCATAACATAACCAAAATACCCATCTTATACCAAACCCTAGTTTGAAAATGAAGAAAACGAGATTCCCTTACCCAAACAACACTAAAATCGATCCACAACATCACAAGATGGAAAGAATATGAAATCAATAACAATAACAACTATTGGGTAGGGAGAAATTACCTTAATCATTTGAATCTTCCCAACAACTCTTAATCTCCACAAAAGCTCCAAGCTTCCAAATATGCTCATCAAGGGAGGAAGAGGTTTGATTACAACTTAGATGGTGAAGAAAGGTTTGATTTCTAAGAGAGCAGCTCCAAAATCGACCATGGAAACAAAGGGGTTCGGTTGAGAGGGTTTGTGAAGAAAGGAAATGAGAGAAATGAGGAAAGGCTAACAAAATCGGGCATTTAAGTGATCTGAACACCCGCGGGCGATAGTGACATAGCGATAGTGACATAGTCACTATCGCCGGGGCATAGTCGCTCACCCCAAACCCACTCGCGGTACACATCTGGCGAGAGTGACAGGGCGATAGTGACATAGTCACAATCGCCGGGGCACAATCGCTCAACCCCTCACAACTCTCGGTACCACTTGGGCGATAGTGACAGTGTCACAATCGCTGGGCACTATAGCTCAAGGTGTGCCGAAACTCGTTTTGGCCATAACTTCCTTGTTCTAGCTCCGTTTTCGCTCCGGGAAGAACCGTTGGACTCGTATTCGAATTCCCCATCCAACAAGACAATAAAATCTAGGATTTAACTCCAAATCCTATTTTCCATATTTTTCTTAAAAGATCGATTCCTCACTGAATCGAAGTTGTACTTATCCGAAAATCACGGGTGTTACAGAAAACCACTCTAACTTTGAAAACTTGTGTCGACCAATCAGATTTTTTCTTAATCATTTTTTGTTAATTATATATTAAAGGTTAGTTTCGTCATTTTGTAATTCCGACGTTTATTATGGAAATGATGATAATTATGATTTCGAAAATAAGATTGATTTGATTCCGAGTAATTAGGGAAACTGGAATATCCTTCATTTGAAATTTGGTAACTACCATTTCCATGCTTTCTTCTACAGTTTGATCACATTAGACCTCACACACTAGTACAAAAATAGGCTTTTGCCACGGTTTTGAAAATTGAAGTTGGTCACGGTTGGGTTTAGAACCGTGGCTAAAATTCATAAATAAAGTTTGAGTATTGGATTAGCCACGACTTAACTCAAAAACCATGACCATTACAAAAAGTGTTTAAACATAGTGTCATGGTTTAAAACCGTGACTAAATGGTTCTTTACGGCCACAATTTTTTCCCGTGGCAAGTAACGACTAAAAATCGTGGCCATAGACAGACATATAGCCATGGTTTTTGTCTAAACCATGGTTTTATATTGTGACGGTTATTATCCGTGGCCATAGACTGACATATGGCCACATCAAGCCAAATTTCCGTGACCAAAAGAATGTATATATAGCCACAAAAATATGAAAATTGTGGCCAAAAGGCACGGTTTTTATTATTGTGTGGTCAAAAGGTAATCAGTAGTTACTGTTATAAATATTAAGTGTAACTACATGTGATGATTTTGCCACAGTTAATATGAAATGTGTGTAACTATATGTCTTGAATTGACGACTGCTTTATTATTTTGTGTGACCAAAACGTAACTTATAGCCAGGTTTCTAAAAATTAAGTACAACTATAAGTCATGAATTTGGCTATGGTATTTAATATTTTTTTGTGACCAAAGGGTAACCGGTAGCCATAATCCACATATTAAGCGTAGTTGTATGCCGTGAATTAGCCACGATTTTCTATTATTTTGTGTGACCAAAAGTTAACCTGTAGCCACGTTTCTTAAAATTAAGTGTAACTATATGTCATGAATTTGGCTACGGTTTTTTATAATTTTTGTGACCAAAGGGTAACATATATAGCCACATATATAGCCACATTTCTAAAAATTAAACGTAACTATATGTCATGAATTTTGTTATGGTTTTAATATTTTGTGTGACCAAAAGATAACCTATAGCCACGTTTCTAAAAATTAAACATAACTATATGTCATGAATTTGGCTATAGTTTTAAATATTTTGTGTAACAAAAAGGTAATCGGTAGCAATAATTGTACATATTAAGTGTAATTGTATGTCGTGAGTTGGCCACAAATTTTGATTATTTTATGTAACCAAAAGCTAACCAATAGTATCGTTATAAAAACTAAGTGTATACCAATAGTTAGGGTTATAATAATTAAGTGTAACTACGTATCATGAATTGCTTATGGTTAATATAAACTTTGCATGATTATAAGTATATGCCGCGATTAGCCAAGGTTCTAAGTAACAATTCATTTTGTATGAGTAATATATAACTTATTGGCCACCATTATATCTTTATTGTGTGACCAAAAGATAACCGATAGCTATGAATTTTATTATATTTTATGACCAAACGGTAACCATTAGAAACAGTTCTATAAGCATATGTCATGAATTAGCCACATTTTTTATTATTCCTCGTGACCAAAACAAAAACAATAATCATAGTTATAAAGATTAAAAGTAATTATGTGTAACAAATTAATTGATCATGGTTAATATGAAATTTGTGTAGTGTAAGTATAACTGATGACATTGTTAAACTAAATATGTATGGCTTTAGGGTTATTTTGGTCATGTTGTTTACTTACAGCTTAATGGCCTGAACGACTTATTTGTTCAACCATACTTAAGTCATTAAGCTAAAATGATTGTATGGAATAAGCCAGGACCCTTCACTTGTCCCCCATTAAGCCACCTTAAACAAATCAATACCAGAAATCCCCAAAAATAATCCAACCCTCTCTCTTTGCCTCCCTCAAAAGTCAAACCCATTGGTCTCCCGTCTCTCAGTCAGACACATACAGGGCTTAATATAGAAAAAAGTAAACAACCCCTTAGTCTTATTAGATCTTTGGTAATGACATCAGTAAATTTGCTACCAAAAAGCATGAAGCTCTGATTATGTCAATACTAAAAGTTATCCGTAAATAACATATTGATGCTAAAATTGTTGAATCAAAGCTTGTTCTATAATTATTGTAAGCTCATCTACATGTGGATAAACAACTGCCATGGATCAACAACTGAACGTGGAAGAATGAATAGGCATGCGTGGAATACCAAGGTTTAAGATATGTAGAGGCTTTAAAACAACTGCTCTACTAGTAGCACCTACTTATAACTTTTGAATTCATAACCTCTAGATGATTCATGTTTCTATACAACAAAATAATATTCAGAAAGACGTGTTGGTGCTGCTAACAAAAATAAATAATTTCACAAAAAACTTCTACAATCTATAGAACCTATCAATTATAAAATTCTAAAGACTTTCTTTTAGGCATTTAATCAAACACCTTCTATGCAATCTCTCTATATATACAAGGTTTGTAATACTTTTAACATCTCGTCAAACTCATCAATAAAATCTATTTCACAAACCCAAAAAACTACCGATAGAAAACCCTGTACGTGAGATTATTTTAGCTTCTACAATATAAAGAATTGCACTATTAAGTAGACATACAAACCTGAACAGTGAGTCTCAACCCAAACACCTTAACAGCTACATGTATGTTAGGATTCCCGGCCCATTTGAACGATGGCTCCATTATTAATTCCTTCTCATCAGTAGTACAAACTTTTATTCCTGAAAACAAGCAAAAAAGTAAACAATCAGTGACCATAAATACCGCTTGTTCGCAACCTTGAAACATAGGTGGTACGGTGCCTAACGTAAGTGAATGAAATTCAATTGAATCAATTTTGTACTTTGGAATGTGTTCTTTTATGATAGGTTCTGCTATTGTCTTCACAGTCTTGCAAATCGCCTACAAAATGTTCAAACCGTCACTACTTGAGGATCAGATGTTGAACCAAAGGGTTATTGGCCTTGCGATACATGGGTTACCGCTAAAGAATCAAATCTCACCAAAGTGAAGGAGTGTGTGTGAGTATTTGTCGTATATAAATGTTGTTATATACTTGAAATATAGTGGGTGCATTTGGACTTCAGAATAAGACAAGACATGACAATACAAAATTTTGTTATCCCATTTGGTGTGACATTAGATATTTACATTGGAACGACATTAGATTAGAACAAGACCTGACTGGGACACCAAAAAACAGGTGCAAACGATGGGAAACGATTGAGAAATTACTAATAAGAACCAAATGAAACAACTTCAAAAGCTTAAGAATAACATTGAGGGTAACATCGATCACTAATAAGAACCAAAAAACGAACTTTAAAAAAATACACCGAAGAAATTAAGCTGTGTTGTGGGTCAAACTGTCAACAACAAACCACTAACAATGTATATTAAAATTCAAAGAAATTAAGCATAACATATGAATCAAAGGAAAATTAAAATTTGCACACCACTTCACGGTTGTTGCATAATCAAATCCTGAAAATTAATCAAGACAAGCAATTGCTTTCAGCCAATATTCAATGATTCAAATACGTCCTACTAAACCGAAGAACAACCAAGGCCTTTAATTAAGAAATATTCAGTGAGGGAAGAAGGTATTGATGTATGTATCATCTCCATTAATATATGTTCATTTTCTTATCCGCACTACCTCTTGTACGTATTTTCTATTTCATAAGCAGGACAACTGGACAAGTTTAATGCGTCGAATAAGCACCTGGACTAGTCTAACCCCCATAAAAGATTGAAAGGCATTTTATCAAATGTTAAATCACTAGATTGAACACACATCTCAATAATATTTAAAAAAGGATTAGGACAAGTTTCTTCTACAAAGTCACTCTGATGCAAAAATCATTAAGCCCTTAAAAAATCGATGACTTACTGTGTGAGTCGAGTGACGGGGCAAGCGAGCAGAGAAGAGACAGATGAGTGGTGGGTGACCGGTGAATCGTGACTGGTAGGGGAGCAGGGAGAGCAACAATATTTCAGGTTTGAGTGATGACTTCAAATTGAATCTAAAACCTTCCTATCTGCACTTCAGGTTGAATAGAAACGTTGAATCAATATGGGCTAGGGTTGAGGATATGAAAACAGATGAATTGAGTCGATGAAACAAAAGGGGGGGAACAAGGGGCGGGAATCCATTTTCATTCCCCTGTTTTTGCTAAATTTTTACATTTTTCTATTTTATATGTTTGGATGGATATGGATGGACATAAGCCAAGTCATTGATAAGTTATTTGAAGCAGTCATGAATAGCTAGTGACTTTTTACAGAAATATTATTAATTTTTACTTATTTAAAATTATTGTTATTCGTATCAGTTATTTTTATATATATATTTATTTAGTATTTAGTATTAGTTAATATATTTTAGTTATCAATTACTATTATTTTTTGAATTGTTATTTAGTTATTTATTTTTATTCATATGACATGTAATGATTATTTAAAATTAACACAACTGACTTTTTTCGCATTTCCTAGGTCAAACCGCTACTTTGTGAACCCTTTAAGGTGCACTTAGGGGTTGTTTGTTTACCTCTTAATAGTTCCGTTAAGAGGCAACCTCTAAATAGAGATGAATCTTGTTTGGCAAAAAAAAATATGTCTCTTAATGGTTCTACAACCCTCAGAATGATTTTGTATCTTGCGCCTCCCTTAACCATCGAGCACCCTAATTTCATTATAAGCAATTATCAAACAACCATATTTCATTTTGCACTATGTCATAAAAGTCTCTTAATCATTCTGACCACTTAATCATTCTCTACCAAACCATTCAGCAACTGCCAAACAGCCCCTTACTCAGAATAATTACAGGGTCCGCCATTAAACACATAACATACCTATACATATAACACATACACATATACAAATACGCATCACAAAAAAAACAAAAGATCATGTGAGAACAAAATGTTAAGGCAAGAAACGTAAAAAGAGATTTGGACTGTTGATCACGTTTAATCTCAAAACACCCAATGAATTGCGTTTAATAAGAGAATTGAGTTGGTGCTCTGGGTGCACCCAATTAATGTTGATCTTCGAATATGATTGATCCAAGAGTGAACGTCGAAGAAGGAGCTAGAGACGATGCTTGGTTCAAGGATCAGAGAAGGCTTGAGGATGGGATACCCATGAAGATGGTTTGGTCCAGTCGTCTATATATACATATACATATATAGGGGTGGTTTCATTTGCAAACCATCATAATTTGTGCAAATCGTGCAAACTCAAGTTAACCGATCATAATTTTACCCTTTTTCATTTTTTAAGTATGAGGGTTGCTTAGTATAGAATATGTGGAAAAAAAATCATCAAAAGTATATGAGGGTTGATTGATAAGTCAAAAATATATGAAACAAGTTTCATAAAAATGTGAAAATACATGAAACCATTTCATCAGAATAAGTAAATACATGAACAATTTCATTTTTACATTAAAACAAGAATATATTAAACAATTTAATCTAGAAAAGAATTATATTAAGCAATTTCATCAAATTAAACAATTTAACGAGACAATTTCATTAAATTAACCAATGAAATCGACGATTAACATATTTGCACAAGTTAGGGTGATTTGCATTTGATCCATCCCCTATAATTAATTAATATATATATATATATATATAGAGAGAGAGAGAGAGATGTAGGTTCATACAAGAACGCTAACTATTTAAGAAAACAAAAAAATAGTTGATATGTACAAATCATATATTATTCACGTACAAAATCATATATGATTACGCGACTTTCCCGCTACTTTAAGTCACGGCTAAAGTCGCGTATATTCAGTTTTTGCGGTTAATGTAAAATCACATATGATTTACTGTTTTCTTGTTTTCTTAAATAGTTAGCATTCTCGTTTGACCCTTCTTCTATATATATATGCATATATATATATATATAAGAAAACTATATTTTTTTAATTATTTAATAGAACACTAAAGAGAATACTAAAATAACCATAAAACCTTTGATTGTACGACTTTTTTATGGTGTTAGTGGGTAAAGACCAAAACAAGTATTTTTGCATACCACAAGAGTTTTCTTGTAATAACGATTTTATAGAGACCAAAATCAAGAAGAAGAAGAAGAAACAAATCACAAGAACAAAAATTGCAATTTACTCTAAAATTTATTACTTTTAATAAACATTATATATTTTGAAAATAATATTACAAATAAAAGTTTAATTAAAATTATTGTAAATGGGAACTCTAAAAAAATAAATATTAAGTAAAGTTTTAATGAAACAAAATATTAGAATTTATAATTTTAAATAAAAAATCTACATCTAAAAGTTATTATTTTAAATAAAAGTTTAATAAATAATAAATATAAAAAGTCAAAATTCTAATAAATAAAGGCAGATGCCGGTTATTAGGAAAAAAATTGGAAAATTAATTAAAATACCACAAGTTTGAATTTGCTTTACCAAAGTACCATAAATCTCGTTCACTTTACCAAAATGCCACAAATTTCCGCGGTGGGCCCCGCGATCACGGGCCCCAGCCCACGTGTCCACATCTTTGGCCAAATAGCCCGCGGAGGTCCCTCAAGAATGCCCGCGGAACAGGTTTGGCCCCTGCCCGCAGAGGTTGCCCGCGATCGCGGGCTAACCCGCCCACGTGTCCCACAACTTTGGCCCAAAAGTCCCGCGGAGGTCCCTCAAGAATGCCCGCGGTACAAGTTTGGCCCCTGCCCGCGGAGGTTGCCTGCCATCGCGGGCTAACCCGCCACGCGTCGGTATGGGGTTAACCCTAAAAAAATTTAATGCACAAAACCCTAATTTTTTTTGTATAGCCGCAAGTATATAAGAGAGGGGGGACCAAACGGCCACCACTTCTCTCAACTTAAAAAATAAGCCTCCTCTCCCAAACTCTCTCAATTTTAACATGTGGAATACGCGCTCAAGTTTTTTGAAGATGGCTCGTGTTACTCAGTTGGTAAGTTTTTCTTAAGTTTTTTGTTCTTTTTTTGTATGTTGTTATTTTAAGTTAAGATATATGATATATATGTTGTTAGAGTGTTTATAACTTGTTATATGTTTGAATATGATATTTGTTCTATGTTTAAATTTTAAAATATATGATATGTATGTTTTTATGTTTGAATGTGATATTTGTATGTTATAATGTGATATTTGTATGTTGTTATAGATGTTAGGGTAATTTTATAAAAAAATGTTAAGATGGTGTTTTTATAAAAAAAATGTTAAGATGGTGTTTTTTATAAAATTATTTCTAAGAGTGTACATTTATAAAAAAATGTTAAGATGGTGTTTTTTATAAAAACATTTCATAAGAGTGTTTTTATAAAAAAAATGTTAAGATTGTGTTTTTTATAAAAATATTTCTTAAGAGTGTGTTTTTATAAAAAAATTTCTTAAGATTGTGTTTTTTATAAAAAAAATGTTAAGAGTGTGTTTTTATAAAAAAAAGGATGGTAAAGTGTTTTATAAAAAAAATTCTTAAGAGTGTGTTTTTATAAAAAAAATGTTAAAGTGTTTTTTATAAAAATAAATGTTAGAGTTTGTTTTATAAAAGTATTTCTTAAGAGTGTGTTTTTATAAAAATAAATGTTAAGATGGTGTTTTTTATAAAGATATTCCTTAAGAGTGTGTTTTTATAAAAAAAAAGATGTTAAAGTGTTTTATAAAAACTTTTCTTAGGAGTGTGTGTTTTTATAAAAAAAAAAGATGTTAAAGTGTTTTTTTTTAAATAAATGTTAGAGTTTGTTTTATAAAAATATTTCTTAAGAGTGTTTTTATAAAAAAAATGTTAAGATGGTGTTTTTTATAAAAATATTTCTTAAGAGTGTTTTTATAAAAAAAAATGTTAAAAGTGTGTTTTTATAAAATAAAAAAAAAGATGTTAAAGTGTTTTATAAAAATAAATGTTAGAGTTTGTTTTATAAAAATAATTCTTAAGAGTGTGTTTTTTTATAAAAAAGATGTTAAAGTGTTTGTTATAAAATAAATGTTAAAGTGTTTTTTTATAAAAAATGTTACGAATGACAACTTAGGTCCCTAAACTTTTAAGAATGACAACTTAGGTCCCTAAACTTTTAAGAATGACATTTTAGGGCCCTAAACTTTTAAGAATGACAACTTAGGTCCCTAAACTTTAGTGAATGGCAACTTAGGTCCCTAAACTTTGGTGAATGACAACTTAGGTCCCCTAACTTTGAAGAATGACAACTTAGGTCCCTAAACTTTGATGAATGACAACTTAGGTCCCTAAACTTTGGTGAATGACCACTAGGGTCCCTAAACTTCTTTTGAGTTTCCTAGTCATAAATAAACCGCAACATCTATATATAACATTATTATATGTAACAACCCAACAATTTTAAACAATACATTTCATATAAAATAAATATCCCAAAATCGCATCTCTAAAATTTCTTACATAATATCCAAAAATGGTTGGCGGAAACAACCTACACAACTGAGAAGTAACTAAGAAAAGCTATAGTGTCGCTACACTATCCATCATTCTCCTGCTAACGCCCTGCTTACTTGCTAGAGCATTTCTGTACCTGCTTACCTGAAAAGGGTTTTATTTGAAAATGCGAGGGTTAGACCATGAGGTCTAGTGAGTCCCTCCTAACAGTTATCAAAGCATTTAAATACAGTTCATCTTTTCAGCATAAAACATTTATACTCAACACAGTAAATAAATCGTATACGGACTAAAGTCCGCCTCCTCGTAATCTGACACCCTGAAGCCACCCGAAGGTGACAACGAGTCAGCCTCGCACTGCCTTGCGGAGCCTCGCTCCTGGCATATAGGGACCTCCCTTCCCGCACGAGAGCTGGCGGAACTACTTTCCCGTCTTTGCCAGTTTACGTCTCCTCGATGTATGCATACATTCAACACAAAACTTACAAACAACATCTGTACATTCAAAGCATAGAATATAGCATGGCAATTCTCTTCATAAATACTTCTTTAGAAAACACATTAAAAGCCACACATTTTGGGTTTAAAAAACTCACCTGGCTTGCTTGCTCCAAAGCTCCTCACTTACACTTCCGATCTCTAGGTGAAACACCTATTATATTAATAACGTGCGTCATAATTCGTTCATTAAATACTCGAGTCAAATCCCGAACTCAACCCAAACTTATCTAAGTTGGTGGTTACACTTTCTAGTCCAAATCATAATTAATGGTCTTTGCTTACCCATCCGATTGACCTACTATACCGGATCCATTAATTTACCCGACTCTAGGTCCTCAACATAAAATTATAACACTTGATTCTAAATAATAAAACCGGATCGCGTTAATAATAATATGACCAAATTTAATAATTAGCCTATCACGCCCTTATTATAAAATTATAGACTTTAATAATTAATTAAGTCCAATACAAAAACTAGGCCCAATCTTAATAATTAAGCCCACAAGGACTTAAAATAATTCTTTCGGCCCAACAACCAACTCGGCCCAATAAACCAATCCCGGCCCAAACTTGAGTTACGGGCCCACTCCCGGAACATACCGACTTCCGATACACACGGTTCAAAACCAAACCCACATATTTCGCCATTATTCAAACTCTACCCCATAATGACCACAATTCTTCTTTTTAATTGACACAAGCCATTCTCTAACCAAGAATCCACATACACACTTGATTTAATTATGACAACACGAATTATAATCAAAACTCGACATCAATACCCTTATTTGATTTCTCATTTCACATAGCCAAGTGCAACTAGAGGCCTAACAAGTCTAACATTACTTGAAAAAGAGAGCAATGCAAATGGAAGGGTTTCTTACCGGAATAAAACCTCACGAAATGGAAGAGAAACTGCTGCCTAAGACTCCGGCGACCACCACCGCCGGCCACCGCCGACCACCGCCGGCGAACTCGCCACCTTTTCTCTCTCACGTTGCTCTCCCCCTTTCTCTCGCAGTCTCTCTCTCTCACGAAGCTCTCTCTCTCTTTCTCTCTCACGGAGCTCTCTCTCTCTTTTCCGTCCATCTCTCTCTCTCCGGCTGTCTCTCTCTCTCTCGCTCGTCGTCTCTCTCTCTGTCGCCGACTGCTTCTCCCTCTCACCGGCTGTGTCTTTCTCTCTTTCTCCGGCGTCTTTCCCTTCTCGACGACCCTCTCTCTTCTTCTCGTCGTCTCTCTCTCTCTCTCGCCGGCGTTTCTCTTCTCGTCGTCTCTCCCTCTCTTGCCGGCGTCTCTCTTCTCGTCGGCGTCTCTCTCTCTGCCGGCTGCACACACTAAAACACACCCATAAGACCCATTTCTTCTTCCCTTCTTCTTGTCTCTTCTCAACATGCAACATGAACAAAACCCACACAACTCTCCAATATGATTTCTTTCTCTTTTCTTTTCTTCTCCCACTCTCAATGTGCAGGTTTACACAAAACCCTAAAGCAAAATATGTTTTCTTTTTACCCTACAGCCAAAAACGGCGCACCCCAAGGAAAATAGAATCAGTTTTCTCAAATTTCCAAATCTTACCCTTATACTATTCGTAATAACTAAAATAGCCCAAACTTCTATTTTTGACACTTTAGCTAAATTAGGGTTATTACAATCTCTCCTCCTTAAAAGAATTCCGTCCCGGAATTCACTCCAAAGATAACCGACGAAATTTTTTGATCAATAAGCTTAAATCTCGACTCTCGGAATAAATCTTTCCAATAACAAAACAATACCAACATACTTTCACGCCTTAGCTGCGCAACTCTGATTAAATTCACAATCCTTGCTTATAACAGGAAAATCCAATCATCTTATATTTTATCTCCCAAACAAGTCTAATAATTCAGGGGGCCTTACGAACCTTGGGTCCAATATTCCTTCGATTAACAACCATGACCATAAAATCAGACCTCTATAGACATAGAGCCATCCTGTATTTCTTACTTAGATTTATCTTATATGACTCATTAACGATCAGTGTGCTAATCTCGAAAACACTTCCCCACGAATTCTCGTAATCTATTTTATAAATCATAACATGTGAACAAAAGTTATAAGCATCTCAATACTTACCACTCCCTAATTATCCTTATCTGCTTCATGACCACATTAACCATTTCCGAACCCAACTGCCTTTTTCGGCTAGTGCAAATAACCACTGATCCTTACCGCACAAAACAATACAATTTCCTTCTCTTTATGACAAACAACTTTAACTCGACCCACTCAATACAGTTTTAATTATCAACCTGTTTCAAAGAGGAACTCCAATTGAGATGCAATTCACTTCTTTCTATTCACCATAAATTATCATATAATAACTTAGCATCAACATCTCGCTATGCTGGTATTCACAATATCCATCAGTCAAAACTGATTTCTTAAGTAACAACTCCACTAAGTAACCCAACAATTTACAACTTCCAAAGTAATTTGAAAGTTACTTATTCCATCATACTATCATCAACTTCTCACTTTAATCTATCTATTCTCCCTTCTCAATTCTTAGCAAGAATCTCGGTAGGATCGTAACACACCCTATGATAACAAAAGAATGTCATCACTTAACAACTCTATAAACTTTTAATCAACCAACCAAAGGTTTATACATCTATCAACTAATGATCATACTACCACTCCGACTCCTAATCATCATCATGTCATTCTTTAAACATAACCAAATTTCCAACTGTTTCCTTCTAGGATTATTCCCTTACACATAAGGAATAACTCCCGCTCTTTAGAGATTTAGCATTTACTATAACACAGTTCGACTAACACACTCTTCATCCTCACTAAACTTCCAATGGTCCCAACATATACCTACCTAGCGACTTTTTACAACCAAAACACTTGGTTTCTCCTTTGGGTAATCTCCCGTTACTACTCCGTCATTCCATCCCGATCATAAACACACCACAACGTCAACTTACCCCTACGTGCTCGAACATCCTGGTTAACAATCATACATCTCACACGAAACCCCCCCCCCCCCCCCCCAAAATGCTTCTATTTGATGCTTTCATTCTCTCTAACACCACATCACTACGACACTAGCTGATACATTTACCTTGGCAATGAATGCCATTACATAACGGTGCATTCCTCCTCCATAACCTCACCCTGCAGCCCAAATCTCTCATGGTTATTCGTACACACTTCAAACTTGTCTTCATATCATCCCGAATACTACAATCGAGTCTATCTCACTAAATAGTCCTTTCCCAACTTGTTGAACTATAATTCACGAGTTCTCAATTAGCTTCCACGCAACCATTCCAGTTAGCTCTTCTCGATCTGTGTCCTTACAAAACACAACACATCTCTAACCGACTGGTAAAATCTACACACTCATTTCGTTTGTGCTACACGCCTCCTCATTCTACGTATCTCTCCATACCTCGCAAATAGGACGCTTATTCAACATGATCACTTCCCATCCTCTTAACACCCCTATAAGGTGTCCTATCAATTTCTAACCTTTTGTTTCACGTCTTCGGCCTCGACCATCTTATGTAGCCATCGAATTCTACAGCAACCGACAACCTGAAACCTCTTTCTTAATTTATTCTTAAACATGGGTTCCTTTACGGAATCTAATCCTACCATCATATCATAATTACTTCGCAATACATCCCCCTCTTTTCTGAACTCACTCCTGTAACATCAATATTACAAGCTCACCTCACGACTCATACCCAACACCGTGGGCACTTCGCTTCTTCTTCACAATACTACTTATAACGAGTTGCTAAAACTATCACTTTGAAGGCTTCAAGTCCTTCCTCTAGACACAACCGTCCCTTGACAATCGTACTTCCAGTTGTCGCGTATGGGTGCAAACCCTCATACAACCGATACTATCATCCACTACCGACGGAACACATATCCCGATACTACAACGTCCTCTCCTGATTTGACCAACAACTCTCCACTCTCTGAGTTCTTTCTTAGCTTTAAAACGCCACATCCCACGACCTAGTGAGTTCATAGCCTTCATGCATGACACGCAATAAATAAATCATTTCGTACGTTTCATCAGTTTAAATAAACAACACTTGAAAACATCTAGGGTACACATGCCCCCCCATCACTCTTACAAATTCAATGCACTGCACAACGATCTCGAGAATCGTTCGCATGCAACTTGCCATAAACTTAATCTTACTCCGACCGAACGGTGTTATTACGACAGTATTATATTGCATGAAAATCTTTCCATTTGACACCATTCTGGAAGAATTACCGACACAAAGTAAATCATTCGGTTCTCTCACTCACTTGTATGATACCAATAAAACAATAGGTATTTGATTGTAAAAGTTTTGGCTGGCAAATGTTTTCCCGACCTTTTTGCAACAATTTAGCTTATCATAAAAATGTGGAATACTTTGCAAATCGTTATACTCAAAACTTTAATGTGCATCGTGGATGAAACCACCTTTTCTTTAAACATACGTGTGCACTTTCTGACTCGTTTTCGATTAAAATTCATATTTACCCATTTAACTTAACTCGTGAAAATTTCGGGTTACAATAAAGAACACCATGCATGAGACTCTACTTGCAATTGAAGGCTACTCTCTCAACTAAGGTCAATTTCTTTACTTCCACAGCTTACCTTTGACACTTTCCCTACTACCACGGTCGCCCTCTCGGTCACGCAACAACTTGTTGAACACGCTTTCCACATCTCGCTTACTCAACCCCTTTCATACAATTTTGTTTTAGGAACTAACTCACTTTCCCTTTCTACATGGTTTCATTTCACTATATGCATCATATTTCATTTACACTGCCTTTGAAAAGCTCGACTAATAAGTCGGGGTTCAATTGATACGTTCAAAATTTCAACACTGTTATTCCTTATCATTCTAACTAATCTCATTCCACTATTTCTAGAACTAGGACTTTCTAGAAACACGAGTCTTACTCAAAGCCAATCATTTTATCTCTTCGAACCCACGAAGATCTATCTCTATAAGATTCATAACATTATAGACAACATTTCGCCTCTACGATGTATATATTATTCACTTCATAAAGATCTCTCATGAAACTTTCCCAACAAGGGGTCTCAGCCTACACCTCATAGATTTCGTTGACATCTTAACGTACTGAAACACGGCATAATACTGGGTAGGTTAATAAGGTAGGTTAAGCACATACATGTACCTGTAAGTTCGCAATTACACTGGCCAGGTGAAATTTCAAACTTACCTTACATGACAGTCCTCAGTACCCTATTAATCCTATTTCTACAATAGTGTCATCCTAACGCATCTTCTGTATTTACAATAGTGCCCTCCTAACGCATTTCCTGATTCTCAGTTGTGATTTCTACTCCCAAGTTTAAGTTTAGGCCCGTCCGGTCACCTAAGTCTCTTAAACTATGGCTCTGATACCAACTGTAACAACCCAACAATTTTAAACAATACATTTCATATAAAATAAATATCCCAAAATTGCATCTCTAAAATTTCTTACATAATATCCAAAAATGGTTGGCGGAAACAACCTACACAACTGAGAAGTAACTAAGAAAAGCTATAGTGTCGCTACACTATCCATCATTCTCCTGCTAACGCCCTGCTTACTTGCTAGAGCATTTCTGTACCTGCTTACCTGAAAAGGGTTTTATTTGAAAATGCGAGGGTTAGACCATGAGGTCTAGTGAGTCCCTCCTAACAGTTATCAAAGCATTTAAATACAGTTCATCTTTTCAGCATAAAACATTTATACTCAACACAGTAAATAAATCGTATACGGACTAAAGTCCGCCTCCTCGTAATCTGACACCCTGAAGCCACCCGAAGGTGACAACGAGTCAGCCTCGCACTGCCTTGCGGAGCCTCGCTCCTGGCATATAGGGACCTCCCTTCCCGCACGAGAGCTGGCGGAACTACTTTCCCGTCTTTGCCAGTTTACGTCTCCTCGATGTATGCATACATTCAACACAAAACTTACAAACAACATCTGTACATTCAAAGCATAGAATATAGCATGGCAATTTTCTTCATAAATACTTCTTTAGAAAACACATTAAAAGCCACACATTTTGGGTTTAAAAAACTCACCTGGCTTGCTTGCTCCAAAGCTCCTCACTTACACTTCCGATCTCTAGGTGAAACACCTATTATATTAATAACGTGCGTCATAATTCGTTCATTAAATACTCGAGTCAAATCCCGAACTCAACCCAAACTTATCTAAGTTGGTGGTTACACTTTCTAGTCCAAATCATAATTAATGGTCTTTGCTTACCCATCCGATTGACCTACTATACCGGATCCATTAATTTACCCGACTCTAGGTCCTCAACATAAAATTATAACACTTGATTCTAAATAATAAAACCGGATCGCGTTAATAATAATATGACCAAATTTAATAATTAGCCTATCACGCCCTTATTATAAAATTATAGACTTTAATAATTAATTAAGTCCAATACAAAAACTAGGCCCAATCTTAATAATTAAGCCCACAAGGACTTAAAATAATTCTTTCGGCCCAACAACCAACTCGGCCCAATAAACCAATACCGGCCCAAACTTGAGTTACGGGCCCACTCCCGGAACATACTGACTTCCGATACACACGGTTCAAAACCAAACCCACATATTTCGCCATTATTCAAACTCTACCCCATAATGACCACAATTCTTCTTTTTAATTGACACAAGCCATTCTCTAACCAAGAATCCACATACACACTTGATTTAATTATGACAACACGAATTATAATCAAAACTCGACATCAATACCCTTATTTGATTTCTCATTTCACATAGCCAAGTGCAACTAGAGACCTAACAAGTCTAACATTACTTGAAAAAGAGAGCAATGCAAATGGAAGGGTTTCTTACCGGAATAAAACCTCACGAAATGGAAGAGAAACTGATGCCTAAGACTCCGGCGACCACCACCGCCGGCCACCGCCGGCGAACTCGCCACCTTTTCTCTCTCACGTTGCTCTCCCCCTTTCTCTCGCAGTCTCTCTCTCTCACGAAGCTCTCTCTCTCTTTCTCTCTCACGGAGCTCTCTCTCTCTTTTCCGTCCATCTCTCTCTCTCCGGCTGTCTCTCTCTCTCTCGCTCGTCGTCTCTCTCTCTGTCGCCGACTGCTTCTCCCTCTCACCGGCTGTGTCTTTCTCTCTTTCTCCGGCGTCTTTCCCTTCTCGACGACCCTCTCTCTTCTTCTCGTCGTCTCTCTCTCTCTCTCGCCGGCGTTTCTCTTCTCGTCGTCTCTCCCTCTCTTGCCGGCGTCTCTCTTCTCGTCGGCGTCTCTCTCTCTGCCGGCTGCACACACTAAAACACACCCATAAGACCCATTTCTTCTTCCCTTCTTCTTGTCTCTTCTCAACATGCAACATGAACAAAACCCACACAACTCTCCAATATGATTTCTTTCTCTTTTCTTTTCTTCTCCCACTCTCAATGTGCAGGTTTACACAAAACCCTAAAGCAAAATATGTTTTCTTTTTACCCTACAGCCAAAAACGGCGCACCCCAAGGAAAATAGAATCAGTTTTCTCAAATTTCCAAATCTTACCCTTATACTATTCGTAATAACTAAAATAGCCCAAACTTCTATTTTTGACACTTTAGCTAAATTAGGGTTATTACAATCTCTCCTCCTTAAAAGAATTCCGTCCCGGAATTCACTCCAAAGATAACCGACGAAATTTTTTGATCAATAAGCTTAAATCTCGACTCTCGGAATAAATCTTTCCAATAACAAAACAATACCAACATACTTTCACGCCTTAGCTGCGCAACTCTGATTAAATTCACAATCCTTGCTTATAACAGGAAAATCCAATCATCTTATATTTTATCTCCCAAACAAGTCTAATAATTCAGGGGGCCTTACGAACCTTGGGTCCAATATTCCTTCGATTAACAACCATGACCATAAAATCAGACCTCTATAGACATAGAGCCATCCTGTATTTCTTACTTAGATTTATCTTATATGACTCATTAACGATCAGTGTGCTAATCTCGAAAACACTTCCCCACGAATTCTCGTAATCTATTTTATAAATCATAACATGTGAACAAAAGTTATAAGCATCTCAATACTTACCACTCCCTAATTATCCTTATCTGCTTCATGACCACATTAACCATTTCCGAACCCAACTGCCTTTTTCGGCTAGTGCAAATAACCACTGATCCTTACCGCACAAAACAATACAATTTCCTTCTCTTTATGACAAACAACTTTAACTCGACCCACTCAATACAGTTTTAATTATCAACCTGTTTCAAAGAGGAACTCCAATTGAGATGCAATTCACTTCTTTCTATTCACCATAAATTATCATATAATAACTTAGCATCAACATCTCGCTATGCTGGTATTCACAATATCCATCAGTCAAAACTGATTTCTTAAGTAACAACTCCACTAAGTAACCCAACAATTTACAACTTCCAAAGTAATTTGAAAGTTACTTATTCCATCATACTATCATCAACTTCTCACTTTAATCTATCTATTCTCCCTTCTCAATTCTTAGCAAGAATCTCGGTAGGATCGTAACACACCCTATGATAACAAAAGAATGTCATCACTTAACAACTCTATAAACTTTTAATCAACCAACCAAAGGTTTATACATCTATCAACTAATGATCATACTACCACTCCGACTCCTAATCATCATCATGTCATTCTTTAAACATAACCAAATTTCCAACTGTTTCCTTCTAGGATTATTCCCTTACACATAAGGAATAACTCCCGCTCTTTAGAGATTTAGCATTTACTATAACACAGTTCGACTAACACACTCTTCATCCTCACTAAACTTCCAATGGTCCCAACATATACCTACCTAGCGACTTTTTACAACCAAAACACTTGGTTTCTCCTTTGGGTAATCTCCCGTTACTACTCCGTCATTCCATCCCGATCATAAACACACCACAACGTCAACTTACCCCTACGTGCTCGAACATCCTGGTTAACAATCATACATCTCACACGAAACCCCCCCCCCCAAAATGCTTCTATTTGATGCTTTCATTCTCTCTAACACCACATCACTACGACACTAGCTGATACATTTACCTTGGCAATGAATGCCATTACATAACGGTGCATTCCTCCTCCATAACCTCACCCTGCAGCCCAAATCTCTCATGGTTATTCGTACACACTTCAAACTTGTCTTCATATCATCCCGAATACTACAATCGAGTCTATCTCACTAAATAGTCCTTTCCCAACTTGTTGAACTATAATTCACGAGTTCTCAATTAGCTTCCACGCAACCATTCCAGTTAGCTCTTCTCGATCTGTGTCCTTACAAAACACAACACATCTCTAACCGACTGGTAAAATCTACACACTCATTTCGTTTGTGCTACACGCCTCCTCATTCTACGTATCTCTCCATACCTCGCAAATAGGACGCTTATTCAACATGATCACTTCCCATCCTCTTAACACCCCTATAAGGTGTCCTATCAATTTCTAACCTTTTGTTTCACGTCTTCGGCCTCGACCATCTTATGTAGCCATCGAATTCTACAGCAACCGACAACCTGAAACCTCTTTCTTAATTTATTCTTAAACATGGGTTCCTTTACGGAATCTAATCCTACCATCATATCATAATTACTTCGCAATACATCCCCCTCTTTTCTGAACTCACTCCTGTAACATCAATATTACAAGCTCACCTCACGACTCATACCCAACACCGTGGGCACTTCGCTTCTTCTTCACAATACTACTTATAACGAGTTGCTAAAACTATCACTTTGAAGGCTTCAAGTCCTTCCTCTAGACACAACCGTCCCTTGACAATCGTACTTCCAGTTGTCGCGTATGGGTGCAAACCCTCATACAACCGATACTATCATCCACTACCGACGGAACACATATCCCGATACTACAACGTCCTCTCCTGATTTGACCAACAACTCTCCACTCTCTGAGTTCTTTCTTAGCTTTAAAACGCCACATCCCACGACCTAGTGAGTTCATAGCCTTCATGCATGACACGCAATAAATAAATCATTTCGTACGTTTCATCAGTTTAAATAAACAACACTTGAAAACATCTAGGGTACACATGCCCCCCATCACTCTTACAAATTCAATGCACTGCACAACGATCTCGAGAATCGTTCGCATGCAACTTGCCATAAACTTAATCTTACTCCGACCGAACGGTGTTATTACGACAGTATTATATTGCATGAAAATCTTTCCATTTGACACCATTCTGGAAGAATTACCGACACAAAGTAAATCATTCGGTTCTCTCACTCACTTGTATGATACCAATAAAACAATAGGTATTTGATTGTAAAAGTTTTGGCTGGCAAATGTTTTCCCGACCTTTTTGCAACAATTTAGCTTATCATAAAAATGTGGAATACTTTGCAAATCGTTATACTCAAAACTTTAATGTGCATCGTGGATGAAACCACCTTTTCTTTAAACATACGTGTGCACTTTCTGACTCGTTTTCGATTAAAATTCATATTTACCCATTTAACTTAACTCGTGAAAATTTCGGGTTACAATAAAGAACACCATGCATGAGACTCTACTTGCAATTGAAGGCTACTCTCTCAACTAAGGTCAATTTCTTTACTTCCACAGCTTACCTTTGACACTTTCCCTACTACCACGGTCGCCCTCTCGGTCACGCAACAACTTGTTGAACACGCTTTCCACATCTCGCTTACTCAACCCCTTTCATACAATTTTGTTTTAGGAACTAACTCACTTTCCCTTTCTACATGGTTTCATTTCACTATATGCATCATATTTCATTTACACTGCCTTTGAAAAGCTCGACTAATAAGTCGGGGTTCAATTGATACGTTCAAAATTTCAACACTGTTATTCCTTATCATTCTAACTAATCTCATTCCACTATTTCTAGAACTAGGACTTTCTAGAAACACGAGTCTTACTCAAAGCCAATCATTTTATCTCTTCGAACCCACGAAGATCTATCTCTATAAGATTCATAACATTATAGACAACATTTCGCCTCTACGATGTATATATTATTCACTTCATAAAGATCTCTCATGAAACTTTCCCAACAAGGGGTCTCAGCCTACACCTCATAGATTTCGTTGACATCTTAACGTACTGAAACACGGCATAATACTGGGTAGGTTAATAAGGTAGGTTAAGCACATACATGTACCTGTAAGTTCGCAATTACACTGGCCAGGTGAAATTTCAAACTTACCTTACATGACAGTCCTCAGTACCCTATTAATCCTATTTCTACAATAGTGTCATCCTAACGCATCTTCTGTATTTACAATAGTGCCCTCCTAACGCATTTCCTGATTCTCAGTTGTGATTTCTACTCCCAAGTTTAAGTTTAGGCCCGTCCGGTCACCTAAGTCTCTTAAACTATGGCTCTGATACCAACTGTAACAACCCAACAATTTTAAACAATACATTTCATATAAAATAAATATCCCAAAATTGCATCTCTAAAATTTCTTACATAATATCCAAAAATGGTTGGCGGAAACAACCTACACAACTGAGAAGTAACTAAGAAAAGCTATAGTGTCGCTACACTATCCATCATTCTCCTGCTAACGCCCTGCTTACTTGCTAGAGCATTTCTGTACCTGCTTACCTGAAAAGGGTTTTATTTGAAAATGCGAGGGTTAGACCATGAGGTCTAGTGAGTCCCTCCTAACAGTTATCAAAGCATTTAAATACAGTTCATCTTTTCAGCATAAAACATTTATACTCAACACAGTAAATAAATCGTATACGGACTAAAGTCCGCCTCCTCGTAATCTGACACCCTGAAGCCACCCGAAGGTGACAACGAGTCAGCCTCGCACTGCCTTGCGGAGCCTCGCTCCTGGCATATAGGGACCTCCCTTCCCGCACGAGAGCTGGCGGAACTACTTTCCCGTCTTTGCCAGTTTACGTCTCCTCGATGTATGCATACATTCAACACAAAACTTACAAACAACATCTGTACATTCAAAGCATAGAATATAGCATGGCAATTTTCTTCATAAATACTTCTTTAGAAAACACATTAAAAGCCACACATTTTGGGTTTAAAAAACTCACCTGGCTTGCTTGCTCCAAAGCTCCTCACTTACACTTCCGATCTCTAGGTGAAACACCTATTATATTAATAACGTGCGTCATAATTCGTTCATTAAATACTCGAGTCAAATCCCGAACTCAACCCAAACTTATCTAAGTTGGTGGTTACACTTTCTAGTCCAAATCATAATTAATGGTCTTTGCTTACCCATCCGATTGACCTACTATACCGGATCCATTAATTTACCCGACTCTAGGTCCTCAACATAAAATTATAACACTTGATTCTAAATAATAAAACCGGATCGCGTTAATAATAATATGACCAAATTTAATAATTAGCCTATCACGCCCTTATTATAAAATTATAGACTTTAATAATTAATTAAGTCCAATACAAAAACTAGGCCCAATCTTAATAATTAAGCCCACAAGGACTTAAAATAATTCTTTCGGCCCAACAACCAACTCGGCCCAATAAACCAATACCGGCCCAAACTTGAGTTACGGGCCCACTCCCGGAACATACTGACTTCCGATACACACGGTTCAAAACCAAACCCACATATTTCGCCATTATTCAAACTCTACCCCATAATGACCACAATTCTTCTTTTTAATTGACACAAGCCATTCTCTAACCAAGAATCCACATACACACTTGATTTAATTATGACAACACGAATTATAATCAAAACTCGACATCAATACCCTTATTTGATTTCTCATTTCACATAGCCAAGTGCAACTAGAGACCTAACAAGTCTAACATTACTTGAAAAAGAGAGCAATGCAAATGGAAGGGTTTCTTACCGGAATAAAACCTCACGAAATGGAAGAGAAACTGATGCCTAAGACTCCGGCGACCACCACCGCCGGCCACCGCCGGCGAACTCGCCACCTTTTCTCTCTCACGTTGCTCTCCCCCTTTCTCTCGCAGTCTCTCTCTCTCACGAAGCTCTCTCTCTCTTTCTCTCTCACGGAGCTCTCTCTCTCTTTTCCGTCCATCTCTCTCTCTCCGGCTGTCTCTCTCTCTCTCGCTCGTCGTCTCTCTCTCTGTCGCCGACTGCTTCTCCCTCTCACCGGCTGTGTCTTTCTCTCTTTCTCCGGCGTCTTTCCCTTCTCGACGACCCTCTCTCTTCTTCTCGTCGTCTCTCTCTCTCTCTCGCCGGCGTTTCTCTTCTCGTCGTCTCTCCCTCTCTTGCCGGCGTCTCTCTTCTCGTCGGCGTCTCTCTCTCTGCCGGCTGCACACACTAAAACACACCCATAAGACCCATTTCTTCTTCCCTTCTTCTTGTCTCTTCTCAACATGCAACATGAACAAAACCCACACAACTCTCCAATATGATTTCTTTCTCTTTTCTTTTCTTCTCCCACTCTCAATGTGCAGGTTTACACAAAACCCTAAAGCAAAATATGTTTTCTTTTTACCCTACAGCCAAAAACGGCGCACCCCAAGGAAAATAGAATCAATTTTCTCAAATTTCCAAATCTTACCCTTATACTATTCGTAATAACTAAAATAGCCCAAACTTCTATTTTTGACACTTTAGCTAAATTAGGGTTATTACATTATATGTTGAAATAAAATAAATCGCACAACATACTATATATAACACTATTATATATTGAAATAAAATAAACCGCAACATCTATATATAACATTATTATATGTTGAAATAAACCGCAACATACTATATATAACACTATTATATATTGAAATAAAATAAACCGCAACATATCTATTTGGATTTTGTCAAACGGGTGTAAATAGCCCTAAGATATGTGGGGATTTAAGCAATCCTTGTTATTCCCCTGCTACCTGGAAGTCCAATGGATTGAGTGGTTTATTTTCTAAAACTAAAACAAACGAATAACTATCAACACAATAAACCAAACAAGCAAAAACATCTATATATAACACTAACTATAACATCCGTGAATGACTATGTAGAGAGATTTATTTCACATTGACTTGACGTTAAAGTGCAAAGTTGACTACATGGTGGAGTTAAGAGACCGCTTCAGGGGATTAGGAGATCGCGCAGCTACCCTTGAGGACATCTTTACAGGGACACCTTTCGGGCCATGGATGGATGTGTCTTACTCTGGTGGCGACCCTACGCTAGTCCACATTATAGTTATATGTTAGTTCCTAATTTTGTAACTCTTGTAATGATCAATGTCACGCAGGTCGGGATGTCGGGGGCATACACATCCCAAATGCCGCCGTTTAGCAGCACATCCTATTCTACTATCCCGGAGAATGTAAGTCACACTGAGTAACCATTATAGTTATATGTTAGTTCCTAAATGTGTAACTCTTATAATGATCAATGTCACGCAGGTCGGGATGTCGGAGGCAGGGGGTTACACATCCCAAATGCCGACGTTTGGCACCACATCCTATACGTCATTCCCGGAGACTGTAAGTCACACTGAGTAACCATTATAGTTATATGTTAGTTCTTAAATGTGTAACTCTTATAATGATCAATGTCACGCAGGTCGGGATGTCGGAGGTAGGGGGTTACACATCCCAAATGCCGACGTTTGGCACCACATCCTATACGTCATTCCTGGAGACTGTAAGTCGCACTGAGTAACCATTATAGTTATATGTTAGTTCCTAATTTTGTAACTCTTGTAATGATCAATGTCACGCAGACCGGGACGTCGAGTGCAGGGGGTTACACATCCCAAATGCCGACGTTTGGCACCAATCTCTTAACGGACATCTTTGGCGGTTCAGCCGCAGAGTATTACGGGTCGGGAATGCCGGCATCGTCGTACGTCACACCGCCACCTACCATGCATACTGTAAGTTATTTTGGTAGTTTTGGTTTAATTATGAACATTTCCTAAATTCTACTTAAAACATCTAATAACTTAATTTTCAGACGATGGGGTCTCCTATTATCGAGGAGCACTTCTCGGAGCCGGACGATGACCCGATGGATGTTGTAGATCCACAGGGGACACCGCTCCCTGAAAAACGGGAGACGAAACGTTCAAAATTTATTCGCCCCCCGTGGACACGACAAAAATCTACGACAGGACCGCCCCCTGAAAAGCAAGGAAAGCAAGGGGGGAGGGAACAAGGGAGGAAAGAAGGCGGGAACGAGAAAGGGAAATGTGGCTTCACCGGAGCGTCTACTGTAATAACCAGGTATTTTATTTATATATTTTATATATTTATTTTATAAGTCTTTATTTTAGTATTATTTAAAATTAGAAGTTTGAGGTAAGTTTTAATTATTGATTGGAAGTTAAGGGGTAAATCTTGCCATTTAGGGTAAGTATAGGGTGTTTAGTGAAACCTTAGTACACATGTCATCTTTTAATGAGTTGTCATCTTAAATCTGATGACTTAGGTTAGTTTAGATATTTCATTAAAAGAAAATTTAAGAAAAAAATGGTTGTATGTGTGTGTGTTTGAATGAACGAAAAGAGAGGGGAGAAAATTGAAAGGGAAATCAAGAAGAAGATCAATAGCTGCTGGAATACTACTGGGATTGCTAAATAACAATTGAGAATCCAAGGTAAATCATCCTAAACAACTCATCTTTACATCCTTCTTATGTATATTAGGTCCATATGAGTTTTCTAAGTGAGTCTTGGTAATTTTAGAAGGATATGTAAGTTTTGGGTTTGGAATAGTGTACTAATGGTAATCTTAAACATATCTGCATAATTTCAGCAACATGCATAACTTAAAAGTACGATTTCTGGGTTTTTAGGATGAACAGTGAACTGAGAGATTCAACCAAGTCGCAATGGTTGATTGCGATTTGGCTTTGAAGTCGCAATGGTCGGTTGCGACTTGGTTTGGAATCGCAGTAGTTAATTGCGATTTGGATTTGGAATCGCAGTAGTTGATTGCGACTTGGGGTTGGAATCGCAATAGTGGGTTGCGATTTGGGGTGAAGTCGCAGTAGTTGATTGCGACTTAGCACTATGCATTGCGATTCTAATTTATTTTTAGTAGGTTGCGACTTGAGTCGAGGATTTTATAAGTTTAGTTTTAAAAAGAGATATTTGGTATTTTGCATGATTTCAGATTCTGTGAAGGATTGACGTACGTGATAATTAACTTGGAAAGACTTTTGGTGAAAAGCTAATCAAGTGAGTTTTACTTAAAATTATTTTTACTATAATACATTTATGTGTGTGGAATGGATATGTGAATATTCTGTGTTAATAATATAGTGAGATATTATATGTGTGATATTTTACACAAGTGCACATTAATCGGGTTCCGGTGTGCGGACCGATGGGTAGTCGGGTTCCGGTGTGCGGACCGATGGGTAGCCGGGTTCCGGTGTGCGGACCGGTATTGTTTATTTATTAGTTGGCTTGCTACCAATTAATATGGCCAGATGTGGAGGAATAAGGTGGAAGGAGATGCACGAGTTTTGTATGGTATTGATATACGTGTATTATATGGATGTATATGAAAAGCTTTATATAAATGGTTTTGAAATAAAGGTTTATTAAACTAACAGGGATTTCCTCACTAGACCATTAGGTCTAACCCTCATTTTCTGTTTTAAAAAAATTTGTATTCCAGGTGATGGATCGGGAAAGAGAAATAAATAGAACTATTGATGAATAGCTTTACGAATATATCGATTATGAAGTTATGGATGTATTTTGATCTTAGGATTTTGTGATTATCCAGTATGTAACTTAAAAATGAAAAAAAAAGTTTGTACGTATTTACTTATTACGTTTTGCAAGACTATGGGACCTATTATGACATATGATGTATTTTGTTGAAATTGTGTTATGATTTATATGTTATTTGGATATTTGAAGAATCGGGTCGTTACAGATGGTATCAGAGCCAGGTTTAAGGGATTTAGGTATTAGTATCTGTACTTAGACTTAAACTGCATGTGAAGTAGGATGTCCCTATTATTGTAGAACCTGGGGATGCTAAGTATAAGGGGTAGAAGGAACATCATGTATGGTAATTTCAGATTACACCTGGCCAGTGTAATTATGATCTTACATGTACATGTTTGAACCAGGATACCTTGTTATATGGGGTATGTGCTTGTGTGTATATTAATTTTGTTTGAATCCACATAATGGCGAGTGGCACTAGACAACGGAATCAGAGAAGAGGAAGGAATTCGAGTGGAGAGAATCCACCAATAGGAACAGGGGGAAGAGGAGGAGATCGTGGTGGAGGCAGAACCGAAAGGGGAACTGGGGGGTCGAACTGGGGGTAGAACCCAACCGCATGGTACAGAGTTTGTTACACGGGATGATCTGACTGCTGAAATGGGGAGATTATAGCATAGCATACAAGCCATGTTCGAACGTAATCGTCATAATGAAACTGATATACCAAATCCAGAACATGAAGTTGAAATGCCACTCACATCTACTGTTTTACCGGTAATGAAAAAAGTGTGACTATAAGATGTTTCTTAGTTGCAAGCCCCCTACATACTCAGGAGATCGGGATCCTGTAAAAGCGATGAGATGGCTGAAAGAAATAGAGGCTATCTTCAAGATGTGTAAATGTGCTGAAGAAGATAAAGTACTTTATGGAACGGCAATGTTAAAAGGTGATGCTTTATATTGGTGGGAGGCTCATATAGAATCGAGAGGATCAGATGTATATTCTACTTTTTCATGGGAGGAATTCGTGTTAGCTTTCACAACACATTTTTGTCCACAAGTTGCTGTCAGACAATTGGAAGAAGAATTTATGAACTTACAGCAAGGAAATTTGTCAGTCAGAGACTATACTGCACGATTTTTAGAAAAATCTCGTTTTGCAGGATATTATGTTGCTACATAAAAGATGAAAATGGAGAGATTTATCTATGGGTTGAATTCAGAAGTCCGAAGACTAGTGACTGCAACAGGGCCAAATACCTTTACAGCCGCAGTGGATGCTGCATAAAATGTAGAACGAGACAACAAAAGGGATGTCGGTGATAAGAGTCTGGGGAAAAGGAAATGGGAAGGACCACCACATGATCCAAAGAAGTCTAGATTTCAGAGATTTGATAATCGTCCATCTTTCCGACCAATGGAAAGACCTTGTCCGAAGTGTCACCGTATTCATCAAGGGAATTGTCAGTTTGAACCACGGGTTTGTTATAGATGTGGGAAGACAGGGCACGTCATTAAAGATTGTCGATTAACACGGTTTTGCTTTTTGTGCAATTCTCCGGATCACCTCCAATCAGATTGTCCGTGAGGTAGAATACAACAAGGGGGTACATCAGGGAAACCAGCTATTACTAGACCAGTAGTTCCAAGAATAGAACCGCCGAGAACCAGAGGTCGTACATTTCAAATGACAGCTAAAGAGGCGGAGGAAACTCCGGATGTGGTTACAGGTACATTTTTCATAAACTCTACACGTGCTAAAGTGTTGTTTGACTCCGGTGCAAACCGATCTTTTGTGTCTCCCTCATTTGCTGCTCACATGCATTTAGAGCCTAAAATGTTAGAACATGCTTTACTGGTAGATACTGCAAATGATAAACAAGTGGCAGTTAAAGAAGTTTTTGATTGTTGCATGATAAATATAGAGGGGTGTGGAGTTCCAATACAACTATTTCCAATAGCGTTGATCGAATTTGATGTGGTAGTAGGAATGGATTGGTTATCTGAGAATCGGGCTAACATAGTTTGTGATAAGAAAATAATCAATGTTGTTTTACCTGATAAGAGGTCAGTAGTGATCTATGGTGATCGTAAGAATCATCAGTCCAGCCTTATATCTATGATAAAAGCCCGTAAATGTGTCAACAAGGGTTGCTCAAGTTATTTAGCCTATGTGATAGATAGTAGGCCTGAAAAGATTAAGCTGGAAGATATTTCTATCGTTAGTGAATATTCAGAGGTTTTTCCTGAAGACTTGAATAATCTTCCTCCTGTTAGACAAGTAGAATTTGGTATTGACTTAATCCCTGGAGCCGCTCCTATCGCTCGTGCGCCGTACCGACTAGCACCTCCAGAGATGAAAGAAATGATGGCACAACTTCAAGACTTATCTGATAAGGGCTTCATCAGACCCAGCTCTTCGTCGTGGGGTGCACCAGTTCTATTTGTGAAAAAGAAGGATGGTTCAATGAGAATGTGTATTGACTATCGGGAACTGAATAAACGCACGATCAAGAACAAGTATCCACTTCCTAGAATTGATGACCTATTCGATCAATTAGTTGGAGCTTGTTATTTCTCCAAGATTGATCTTAGATCTGGCTATCATCAATTAAAGGTTAAGGAAGAAGACGTTATGAAGACTGCCTTTCGTACGAGGTACGGTCACTACGAATTCTTGGTAATGCCTTTCGGACTAACGAACGCTCCGGCCGCTTTTATGGATCTAATGAATCGGGTATGTAAGCCTTATCTCGATAAATTTGTCATTGTATTTATCGATGATATACTTATTTATTCCCGATCCAAAGAGGATCACGCACAACACCTTCGTTTGATTCTAGAGTTGTTAAAGAAAGAGAAGTTATATGCTAAATTTTCGAAGTGTGAATTCTGGCTACGAGAAGTTCAGTTTTTGGGTCATGTAGTTTCATAGAAGGGTATACAAGTTGATCCAACGAAAGTGGAAGCAATTGAAGGATGGGAACCTCCGAAGACGCCAACCGAAGTACATAGTTTTCTGGGTCTAGCTGAATACTATCGAAAATTTATAAAAGAATTTTCTCGAATCGCGACGCCATTGACTATGTAGAGAGATTTATTTCACATTGACTTGACGTTAAAGTGCAAAGTTGACTACATGGTGGACTTAAGAGACCGCTTCAGGGGATTAGGTGATCGCGCAGCTACCCTTGAGGACATCTTTACAGGGACACCTTTCGGGCCATGGATGGATGTGTCTTACTCTGGTGGCGACCCTACGCTAGTCCACATTATAGTTATATGTTAGTTCCTAATTTTGTAACTCTTGTAATGATCAATGTCACGCAAGTCGGGATGTCGGGGGCATACACATCCCAAATGCCGCCGTTTAGCAGCACATCCTATTCTACTATCCCGGAGAATGTAAGTCACACTGAGTAACCATTATAGTTATATGTTAGTTCCTAAATGTGTAACTCTTATAATGATTAATGTCACGCACGCCGGGATGTCGGAGGCAGGGGGTTACACATCCCAAATGCCGACGTTTGGCACCACATCCTATACGTCATTCCCGGAGACTGTAAGTCACACTGAGTAACCATTATAGTTATATGTTAGTTCCTAAATGTGTAACTCTTATAATGATCAATGTCACGCAGGTCGGGATGTCGGAGGTAGGGGGTTACATATCCCAAATGCCGAGGTTTGGCACCACATCCTATACGTCATTCCCGGAGACTGTAAGTCGCACTGAGTAACCATTATAGTTATATGTTAGTTCCTAATTTTGTAACTCTTGTAATGATCAATGTCACGCAGACCGGGACGTCGAGTGCAGGGGGTTACATATCCCAAATGCCGACGTCCGACACCAATCTCTTAACGGACATCTTTGGCGGTTCATCCGCAGAGTATTACGGGTCGAGAATGCCGACGTCGTCGTACGTCACACCGCCACCTTCCATGCATACTGTAAGTTATTTTGGTAGTTTTGGTTTAATTATGAACATTTCCTAAATTCTACTTAAAACATCTAATAACTTAATTTTCAGACGATGGGGTCTCCTATTATCGAGGAGCACTTCTCGGAGCCGGACGATGACCCGATGGATGTTGTAGATCCACAGGGGACACCGCTCCCTGAAAAGCGGGAGACGAAACGTTCAAAATTTATTCGCCCCCCGTGGACACGACAAAAATCTACGACAGGACCGCCCCCTGAAAAGCAAGGAAAGCAAGCGGGGGGGGGGGGGAACAAGGGATGAAAGAAGGCGGGAACGAGAAAGGGAAATGTGGCTTCACCGGAGCGTCTACTGTAATAACCAGGTATTTTATTTATATATTTTATATATTTATTTTATAAGTCTTTATTTTAGTATTATTTAAAATTAGAAGTTTGAGGTAAGTTTTATTTATTGATTGGAAGTTAAGGGGTAAATCTTGCCATTTAGGGTAAGTATAGGGTGTTTAGTGAAACCTTAGTACACATGTCATCTTTTAATGAGTTGTCATCTTAAATCTGATGACTTAGGTTAGTTTAGATATTTCATTAAAAGAAATTTTAAGAAAAAAATGGTTGTATGTGTGTGTGTTTGAATGAACGAAAAGAGAGGGGAGAAAATTGAAAGGGAAATCAAGAAGAAGATCAATAGCTGCTGGAATACTACTGGGATTGCTAAATAACAATTGAGAATCCAAGGTAAATCATCCTAAACAACTCATCTTTCCATCCTTCTTATGTATATTAGGTTCATATGAGTTTTCTAAGTGGGTCTTGGTAATTTTAGAAGGATATGTAAGTTTTGGGTTTGGAATAGTGTACTAATGGTAATCTTAAACATATCTGCATAATTTCAGCAACATGCATAACTTAAAAGTACGATTTCTAGGTTTTTAGGATGAACAGTGAACTGAGACATTCAACCAAGTCGCAATGGTTGTTTGCGATTTGGCTTTGAAGTCACAATGGTCGGTTGCGACTTGGTTTGGAATCGCAGTAGTTAATTGCGATTTGGATTTGGAATCGCAGTAGTTGATTGCGACTTGGGGTTGGAATCGCAATAGTGGGTTACGATTTGGGGTGAAGTCGCAGTAGTTGATTGCGACTTAGCACTATGCATTGCGATTCTAATTTATTTTTAGTAGGTTGCGACTTGAGTCGAGGATTTTATAAGTTTAGTTTTAAAAAGAGATATTTGGTATTTTGCATGATTTCAGATTCTGTGAAGGATTGACGTACGTGATAATTAACTTGGAAAGACTTTTGGTGAAAAGCTAATCAAGTGAGTTTTACTTAAAATTATTTTTACTAGAATACATTTATGTGTGTGGAATGGATATGTGAATATTCTGTGTTAATAATATAGTGAGATATTATCTGTGTGATATTTTACACAAGTGCACATTAATCGGGTTCCGGTGTGCGGACCGATGGGTAGTCGGGTTCCGGTGTGCGGACCGATGAGTAGCCAGGTTCCGGTGTGCGGACCGGTATTGTTTATTTATTAGTTGGCTTGCTACCAATTAATATGGCCAGATGTGGAGGAATAAGGTGGAAGGAGATGCACGAGTTTTGTATGGTATTGATATACGTGTATTATATGGATGTATATGAAAAGCTTTATATAAATGGTTTTGAAATAAAGGTTTATTAAACTAACAGGGATTTCCTCACTAGACCATTAGGTCTAACCCTCATTTTCTATTTTAAAAAAAATTGTATTCCAGGTGATGGATCGGGAAAGAGCAATAAATAGAACTATTGATGAATAGCTTTACGAATATATCGATTATGAAGTTATGGATGTATTTTGATCTTAGGATTTTGTGATTAGCCAGTATGTAACTTAAAAATGAAAAAAAAAGTTTGTACGTATTTACTTATTACGTTTTGCAAGACTATGGGACCTATTATGACATATGATGTATTTTGTTGAAATTGTGTTATGATTTATATGTTATTTGGATATTTGAAGAATCGGGTCGTTACAGATGGTATCAGAGCCAGGTTTAAGGGATTTAGGTATTAGTATCTGTACTTAGACTTAAACTGCATGTGAAGTAGGATGTCCCTATTATTGTAGAACCTGGGGATGCTAAGTATAAGGGGTAGAAGGAACATCATGTAAGGTAATTTCAGATTACACCTGGCCAGTGTAATTATGATCTTACAGGTACATGTTTGAACCAGGATACCTTGTTATATGGGGTATGTGCTTGTGTGTATATTAATTTTGTTTGAATCCACATAATGGCGAGTGGCACTAGACAACGGAATCAGAGAAGAGGAAGGAATTCGAGTGGAGAGAATCCACCAATAGGAACAGGGGGAAGAGGAGGAGATCGTGGTGGAGGCAGAACCGAAAGGGGAACTGGGGGTAGAACCCAACCGCATGGTACAGAGTTTGTTACACGGGATGATCTGACTGCTGAAATGGGGAGATTATAGCATAGCATACAAGCCATGTTCGAACGTAATCGTCATAATGAAACTGATATACCAAATCCAGAACATGAAGTTGAAATGCCACTCACATCTACTGTTTTACCGGTAATGAAAAAAGTGTGACTATAAGATGTTTCTTAGTTGCAAGCCCCCTACATACTCAGGAGATCGGGATCCTGTAAAAGCGATGAGATGGCTGAAAGAAATAGAGGCTATCTTCAAGATGTGTAAATGTGCTGAAGAAGATAAAGTACTTTATGGAACGGCAATGTTAAAAGGTGATGCTTTATATTGGTGGGAGGCTCATATAGAATCGAGAGGATCAGATGTATATTCTACTTTTTCATGGGAGGAATTCGTGTTAGCTTTCACAACACATTTTTGTCCACAAGTTGCTGTCAGACAATTGGAAGAAGAATTTATGAACTTACAGCAAGGAAATTTGTCAGTCAGAGACTATACTGCACGATTTTTAGAAAAATCTCGTTTTGCAGGATATTATGTTGCTACATAAAAGATGAAAATGGAGAGATTTATCTATGGGTTGAATTCAGAAGTCCGAAGACTAGTGACTGCAACAGGGCCAAATACCTTTACAGCCGCAGTGGATGCTGCAGAAAATGTAGAACGAGACAACAAAAGGGATGTCGGTGATAAGAGTCTGGGGAAAAGGAAATGGGAAGGATCACCACATGATCCAAAGAAGTCTAGATTTCAGAGATTTGATAATCGTCCATCTTTCCGACCAATGGAAAGACCTTGTCCGAAGTGTCACCGTATTCATCAAGGGAATTGTCAGTTTGAACCACGGGTTTGTTATAGATGTGGGAAGACAGGGCACGTCATTAAAGATTGTCGATTAACACGGTTTTGCTTTTTGTGCAATTCTCCGGATCACCTCCAATCAGATTGTCCGTGAGGTAGAATACAACAAGGGGGTACATCAGGGAAACCAGCTATTACTAGACCAGTAGTTCCAAGAATAGAACCGCCGAGAACCAGAGGTCGTACATTTCAAATGACAGCTAAAGAGGCGGAGGAAACTCCGGATGTGGTTACAGGTACATTTTTCATAAACTCTACACGTGCTAAAGTGTTGTTTGACTCCGGTGCAAACCGATCTTTTGTGTCTCCCTCATTTGCTGCTCACATGCATTTAGAGCCTAAAATGTTAGAACATGCTTTACTGGTAGATACTGCAAATGATAAACAAGTGGCAGTTAAAGAAGTTTTTGATTGTTGCATGATAAATATAGAGGGGTGTGGAGTTCCAATACAACTATTTCCAATAGCGTTGATCGAATTTGATGTGGTAGTAGGAATGGATTGGTTATCTGAGAATCGGGCTAACATAGTTTGTGATAAGAAAATAATCAATGTTGTTTTACCTGATAAGAGGTCAGTAGTGATCTATGGTGATCGTAAGAATCATCAGTCCAGCCTTATATCTATGATAAAAGCCCGTAAATGTGTCAACAAGGGTTGCTCAAGTTATTTAGCCTATGTGATAGATAGTAGGCCTGAAAAGATTAAGCTGGAAGATATTTCTATCGTTAGTGAATATTCAGAGGTTTTTCCTGAAGACTTGAATAATCTTCCTCCTGTTAGACAAGTAGAATTTGGTATTGACTTAATCCCTGGAGCCGCTCCTATCGCTCGTGCGCCGTACCGACTAGCACCTCCAGAGATGAAAGAAATGATGGCACAGCTTCAAGACTTATCTGATAAGGGCTTCATCAGACCCAGCTCTTCGCCGTGGGGTGCACCAGTTCTATTTGTGAAAAAGAAGGATGGTTCAATGAGAATGTGTATTGACTATCGGGAACTGAATAAACGCACGATCAAGAACAAGTATCCACTTCCAAGAATTGATGACCTATTCGATCAATTAGTTGGAGCTTGTTATTTCTCCAAGATTGATCTTAGATCTGGCTATCATCAATTAAAGGTTAAGGAAGAAGACGTTATGAAGACTGCCTTTCGTACGAGGTACGGTCACTACGAATTCTTGGTAATGCCTTTCGGACTAACGAACGCTCCGGCCGCTTTTATGGATCTAATGAATCGGGTATGTAAGCCTTATCTCGATAAATTTGTCATTGTATTTATCGATGATATACTTATTTATTCCCGATCCAAAGAGGATCACGCACAACACCTTCGTTTGATTCTAGAGTTGTTAAAGAAAGAGAAGTTATATGCTAAATTTTCGAAGTGTGAATTCTGGCTACGAGAAGTTCAGTTTTTGGGTCATGTAGTTTCATAGAAGGGTATACAAGTTGATCCAACGAAAGTGGAAGCAATTGAAGGATGGGAACCTCCGAAGACGCCAACCGAAGTACATAGTTTTCTGGGTCTAGCTGAATACTATCGAAAATTTATAAAAGAATTTTCTCGAATCGCGACGCCATTGACTATGTAGAGAGATTTATTTCACATTGACTTGACGTTAAAGTGCAAAGTTGACTACATGGTGGACTTAAGAGACCGCTTCAGGGGATTAGGTGATCGCGCAGCTACCCTTGAGGACATCTTTACAGGGACACCTTTCGGGCCATGGATGGATGTGTCTTACTCTGGTGGCGACCCTACGCTAGTCCACATTATAGTTATATGTTAGTTCCTAATTTTGTAACTCTTGTAATGATCAATGTCACGCAAGTCGGGATGTCGGGGGCATACACATCCCAAATGCCGCCGTTTAGCAGCACATCCTATTCTACTATCCCGGAGAATGTAAGTCACACTGAGTAACCATTATAGTTATATGTTAGTTCCTAAATGTGTAACTCTTATAATGATTAATGTCACGCACGCCGGGATGTCGGAGGCAGGGGGTTACACATCCCAAATGCCGACGTTTGGCACCACATCCTATACGTCATTCCCGGAGACTGTAAGTCACACTGAGTAACCATTATAGTTATATGTTAGTTCCTAAATGTGTAACTCTTATAATGATCAATGTCACGCAGGTCGGGATGTCGGAGGTAGGGGGTTACATATCCCAAATGCCGAGGTTTGGCACCACATCCTATACGTCATTCCCGGAGACTGTAAGTCGCACTGAGTAACCATTATAGTTATATGTTAGTTCCTAATTTTGTAACTCTTGTAATGATCAATGTCACGCAGACCGGGACGTCGAGTGCAGGGGGTTACACATCCCAAATGCCGACGTTCGACACCAATCTCTTAACGGACATCTTTGGCGGTTCAGCCGCAGAGTATTACGGGTCGAGAATGCCGGCGTCGTCGTACGTCACACCGCCACCTTCCATGCATACTGTAAGTTATTTTGGTAGTTTTGGTTTAATTATGAACATTTCCTAAATTCTACTTAAAACATCTAATAACTTAATTTTCAGACGATGGGGTCTCCTATTATCGAGGAGCACTTCTCGGAGCCGGACGATGACCCGATGGATGTTGTAGATCCACAGGGGACACCGCTCCCTGAAAAGCGGGAGACGAAACGTTCAAAATTTATTCGCCCCCCGTGGACACGACAAAAATCTACGACAGGACCGCCCCCTGAAAAGCAAGGAAAGCAAGCGGGGGGGGGGGGGGGGACATGGGATGAAAGAAGGCGGGAACGAGAAAGGGAAATGTGGCTTCACCGGAGCGTCTACTGTAATAACCAGGTATTTTATTTATATATTTTATATATTTATTTTATAAGTCTTTATTTTAGTATTATTTAAAATTAGAAGTTTGAGGTAAGTTTTATTTATTGATTGGAAGTTAAGGGGTAAATCTTGCCATTTAGGGTAAGTATAGGGTGTTTAGTGAAACCTTAGTACACATGTCATCTTTTAATGAGTTGTCATCTTAAATCTGATGACTTAGGTTAGTTTAGATATTTCATTAAAAGAAATTTTAAGAAAAAAATGGTTGTATGTGTGTGTGTTTGAATGAACGAAAAGAGAGGGGAGAAAATTGAAAGGGAAATCAAGAAGAAGATCAATAGCTGCTGGAATACTACTGGGATTGCTAAATAACAATTGAGAATCCAAGGTAAATCATCCTAAACAACTCATCTTTCCATCCTTCTTATGTATATTAGGTTCATATGAGTTTTCTAAGTGGGTCTTGGTAATTTTAGAAGGATATGTAAGTTTTGGGTTTGGAATAGTGTACTAATGGTAATCTTAAACATATCTGCATAATTTCAGCAACATGCATAACTTAAAAGTACGATTTCTAGGTTTTTAGGATGAACAGTGAACTGAGACATTCAACCAAGTCGCAATGGTTGTTTGCGATTTGGCTTTGAAGTCACAATGGTCGGTTGCGACTTGGTTTGGAATCGCAGTAGTTAATTGCGATTTGGATTTGGAATCGCAGTAGTTGATTGCGACTTGGGGTTGGAATCACAATAGTGGGTTGCGATTTGGGGTGAAGTCGCAGTAGTTGATTGCGACTTAGCACTATGCATTGCAATTCTAATTTATTTTTAGTAGGTTGCGACTTGAGTCGAGGATTTTATAAGTTTAGTTTTAAAAAGAGATATTTGGTATTTTGCATGATTTCAGATTCTGTGAAGGATTGACGTACGTGATAATTAACTTGGAAAGACTTTTGGTGAAAAGCTAATCAAGTGAGTTTTACTTAAAATTATTTTTACTAGAATACATTTATGTGTGTGGAATGGATATGTGAATATTTTGTGTTAATAATATAGTGAGATATTATCTGTGTGATATTTTACACAAGTGCACATTAATCGGGTTCCGGTGTGCGGACCGATGGGTAGTCGGGTTCCGGTGTGCGGACCGATGAGTAGCCGGGTTCCGGTGTGCGGACCGGTATTGTTTATTTATTAGTTGGCTTGCTACCAATTAATATGGCCAGATGTGGAGGAATAAGGTGGAAGGAGATGCACGAGTTTTGTATGGTATTGATATACGTGTATTATATGGATGTATATGAAAAGCTTTATATAAATGGTTTTGAAATAAAGGTTTATTAAACTAACATGGATTTCCTCACTAGACCATTAGGTCTAACCCTCATTTTCTGTTTTAAAAAATTTTGTATTCCAGGTGATGGATCGGGAAAGAGCAATAAATAGAACTATTGATGAATAGCTTTACGAATATATCGATTATGAAGTTATGGATGTATTTTGATCTTAGGATTTTGTGATTAGCCAGTATGTAACTTAAAAATGAAAAAAAAAAGTTTGTACGTATTTACTTATTACGTTTTGCAAGACTATGGGACCTATTATGACATATGATGTATTTTGTTGAAATTGTGTTATGATTTATATGTTATTTGGATATTTGAAGAATCGGGTCGTTACAGATGGTATCAGAGCCAGGTTTAAGGGATTTAGGTATTAGTATCTGTACTTAGACTTAAACTGCATGTGAAGTAGGATGTCCCTATTATTGTAGAACCTGGGGATGCTAAGTATAAGGGGTAGAAGGAACATCATGTAAGGTAATTTCAGATTACACCTGGCCAGTGTAATTATGATCTTACAGGTACATGTTTGAACCAGGATACCTTGTTATATGGGGTATGTGCTTGTGTGTATATTAATTTTGTTTGAATCCACATAATGGCGAGTGGCACTAGACAACGGAATCAGAGAAGAGGAAGGAATTCGAGTGGAGAGAATCCACCAATAGGAACAGGGGGAAGAGGAGGAGATCGTGGTGGAGGCAGAACCGAAAGGGGAACTGGGGGGTCGAACTGGGGGTAGAACCCAACCGCATGGTACAGAGTTTGTTACACGGGATGATCTGACTGCTGAAATGGGGAGATTATAGCATAGCATACAAGCCATGTTCGAACGTAATCGTCATAATGAAACTGATATACCAAATCCAGAACATGAAGTTGAAATGCCACTCACATCTACTGTTTTACCGGTAATGAAAAAAGTGTGACTATAAGATGTTTCTTAGTTGCAAGCCCCCTACATACTCAGGAGATCGGGATCCTGTAAAAGCGATGAGATGGCTGAAAGAAATAGAGGCTATCTTCAAGATGTGTAAATGTGCTGAAGAAGATAAAGTACTTTATGGAACGGCAATGTTAAAAGGTGATGCTTTATATTGGTGGGAGGCTCATATAGAATCGAGAGGATCAGATGTATATTCTACTTTTTCATGGGAGGAATTCGTGTTAGCTTTCACAACACATTTTTGTCCACAAGTTGCTGTCAGACAATTGGAAGAAGAATTTATGAACTTACAGCAAGGAAATTTGTCAGTCAGAGACTATACTGCACGATTTTTAGAAAAATCTCGTTTTGCAGGATATTATGTTGCTACATAAAAGATGAAAATGGAGAGATTTATCTATGGGTTGAATTCAGAAGTCCGAAGACTAGTGACTGCAACAGGGCCAAATACCTTTACAGCCGCAGTGGATGCTGCAGAAAATGTAGAACGAGACAACAAAAGGGATGTCGGTGATAAGAGTCTGGGGAAAAGGAAATGGGAAGGACCACCACATGATCCAAAGAAGTCTAGATTTAAGAGATTTGATAATCGTCCATCTTTCCGACCAATGGAAAGACCTTGTCCGAAGTGTCACCGTATTCATCAAGGGAATTGTCAGTTTGAACCACGGGTTTGTTATAGATGTGGGAAGACAGGGCACGTCATTAAAGATTGTCGATTAACACGGTTTTGCTTTTTGTGCAATTCTCCGGATCACCTCCAATCAGATTGTCCGTGAGGTAGAATACAACAAGGGGGTACATCAGGGAAACCAGCTATTACTAGACCAGTAGTTCCAAGAATAGAAACGCCGAGAACCAGAGGTCGTACATTTCAAATGACAGCTAAAGAGGCGGAGGAAACTCCGGATGTGGTTACAGGTACATTTTTCATAAACTCTACACGTGCTAAAGTGTTGTTTGACTCCGGTGCAAACCGATCTTTTGTGTCTCCCTCATTTGCTGCTCACATGCATTTAGAGCCTAAAATGTTAGAACATGCTTTACTGGTAGATACTGCAAATGATAAACAAGTGGCAGTTAAAGAAGTTTTTGATTGTTGCATGATAAATATAGAGGGGTGTGGAGTTCCAATACAACTATTTCCAATAGCGTTGATCGAATTTGATGTGGTAGTAGGAATGGATTGGTTATCTGAGAATCGGGCTAACATAGTTTGTGATAAGAAAATAATCAATGTTGTTTTACCTGATAAGAGGTCAGTAGTGATCTATGGTGATCGTAAGAATCATCAGTCCAGCCTTATATCTATGATAAAAGCCCGTAAATGTGTCAACAAGGGTTGCTCAAGTTATTTAGCCTATGTGATAGATAGTAGGCCTGAAAAGATTAAGCTGGAAGATATTTCTATCGTTAGTGAATATTCAGAGGTTTTTCCTGAAGACTTGAATAATCTTCCTCCTGTTAGACAAGTAGAATTTGGTATTGACTTAATCCCTGGAGCCGCTCCTATCGCTCGTGCGCCGTACCGACTAGCACCTCCAGAGATGAAAGAAATGATGGCACAGCTTCAAGACTTATCTGATAAGGGCTTCATCAGACCCAGCTCTTCGCCGTGGGGTGCACCAGTTCTATTTGTGAAAAAGAAGGATGGTTCAATGAGAATGTGTATTGACTATCGGGAACTGAATAAACGCACGATCAAGAACAAGTATCCACTTCCAAGAATTGATGACCTATTCGATCAATTAGTTGGAGCTTGTTATTTCTCCAAGATTGATCTTAGATCTGGCTATCATCAATTAAAGGTTAAGGAAGAAGACGTTATGAAGACTGCCTTTCGTACGAGGTACGGTCACTACGAATTCTTGGTAATGCCTTTTGGACTAACGAACGCTCCGGCCGCTTTTATGGATCTAATGAATCGGGTATGTAAGCCTTATCTCGATAAATTTGTCATTGTATTTATCGATGATATACTTATTTATTCCCGATCCAAAGAGGATCACGCACAACACCTTCGTTTGATTCTAGAGTTGTTAAAGAAAGAGAAGTTATAGGCTAAATTTTCGAAGTGTGAATTCTGCCTACGAGAAGTTCAGTTTTTGGGTCATGTAGTTTCAGAGAAGGGTATACAAGTTGATCCAACGAAAGTGGAAGCAATTGAAGGATGGGAACCTCCGAAGACGCCAACCGAAGTACATAGTTTTCTGGGTCTAGCTGAATACTATTGAAAATTTATAAAAGAATTTTCTCGAATCGCGACGCCATTGACTATGTAGAGAGATTTATTTCACATTGACTTGACGTTAAAGTGCAAAGTTGACTACATGGTGGACTTAAGAGACCGCTTCAGGGGATTAGGTGATCGCGCAGCTACCCTTGAGGACATCTTTACAGGGACACCTTTCGGGCCATGGATGGATGTGTCTTACTCTGGTGGCGACCCTACGCTAGTCCACATTATAGTTATATGTTAGTTCCTAATTTTGTAACTCTTGTAATGATCAATGTCACGCAGGTCGGGATGTCGGGGGCATACACATCCCAAATGCCGCCGTTTAGCAGCACATCCTATTCTACTATCCCGGAGAATGTAAGTCACACTGAGTAACCATTATAGTTATATGTTAGTTCCTAAATGTGTAACTCTTATAATGATCAATGTCACGCACGCCGGGATGTCGGAGGCAGGGGGTTACACATCCCAAATGCCGACGTTTGGCACCACATCCTATACGTCATTCCCGGAGACTGTAAGTCACACTGAGTAACCATTATAGTTATATGTTAGTTCCTAAATGTGTAACTCTTATAATGATCAATGTCACGCAGGTCGGGATGTCGGAGGTAGGGGGTTACATATCCCAAATGCCGACGTTTGGCACCACATCCTATACGTCATTCCCGGAGACTGTAAGTCGCACTGAGTAACCATTATAGTTATATGTTAGTTCCTAATTTTGTAACTCTTGTAATGATCAATGTCACGCAGACCGGGACGTCGAGTGCAGGGGGTTACACATCCCAAATGCCGACGTTCGACACCAATCTCTTAACGGACATCTTTGGCGGTTCAGCCGCAGAGTATTACGGGTCGAGAATGCCGGCGTCGTCGTACGTCACACCGCCACCTTCCATGCATACTGTAAGTTATTTTGGTAGTTTTGGTTTAATTATGAACATTTCCTAAATTCTACTTAAAACATCTAATAACTTAATTTTCAGACGATGGGGTCTCCTATTATCGAGGAGCACTTCTCGGAGCCGGACGATGACCCGATGGATGTTGTAGATCCACAGGGGACACCGCTCCCTGAAAAGCGGGAGACGAAACGTTCAAAATTTATTCGCCCCCCGTGGACACGACAAAAATCTACGACAGGACCGCCCCCTGAAAAGCAAGGAAAGCAAGCGGGGGGGGGGGGGGACATGGGATGAAAGAAGGCGGGAACGAGAAAGGGAAATGTGGCTTCACCGGAGCGTCTACTGTAATAAACCAGGTATTTTATTTATATATTTTATATATTTATTTTATAAGTCTTTATTTTAGTATTATTTAAAATTAGAAGTTTGAGGTAAGTTTTATTTATTGATTGGAAGTTAAGGGGTAAATCTTGCCATTTAGGGTAAGTATAGGGTGTTTAGTGAAACCTTAGTACACATGTCATCTTTTAATGAGTTGTCATCTTAAATCTGATGACTTAGGTTAGTTTAGATATTTCATTAAAAGAAATTTTAAGAAAAAAATGGTTGTATGTGTGTGTGTTTGAATGAACGAAAAGAGAGGGGAGAAAATTGAAAGGGAAATCAAGAAGAAGATCAATAGCTGCTGGAATACTACTGGGATTGCTAAATAACAATTGAGAATCCAAGGTAAATCATCCTAAACAACTCATCTTTCCATCCTTCTTATGTATATTAGGTTCATATGAGTTTTCTAAGTGGGTCTTGGTAATTTTAGAAGGATATGTAAGTTTTGGGTTTGGAATAGTGTACTAATGGTAATCTTAAACATATCTGCATAATTTCAGCAACATGCATAACTTAAAAGTACGATTTCTAGGTTTTTAGGATGAACAGTGAACTGAGACATTCAACCAAGTCGCAATGGTTGTTTGCGATTTGGCTTTGAAGTCACAATGGTCGGTTGCGACTTGGTTTGGAATCGCAGTAGTTAATTGCGATTTGGATTTGGAATCGCAGTAGTTGATTGCGACTTGGGGTTGGAATCGCAATAGTGGGTTGCGATTTGGGGTGAAGTCGCAGTAGTTGATTGCGACTTAGCACTATGCATTGCGATTCTAATTTATTTTTAGTAGGTTGCGACTTGAGTCGAGGATTTTATAAGTTTAGTTTTAAAAAGAGATATTTGGTATTTTGCATGATTTCAGATTCTGTGAAGGATTGACGTACGTGATAATTAACTTGGAAAGACTTTTGGTGAAAAGCTAATCAAGTGAGTTTTACTTAAAATTATTTTTACTAGAATACATTTATGTGTGTGGAATGGATATGTGAATATTCTGTGTTAATAATATAGTGAGATATTATCTGTGTGATATTTTACACAAGTGCACATTAATCGGGTTCCGGTGTGCGGACCGATGGGTAGTCGGGTTCCGGTGTGCGGACCGATGAGTAGCCGGGTTCCGGTGTGCGGACCGGTATTGTTTATTTATTAGTTGGCTTGCTACCAATTAATATGGCCAGATGTGGAGGAATAAGGTGGAAGGAGATGCACGAGTTTTGTATGGTATTGATATACGTGTATTATATGGATGTATATGAAAAGCTTTATATAAATGGTTTTGAAATAAAGGTTTATTAAACTAACAGGGATTTCCTCACTAGACCATTAGGTCTAACCCTCATTTTCTATTTAAAAAAAATTTGTATTCCAGGTGATGGATCGGGAAAGAGCAATAAATAGAACTATTGATGAATAGCTTTACGAATATATCGATTATGAAGTTATGGATGTATTTTGATCTTAGGATTTTGTGATTAGCCAGTATGTAACTTAAAAATGAAAAAAAAAGTTTGTACGTATTTACTTATTACGTTTTGCAAGACTATGGGACCTATTATGACATATGATGTATTTTGTTGAAATTGTGTTATGATTTATATGTTATTTGGATATTTGAAGAATCGGGTCGTTACAGATGGTATCAGAGCCAGGTTTAAGGGATTTAGGTATTAGTATCTGTACTTAGACTTAAACTGCATGTGAAGTAGGATGTCTTCAAGACGTGTAAATGTGCTGAAGAAGATAAAGTACTTTATGGAACGACAATGTTAAAAGGTGATGCTCTATATTGGTGGGAGGCTCATATAGAATCGAGAGGATCGGATGTATATTCTACTTTTTCATGGGAAGAATTCGTGTTAGCTTTCACAACACATTTTTGTCCACAAGCTGCTGTCAGACAATTGGAAGAAGAATTTATGAACTTACAGCAAGGAAATTTGTCAGTCAGAGACTATACTGCACGATTTTTAGAAAAATCTCGTTTTTGCAGGATATTATGTTGCTACGGAAAAGATGAAAATGGAGAGATTTATCTATGGGTTGAATTCAGAAGTCCGAAGACTAGTGACTGCAACAGGGCCAAATACCTTTACAGCCGCAGTGGATGCTGCAGAAAATGTAGAACGAGACAACAAAAGGGATGCCGGTGATAAGAGTCTGGGGAAAAGGAAATGGGAAGGACCACCACATGATCCAAAGAAGTCTAGATTTCAGAGATTTGATAATCGTCCATCTTTCCGACCAATGGAAAGACCTTGTCCGAAGTGTCACCGTATTCATCAAGGGAATTGTCAGTTTGAACCACGGGTTTGTTATAGATGTGGGAAGACAGGGCACGTCATTAAAGATTGTCGATTAACACGGTTTTGCTTTTTGTGCAATTCTCCGGATCACCTCCAATCAGATTGTCCGCGAGGTAGAATACAACAAGGGGGTACATCAGGGAAACCAGCTATTACTAGACCAGTAGTTCCAAGAATAGAACCGCCGAGAACCAGAGGTCGTACATTTCAAATGAAGCTAAAGAGGCGGAGGAAACTCCGGATGTGGTTACAAGTACATTTTTCATAAACTCTACACGTGCTAAAGTGTTGTTTGACTCCGGTGCAAACCGATCTTTTGTGTCTCCCTCATTTGCTGCTCACATGCATTTAGAGCCTAAAATGTTAGAACATGCTTTACTGGTAGATACTGCAAATGATAACCAAGTGGCAGTTAAAGAAGTTTTTGATTGTTGCATGATAAATATAGAGGGGTGTGGAGTACCAATACAACTATTTCCAATAGCGTTGATCGAATTTGATGTGGTAGTAGGAATGGATTGGTTATCTGAGAATCGGGCTAACATAGTTTGTGATAAGAAAATAATCAATGTTGTTTTACCTGATAAGAGGTCAGTAGTGATCTATGGTGATCGTAAGAATCATCAGTCCAGCCTTATATCTATGATAAAAGCCCGTAAATGTGTCAACAAGGGTTGCTCAAGTTATTTAGCCTATGTGATAGATAGTAGGCCTGAAAAGATTAAGCTGGAAGATATTTCTATCGTTAGTGAATATTCAGAGGTTTTTCCTGAAGACTTGAATAATCTTCCTCGTTAGACAAGTAGAATTTGGTATTGACTTAATCCCTGGAGCCGCTCCTATCGCTCGTGCGCCGTACCGACTAGCACCTCCAGAGATGAAAGAAATGATGGCACAGCTTCAAGACTTATCTGATAAGGGCTTCATCAGACCCAGCTCTTCGCCGTGGGGTGCACCAGTTCTATTTGTGAAAAAGAAGGATGGTTCAATGAGAATGTGTATTGACTATCGGGAACTGAATAAAACTCAAATTTGCAGAAAGGTTCTACAAAGGGAAGTTTCAGACTAGAAATTGGAAACCCTATATTTTCTCTTGATGAGAAGAGTGTGCCCTTAAAACTGGTAGAGCAAAATGACAAAGAAATAGGCGCTGAAAAGAACGTCTTTAAAGGGAAATATGGTTCTTGGAGAACTTACTTGAAGTTGATTTATGTAGTCTTTGAGGATGCGTTTGGTACGCAGATAGAATAGAACTAGAAATGACGGGACATGACAGACAGGACAGAACAATTGTTCAACGTTTGGTAGACAGAAATGGACAGGACATAACATATAACATTAGATAAAATACAATAAATAAAATTAAAAGAAGGAATAAAATATAAAATAGAATGTGTATTTGATGGTTTAGAAGAGAATTAGATTTTATTTTGAGGTTAAATTGGTAAAACACAAGTTTTGTTCCACCTTGTTCCATGGGGTGGGGTGGAACAGGCTTGTTCCACATTAAAGTCCTGTCAAACGTGAAACAATGATTCATGTTCATGTTCTGTCCTGTCCAGTGTACTAAACGCACCTTGAAGGACAGAAAACACAAACTTGTGTTTGATCCTTTAGGTGAAGAATGGATTGATCGTTTTGTAGAAGGCCATCATGAACCAGTGTACAATTATAGAACTAGAGGTGTCCAAATGGGCCTGGGCCCAAAAAAGCCCACCGGAAGCCCGAGCCTAGCCCGCCCCAAAGCCCGAACCCGACCCGGCCCGTCTAAGCCCGGTCCCAAGCCCCTCGGGCTCTACCAGGCCGTGTTTTTGACGAAAATCTCGACCCGGGCCCGGCCCGATCGCGATTCAAAAACTAGCCGTTTTATAGCCGTTTTATGACCGTTTTTTGCCGTTTTTTTGTGTTTTTCTTGCCTCCAAAACACTATAAATAGGTAATGGATGTATTGAGTTTGATACCAACTTACAAAAACGCAAAAAACACAATTCTCGCTTACAATTCTCGATTTCTCGCTTTCTCGTGTTCGTTTCATACAACTTCTCGTTCGTTCAAGTCGTTATATTCTTCACTCAAAATGGCCAGCGGTAGTTCATCAACCCCTCAAATTAGAGAAGTTCTTGCCGAGCACGGACGAAAATCCGATGTTTGGAAGGATTTCAATATGGTGGTTCTCACCGACGGGAATAAAAAGGCACAATGCAAAAGGTGTGGACTTCTCCTTGCGCTCTCGGGAAACTCGACCTTAAAGAGGCACACCGATGACGCATGCAAGGCACTCAAGTCCGGAGGTGATTCAAGTCAACCCATACTTGACAACCAAGGTCAAATATGGTCGTACGATAACATGTTGGCCCGGGAATTAACAACAAAATGTGTTATTCAAATGGGGTTGCCGTTCGGACATTTCTACAATCCGCATATGACGAAAATGATCCAAACATGTCTACAACCTCGCTACACTCTGGTAAGCCGTCAAACTCTTAGACGTGATGCATTAAAAATGTGGAAAATGCTAAAAATGAAATGAAAAACATGTTTGAACAAATGCCTAACAACGTTTCTTTAACTTGTGATGTGTGGAGCGCACCACACGGATTGCCACATTCTTATATATGTATAACGGCACATTGGATGGAGTCGTGGCAAATGGTCAAACGTGTAATAGTGTTTGAAACGTTTGGTTCGCCACATTCGGGTGAACGTCAATTTTCAATTATAAAAAAACACTTATTTTTTATAATATTTCAAATAAAATCGTTAGCATTTCATTTGATAACGCTAATAATAATACTGCATGTGTGGATAAATTAAAATGTGCTTTAACCCCTATGTTGAATGGTGAAGTATTTCATACACGTTGTGTTGCCCACATAATTAATTTAGTCGTTCAAGACGGTTTAGGACAATGCAGTGACACGCTAAACAAATTTAGACTTATGTTACGGAGAATTTTTAATAAAGGTAAAGCAATGCAATTGCAATTTAGAAAATATTCTGAGGAATGTGGATGAAGAGCTTTGGGACCGGCTCATGATATGGCCGTTCGATGGAATTCGACATATCAAATGATCGAAAATTTGTGTGCACAAAGAATTTATTACCATGCATTTTATAATGTTCATTACCCACGGAATTCTATTGTAGACTGGGATTGGGTCGTGATTGAGGGATTGTACGATCTTTTGGGTGATTTTAAAAACGCAATGATAAGTGCTCATTTTTGAGTACTTAAGCACTTACTTCTTTAGGTTAGATAGGACTTTTTCATTCTAAAATCCCAACTTTGAGTCCGTTTTATCTTCTTGGAGCTAAGGATCATGATTAACTTGTTTTGCTTTGTTAGTAGGATATTCTAAGTATTTTTGACAAAATCAGCCAAAACAGGGTAATGCTGCAGCATTGGAACAGCAGGGATCTGGTGAGCAAGGGGCTGAATGAGACGGCTTAATGAGCTGGAATCTGATATTTTGTGTTTATTCTGATATTTTGTAACCCCTGAAACACTCTTTAAACTCTAATTGTAGTTTAGGTAATGGTTTAGTTTGGTATTGTACTTTTGGCTAACTAGTTGTACTTTCTAGTTAGTGTAGTTCCCTTTATTTACCAAAGATGCCCCTCCATTTTGTTATATATAGAGGGGCCATCTAGCCATTTTAGATACTTTTTGGAGAACTGATTTCACTCAGTTCTAAACCCTTTGTAGTTCTAATTCCATAAATCTTCAAGGGTTCTTCTTCATCTTCAAATCTTTAAGTGTTCTTCCTTTAATTTTTCTTTGTTCTTAGATACACATATGCACTGTTGCAGCACTGGGCGTATCCCAACTGCACATTTTTACTTGCTTTATTACTCTTGTATCTCTAGTTTATCTTTAATGTTATTATCATTACTTTCCAGAATTTATTTTTGTTAGTCATAGATTTACATTCCTTTTGTACTCTTGTCATTTATTGCTTATTACTTACATTCTTGTCTTTACATTTTTAGTCATTTATTTTAGTTAGTAGTTATTTCCAAGTACTTTATACTTCCCATCATCATGTTTATCTTCCAAGTATCTTGCATTTACTTTGTTTCATTTAGTGTAATGAGTAGCTAATCTTGTAGCTTGGGTGTGAGACAAAGGGTGTTATGATGACCAAAAGAAAGTAGGCATTTTTGTGACAAAAATGATGTTTTGTTGTTCCAACCCAAGTTCTTTCAAGATAACAAAATCATTTGACAAATTGATCACTTTGATAGTGTTAAAGTGTCATGGACCTAAAGATAGGCCATTGAATAGCACGTCAATTTGGATGACTTAAGGGGTTATATCGAGAGAGTAACTTGCAATGAGAGTTGTTACTTTTGTTTTCTAAAATGATTCATTCTTGATAAGTTGTCATTTTCTCAATGGGTTAAAATGGAACAAACTTAGAGATAAGCTATTTAGGAGTATAACAACTTGGGAGGCATGGGGGTTATGTCGAGAGAGTGACTTTTAACAAAGAGAATTTGTTTTGCCATGTACTTTGAGAACGCCATTTCCATTGTTCCATTATCTTGGGTTCTACTCAGAGATGAGATTGCTCTAGCTACTGGAATCATGGGATGGTGGGAGTCCGAGAGGAACGTGTCTCAAAGTAGATAATAAAACTAGTTTTTGTCACTGCTATGCTGCAGCATCACTACAGTTTCATGTTGTAGCATTGTTGTAGCATTGGTCTGCTGGAATTTGGTTTATCATAACATCACAAGTCTTACACCCTTGCTTCTCTTTCATTATTGTTAATTAGAATCTGTGATAATCGTCAACCAACCAACCAAAGATATTTTCTTCCAAATCATCTTCCGAAATCATTTCTTTCATCATACTTTTGTAGCAATTTTAACTCCAATCTCTGTGGGACGATAATCAGTATCTTTACCACTTTATTACTTGATAGACGACATAGTTCACATAAGTATACTTTCTTATTGGTTCTATTAGCACACGTCTGTAGGTGTATTCAACGCACCCGCTCATCAAGTTTTTGGCTCCGTTGCCGGGGATTGGTAAGCTAAAAGTCTATAAAAGTATTTTAAAAGATTTGATTTTTCTAACACCGTTTGGGAATTTTAAAGATTTTCTGAAAGTGGTGTATGCCAAGAATATCACGTGGGGAACTTTTCGAGTTAGATCCAGATATTGAGAGAACTTTTCGTCAAAGAAGAAGAATTCAAAGAATATCAAACTCTCTCAATATGGACGGACCCCCACTCGGTTTTGAAAATAGACCACCAAATCCACCACCTTTAGAAAATCCCGTTCGGCCACCTTTGGAAAATCAAATGAGACCACCTTTAGAAAATCCAATTCGGCCTCCACCAATTTTTGGTAATAATCGTCAAAACCCACCATTTCAACAAAACCCACCACTTTTTGGTAATCCACCGTATATTCCATTTCAACAAAATCCGCCTTTTCAAAATCCACCACGTCACAATCATAACAATGAGGACGGAGATGATAATGGATCTATTGGTAATGATGAACCACTTAACATCATTGATCTTGCAAACTCGAAAGATGGAAGAATTATGGACTATGCAATTCCAAATTTTGAGCAATTAAATTCTGGGATTGTTAGGCCACAATTAGATACTCTACATTTTGAACCAAAACCCATCATGTTTCATATGTTTCAAGCCAATGGTCAATTTGTCGGATTACCATCGGAGGATCCCCATTCTCATTTAAAATCTTTTATGGAGATCACCAATGTTTTTCTAATCCCTGGAGTTTCTCCCGAAGCCTTAAGGCTCACTTTATTTCCATTTTCTCTACGGGATAAGGCAAGAATATGGTTCAATTCATTAGCACCAGGTTCAGTACCATCTTGGAGTGATATGGCTGAGAAATTTTTGCGGAAATATTTTCCACCTACCCGTAATGCTAAGTCCAGAAACGAAATTTGCATGTTAAAACAAATGGACGATGAAGCAATTTCCGATGCATGGGAAAGGTTTAAAGAATTATTAAGGAAATGCCCTCACCATGGCATTCCCTACTGTATTCAACTCGAGACATTTTACAATGGACTTGATTCTAACACAAAACAAATGCTCGATGGGACTTCAGGAGGGGCCTTTACCTTTAACACCTACAATACAGGGTATGAAATTCTTGAAAAGATTTCCGCAAACAATGGACAATGGGCTGATCCAAGAGCTCCAATTTCAACTCAAAAGAAGACTGTCGGGTTACATGAGATTGATGCATACACTGCATTGACAGCTCAACTTGATTCCATGACTAACATGCTTAAAAACATCACTTCAGGTCAAGGAGCACCGCCGGCTGTCACTAAACCTCATGCACCTGTTCTGTCTGTGCAATGTGTATGTTGTGGTGAGGAACATTCTTATGAACATTGTCCTCATAATTCAGAATCTGTAAACTATGTTCAAAATAGACCAAATCCTCACTCCAACACATACAATGCCAGTTGGAAGCAGCATCCTAATTTCTCTTGGAATAGTCCATGTTTAAATCCACCTGCACAAAAACCACAAGGAAATTCTAATTTTCAAAATCAAGCAAGCAGTTCTCAAAACCATTACAGAGGGAATTTTCAAAGCAATCAGCATCAGAATAATCGTTATCAAGGTTTTCAAAATAACCCACCACCTTTTCAAAACCAAAATCATGCACCTCCACATGATGACTCAAATCTTTCTTTGGAAGCACTCATGAAAGGGTTTATGACCCAAACTCAAGCTTCAATCAGAAATCTTGAAACTCAAGTCAGTCAACTTGCTTTAAACCAAAGCACTAGGGCCTCGGGAACTCTGCCTAGTAATACCGAAATCCCAAAAGCCCCAGGAAAGGAACATGTGAAGGTTGTGACTCTTAGGAGTGGAAAAGAATTACCTGAAACTGTGGAGAAGGAATTTGGCCCTCTGACCAAAACAGATTTTGATAAATTATCCAAAACCAATCCTGCTCCAGAGATTCAGGTTGTTCCAAATCAAAAAGAAGACCAAGAACCTAAGATCACTAGTTCAAATCCTACCAATGCAAACAAAAGCATATTGGAACAATCTGGCTCAAAACTTTCAAACAATGTTGTTATCAAACCAGTTCCCCCTTACACCCCTTATCCCCAAAGGATGAGGAATGAGAAGGAGGAATTGCAATTTAAAAAGTTTTTGGATGTTTTCAAACAATTGCACATCAACATACCTCTTGTTGAAGCAATTGAGCAGATGTCCAATTATGCTAAGTTTTTAAAAGATATTTTGAGTAAGAAAAAGAAGTTGACTGAGTATGAGACTGTTGCTCTGACTGAAGGTTGCAGTGCTCTGTTTTCCAACAAATTACCCCTAAAGCAAAAAGACCCAGGGAGTTTTACCATTCCCTGTTCCATAGGTGGGAAAGAAGTTGGACAAGCTTTGTGTGATTTAGGTGCCAGTGTCAATCTCATGCCCTTGTCAATTTTCAAAAGCTTAGGTATAGGAGAGGCTAGACCTACCACCGTCACACTCATCTTAGCAGATAAGATCATTGCCTATCCAAAGGGTAAGATTGAAGATGTGTTAGTCCAGGTTGACAAATTCATCTTTCCAGCTGATTTTATCATTTTAGACTTTGAGGCTGACAAGGATATTCCCATTCTTTTGGGAAGGCCTTTCTTAGCCACGGGTAGAACTTTGATAGATGTCCAGAAAGGAGAGTTGACCATGAGACTTCAAGACCAAAAAGTCACATTTAATGTTTTCAATTCTTTGAAATACCCTAATGATATGGAAGACTGTTCAAGACTAGGTACCATTGAGTCGTTGTACCATGAGGAAGAAGTCAAACAGACCTCTAGGATAGAAAAGGAGGATGAGGAAAGTGAGGAATATGATGATGATGATGATGAAATTCACATAGAAGAAGAGACTGTCCCTTTGGTTGCTGCAGCATTTGAGCTGCTGGAAAATAGTGAGCAAAAACCAGCCATTCCTTCCATAGTCTCACCACCCGACCTGGAGTTGAAGAAACTCCCATTTCACCTGAAGTATGCCTTTCTAGGAAAAGAAGACAAATTACTTGTTATCATATCAGCTACCCTAGAACTGCATCAGGAAAAGAAGTTGGTGGATATGTTAAAGTTACACACCAAAGCTATAGGTTGGACCATTGCTGGCCTTAGGGGAATTAGCCCCTCTATTTGTCAACATAAGATCATCCTAGAAGAAAAGAATTTCAAGTCCATAGAACCGCAACGAAGGCTGAACCCTGTCATGAAAGAAGTCGTGAAAAAGGAAATTTTGAAATGGTTAGACGCAGGAATTATTTTCCCAATAGCCAGTAGTTCTTGGGTTAGTCCAGTTCAATGTGTGCCTAAGAAAGGTGGGATCACTGTCATTTCTAATGACAAAAATGAACTTATCCCGACTAGAATAGTCTCCGGATGGAGAATTTGCATGGACTACCGTAGGCTAAACAATGCTACTCAAAAAGACCATTTTCCTTTACCTTTTGTTGATCAAATGTTGGACAGGTTAGCTGGAAAAGAGTTCTACTGCTTCTTGGATGGATACTCAGGTTACAATCAGATAGCCATAGCACCGGAAGACCAAGAGAAGACTACCTTCACTTGTCCTTTTGGCACTTTTGCCTTCAGGAGAATGCCCTTTGGACTTTGCAATGCGCCTGCTACTTTCCAAAGATGCATGATGTCCATATTCTCTGACATGCTTGAAAAATCCATTGAAATATTTATGGATGATTTTTCTGTCTACGGTTCATCTTTTGATCATTGTTTGGAAAATCTAAAACAAAGTCTTGAAAGGTGTGAAGAAACTGACTTGGTCCTTAATTGGGAAAAATGTCATTTCATGGTTACAGAAGGAATTGTCCTTGATCATTTAATTTCAAAAAGAGGAGTTGAGGTAGATAAAGCTAAGCTTGAAGTTATTGAAAAACTACCTGAACCAACCACTGTTAAAGGAATCAGAAGCTTTCTTGGTCATGCTGGTTTTTATAGACGTTTCGTAAAAGATTTTTCAAAGATTTCAAAACCTCTATGTCTATTATTACAGCAAGACCAAAAATTTGATTTTGATAAGGATTGTAGAAATGCATTCCTTACTTTAAAGAAAGCACTGGTAACTGCTCCAGTGGTTGTTGCTCCTGAATGGGACAAACCTTTTGAAATCATGTGTGATGCAAGTGATTGGGTTGTTGGTGCAGTTTTAGGTCAAAGAAAAGAAAATATTTTTCATACCATCCACTATGCAAGCAAAACCCTTAATGAAGCTCAAATTAATTACACAACAAATGAAAAAGAGTTATTAGCAGTGGTTTTTGCATTTGAGAAATTTAGATCATATTTAATGGGAGCTAAGGTCATTGTTCACACTGACCATGTTGCCATTAAATATCTCATTTCAAAGAAAGATGCAAAACCAAGGCTAATAAGATGGGTTTTGTTATTGCAAGAGTTTGACTTAGAAATTGTTGATAGGAAAGGGGTGGAGAACCAAGTGGCTGATCACTTGTCCAGGTTGGAAAAGTTAGTTGAAAGTAGGGAAGGTAGAGACATCATAGAAACCTTCCCTGATGAAAAGATTCTTATGGTGCAAACACAACTACCATGGTTTGCGGACATAGCTAATTACTTAGCTTATGGCATCAAACCTTCTGATTATACTCACCATATGCTGAAGAAATTTCTCCATGATTGCAGATTTTACATATGGGATGACCCTTTTTTGTTTAAACTTGGTACAGATCAAATACTGAGAAAGTGCATTCCAGAATCAGAAGTGGTAGCAATCCTGCAGCATTGCCACCAACCAGCTTATGGAGGACATTTCGGAGGCCAAAGAACAGCAGCTAAAGTTCTTCAATCTGGTTTTTATTGGCCTACTCTCTTTAAAGATGCCCATAATTTTGCACAAAGGTGCAATGAATGCCAAAGAAGTGGTTCCATTTCTCAAAGAAATGAAATGCCTTTGAATGGGATCTTGGAAGTTGAGTTGTTTGATGTTTGGGGAATTGATTTCATGGGTCCGTTCCCGCCGTCTAACAATTGTCAATACATTCTTGTTGCTGTTGATTATGTGTCCAAATGGGTTGAAGCAATGGCATGTGTTTCAAATGATGCAAAAACTGTTGTCAAGTTTTTACAAGGTTTGGTACCCCTCGTGCACTAATTAGTGATGAGGGTACCCATTTTATAAACAATTTGTTAAGTAAAGTTCTTGAAAAATACAATGTGAAACACAGAGTTGGCACTGCTTATCACCCACAAACAAATGGTTTAGCTGAACTCTCTAACAGGGAAATAAAAGGGATTTTGCAAAAAGTTGTCAAACCAAATAGAAAAGACTGGGCTTTCAAATTAGATGATGCTTTATGGGCATACAGGACTGCTTTCAAAACACCTTTAGGTATGTCCCCATACAAGTTAGTCTTTGGAAAGGCTTGTCATCTCCCTTTAGAGTTAGAACACAAAGCATATTGGGCTATAAAGGAGTTGAACATGAACTTAGATGATGCTGGTAACAAGAGGAAGTTACAACTCTGTGAACTAGAGGAACATAGGAACATGTCCTATGAGAATGCCAAACTCTATAAAGAGAAAACCAAAAAATGGCATGACAATAGAATCAGGTACAGAGAGTTGAAAGCTGGTCAGAAATGTCTTTTGTTCAATTCTAGGTTGAAATTGTTTCCGGGTAAACTTAAGTCTAGATGGTCTGGCCCATTTGTCATACACAAGGTTTATCCATACGGGGCTGTAGACTTAGTTAACCCGGAAGACAATAGTGTGTTCAAAGTCAATGGACAAAGAGTGAAGCTATACCATGATGCTGCAGCATCCCCACAAAATTACCCTGTGGAGGTGATTTCTTTGTGCTAAAAGCTTCAAGCATAGATGGGAACTATCTTTAAAGTTCCAACTATCCTTGTAAATATTCTTTTAATGCATTGTTATATTTCTGTATTAGTTGAGAGTGATGTGTTTACTGATGTGCAGCCAATTAAGCAAGCAAGGGAAACCAAAGGATGTGAGTCAATGCTGCAGCATCCGGGGGATCAGTTTTGTCAGACAAATCAGTTAGAAAATCAGAGGGGAATTAAATAAGATTCTATTCCAGGGAATTTAAGGAAGGCACTGAAGAAAAAACGGCATAAAGAATTTTCAAAGGAAGCTAACTAAGCCTAACTAAGTTAGTTTGCCTTTTTCCAACTAAATGAGACACAATGTTGGAAACTAGTACACCTAAAGAACCTAGTTGTATTTTCCTTAAAACTAACCTTTGAGTATTACCCACATAACAGCTGGATTACTATTTCCAATATCAGATAAGGACAAGTGTCCTTTCACTTCCCATCTAAAACCCCCCCAGCTAAACCAATTTCCCTCAACCCATCTCTCTCGTCTCTGCTTCTCACGAACACCATCCAAACACCCACAAGACTTAAAGATTTCTCCATTCTTCTTCAATCCATACCTACGATTTCATGGCAAGGGTGAAACGCACCCTACCTCGAGACCCAAATGCAGAAGGCGACGCCCTAAATGTGCGACGCAATGGTCGGAATCGGGCTGTGGTTCGCCCCCCTGTTTCGAATCAAAATCCTGCAACGGTGGTCTTGGAGGACGATTCTACTCCTCCTGTACGTCGTGTTCCATTTGCAAAGACGTCATCAAAGAAAAAAGAGAAAGGAGAAGGTTCGGGTAATAAAAAGCAAGCCAAGGCAGCCATTGAAGCCCCTGGTGCGGCTGAGGTTCAAGAAAACACAAAAAATCCTCTTGCTCTCGTTCCCTACACAGGTCCACCATCGGTTCCCGCACATAAAGGTAATACAAAGGTATCATCTTCCTTACACACCCCTGTTGATGATTTGAATACTTTCCGTTCAAATGATGATCATGGTAGACCCATTGTTTCCACAAGACTCAATGTCAATTTTTTGGACCTCATGAATATGTTTGGCCATTTGAACCACTGGATTCCACCTCTGAGGCTCAAAACTCAGCTTCTAAAAGCACTGAGGTGGAAGAGGAAATGGAGATGGAAACCATCCAAACATCTCCTGAGATTCAAAAGAGTCCAATCAGAGACATTCCTAACTTAAATGTCACAATCTGGACCGATGAGGATGAACCCTTGATAGAAAGAATAGCCCCTAGGAAGAGGAAGTATTTGGGTAAAACTCATGCAACAAAGACCAAATGAGCTGAACCATTAAGCAAAAGACATAGAAAGGTGATTGAGGAGGGTGAACCATCCAGATTAGAACCATTAGAGACCAATTGCTATGCTGCAGCAACTGTGCAGCATGAGCAATCTGTAGGAAAGAAGAAGGAGGAGAGTGTGATTGCTAAGTTTGTTAAACGACCCACTAGACCAAACCGTGGCTTCAGCTCTAAAGCTGCTGCCAAAATGTGGCCTAAATTTCAGAATAGAATAGATCTGCCAGACAAGGGATTCGATGAACAAAGCATTAGAGAATTTCATTTTATTAAGCAAGTTGTAGAAACCCAAGGATTAGAGAAAGTTTGTGAAATCCATCCCTCCTACAATCTCACGTTGATCCGAGAGTTTTACTGTGAGGTGGCCACCAACTCATCATCTAGACTGACTGTTAGAGGAGTTCCAGTTCATCTTACAACCAAGAAAATCAAAAGCTTCCTATCACTTACTCCGCCATCCAAAACTGAATACCGAAAGTTAGTAACCAACGCGACTGTAGACGATTTGCATGAGGTGGCTGCAGCACTAGGAAAGCCTAGAACCACTTGGGAATACCACTCCAATCTCATGCTAAGGACCTTTAAAGCTGCTAACCTCTCTGCAGATGCCAATGTGTGGGTAAATTTGGTGAGACATTCCATCTCACCAACCACGCATGACAGCACAATATCGGTAGAGAGAATGTTTCTGTTGTTTTGTGTTATGACAGGTAAGACCGTGAACTTGGGGAAGCATATGCTCAGAAACATACGGGAGTGTTCCACCAGAGCGAAAGGGAAGTTTTATTTTCCTGGAATGTTGACAAAATTGCTGGTAGAGATGGGTGTTCCGCAATACAAAGACGATTTGATTGTGAAAGAGCAACGAGAGAAGTCAGAGATCGACATGAGAGTCGTTCAAAGGCTGAGAGATAGACGAGAGAAAGGTGTTGGAACCCTTGACATGGTCAATATGATGCAGGACGTGTTGTGCCAAAACAACACTCTTTTGGATACCATATTGAAGCAGCAGAATGAGTTCATAGAGAAGGTTGAGGAATTGAGGTTCGAGGTGCAGACTGTTGTTGCTGACAGAAAGAGGAAGGAAAGAGAGATGGGTAGCTTGGGACTGCCAAAATTAAGGAGATTGCTGAAAGAGAAGAGCCTGGAGATTGCCAAGTTGAAGGAAAATAACCGAAAGCTGAAAGCAGTAGCTGCTGCCAAATCTGGTGCTGCAGCATCCAGTGCTGTGGGAGCTCATGGCAGAGCCATCTTTGGACAGAAACAACCTACTCCAAACGAGTAGGACAAGTTTAATCATGCTCCTTTTAGCTCCAATTTGCTGTTTTAGTGTAAATATTTGAGTCTGGGATTAGTTTTTACATATTTTAGGTTTATTTTCTTGCATTTGGGTCATGGATGAGTATTGTTAGCATGTGTGCATAGCCTAAATAATTTCACAAGTCCAAGACCATTTATTAAGTTTGGTCATGCTAGAATTAGACTCAGAATTACTTGGGGCACAATTTGGTCCACATTCTACACTCATCACAGAAATAATCTAGGCCATTGTTCTTTTCTCCCATTTTTAGCCACTTGAAACCATTGAAAATACATTCTTTCCTCCATACAACGAGGACATTGTAAATCTCTTAGTTTGGGGTGGGGTGTCTAAAAATGACAATCAAAGGCAAAGCCTTAGCAAATATTGCATGTCAAGAAAAAGTGGCCAAAACACCAAAAATGCCCCATAGGGGCAGGTGTGTGCATTCAAACAGAAAAATGCATAAAAATTGAAAAATCCAATGTGATTTGATGCATAGGGAGAGAAAAGGCAAGGTGAGAACAAAATATGCCAAAAAGAGAGATTCAGTCACTTAAAGCCCTAGTAATCTGTGATGTGTATGATGTGTTGACTATAACAAAAAGAATTTGAGACTAACTTATGGTTCATGGTCACAAAAGAGTGGGACTTTGTTCACTTGGAATTTATGAAAGGCTATGCTATGCACCCTTAACATGCTCACACTCATGATGTGTACTTAATGCCATCCTTATGCAAAAGTTTTAAAATTTGAGTCATTTTCTTTTAGTCTTTTTCTTGCTTGGGGACAAGCAAATTTCTTAGTTTGGGGTAGTGATAAGTGCTCATTTTTGAGTACTTAAGCACTTACTTCTTTAGGTTAGATAGGACTTTTTCATTCTAAAATCCCAACTTTGAGTCCGTTTTATCTTCTTGGAGCTAAGGATCATGATTAACTTGTTTTGCTTTGTTAGTAGGATATTCTAAGTATTTTTGACAAAATCAGCCAAAACAGGGTAATGCTGCAGCATTGGAACATCAGGGATCTGGTGAGCAAGGGGCTGAATGAGACGGCTTAATGAGCTGGAATCTGACATTTTGTGTTTATTCTGATATTTTGTAACCCCTGAAACACTCTTTAAATTCTAATTGTAGTTTAGGTAATGGTTTAGTTTGGTATTGTACTTTTGGCTAACTAGTTGTACTTTCTAGTTAGTGTAGTTCCCTTTATTTACCAAAGATGCCCCTCCCTTTTGTTATATATAGAGGGGCCATCTAGCCATTTTAGATACTTTTTGGAGAACTGATTTCACTCAGTTCTAAACCCTTTGTAGTTCTAATTCCAGAAATCTTCAAGTGTTCTTCTTCATCTTCAAATCTTCAAGTGTTTTTCCTTTAATTTTTCTTTGTTCTTAGATACACATATGCACTGCTGCAGCACTGGGCGTATCCCAACTGCACATTTTTACTTGCTTTATTACTCTTGTATCTCTAGTTTATCTTTAATGTTATTGTCATTACTTTTCAGAATTTATTTTGTTAGTCATTGATTTACATTCCTTTTGTACTCTTGTCATTTATTGCTTATTACTTACATTCTTGTCTTTACATTTTTAGTCATTTATTTTAGTTAGTAGTTATTTCCAAGTACTTTATACTTCCCATCATCATGTTTATTTTCCAAGTATCTTGCATTTACTTTGTTTCATTTAGTGTAATGAGTAGCTAATCTTGTAGCTTAGGTGTGAGACAAAGGGTGTTATGATGACCAAAAGAAAGTAGGCATTTTTGTGACAAAAATGATGTTTTGTTGTTCCAACCCAAGTTCTTTCAAGATAACAAAATCCTTTGACAAATTGATCACTTTGATAGTGTTAAAGTGTCATGGACCTAGAGATAGGCCATTGAATAGCACGTCAATTTGGATGACTTAAGGGGTTATATCGAGAGAGTAACTTGCAATGAGAGTTGTTACTTTTGTTTTCTAAAATGATTCATTCTTGATAAGTTGTCATTTTCTCAATGGGTTAAAATGGAATAGACTTAGAGATAAGCTATTTAGGAGTATAACAACTTGGGAGGCATGGGGGTTATGTCGAGAGAGTGACTTTTAACAAAGAGAATTTGTTTTGCCATGTACTTTGAGAACGCCATTTCCATTGTTCCATTATCTTGGGTTCTACTCAGAGATGAGATTGCTCTAGCTACTGGAATCATGGTGAAACACCCCAAAACAGGGGTCAACAAAAACTTCCATAAAACGGAAGAGTGGTACGCATTTCCAAAGTAAAAGTATACATAATTTTCATTATATAACCATTAATACGAAGATTTAGATATTCATAATTACTAATGGACCACTAGCTTATCTGATCTCTACTATAGAAATCAGATTACAAAAGGTGTCGGGAAGTTCTATCATTAATCTTCAAATCTTTAACTCTCCAACAATGATCCCATGCTCACAACCCCAGTCTAAACCTTCTTGTGTCCGAAACCACTAATATCTGTAACACATAAAACACATAACAAGTGTTAGGCTTTTAAGGCCTAAGTGAGGTTTACACATAACACATAGAGTATAATCATAGCATGTAGGAATAACATTTCGATACATTCACAAATTGGATTCCATGGAGAAGGCCCATATTGCTACCCAGTTACATCATAATGGAAGATATACCTTGATCGGTACCCCACGGTAGCGTCACAAGGCATGACACAACGGAAAACCCCACGGTATCCGAAGGTATGAATCAATTACACTTACCCCACGGTGTGTAAGAATATATCCTCCAATGCCTACTAGGTGCTCCTCCAATTATGTGAATACCAAAAATATTAATCCAAAATAATATTCAAAGCATACTTAACACATAACAATGGTCCAACCATTTAACATGATCAATACTACTTCCATGTAGTTCATATACATCCATATGTAATAAATCATATTCCATATAATATCAATAATAAACATCCACATTTACAATTCAATAATAGGTCCATATTGACCATTAAGCCATCATTACTTCATTAAGACATAAATTAAGCCATCAACATAATAACATACCAATGATGTATAATCAAACCCAAACCTTTAACACTAACATTTACCATGGCATTCTAAATAATAAAACACAATTAATCCACCATAACTTACTTGAACTCTTCTTGTTTCCCTCTTATCCATTAAGAGCTTATTAACCAAGATTTCTCATTAACAATAACAAAATCAAGGTAAAGAATGATAATAAGGTGTAATACAATTAATTAGATACAAGTTACTCACCTCTAATCTTCAATTGAAATAACCCTAACTTGATGATTTGAACTTAATCACTCCAATAAGAAAGATGAAGATGTAAAGCCCTAAATGAAGTTTAATTGGTAAGATTCATCTAATAATTGTTTGAATTGAATTAGGATTGAGAGATATGAGTTTACCTTAAGTTTAGATGGAAAAATCGTCAGAGAAGAATAGAGCAGGAGCACAAATTCTGATTTTAGAATTCTAAATGAAAGGGTAATGACTAAGGACCAAGAGGTGGGTTTAATCCCCTTTTAGCACGTCAGGTGCTCGTCGCCGATCCCCGCGCCTATGCATCGGCGCCACCATCGGCGCCAGCTTCTGTTTGCTAGTCTTCTCAATTTCTACTGATTTAGCCGTAACTTCTTCGTTAAAACTCCGTTTTTACCCCGGAAAATACCGTTGGACTCGTATTCAAATTACCCATCCAACTAATCCATAAAATCTAATATTTAACTTTATCATCTATTTTTCATTAATTTCCTTAAGGAATAAACTTACAGATTTCTATCGGAAGTTCTCAAATAACAAGTAACAATCACGGAAATTACTTAGGAAATCAATTATAATCTAAGAAGTCAAAATATAAAGAAATATTAGGACTATTATTACTTACAAGGATTTTCCGGGTGTTACACATGGGATGGTGAGAGTCCGAGAGGAACGTGTCTCAAAGTAGATAATAAAACTAGTTTTTGTCACTCCTATGCTGCAGCATCACTACAGTTTCATGCTGTAGCATTGTTGTAGCATTGGTCTGCTGGAATTTGGTTTATCATAACATCACAAGTCTTACACCCTTGCTTCTCTTTCATTATTGTTAATTAGAATCTGTGATAATCGTCAACCAACCAACCAAAGATATTTTCTTCCAAATCATCTTCCGAAATCATTTCTTTCATCATACTTTTGTAGCAATTTTAACTCCAATCTCTGTGGGACGATAATCGGTATCTTTACCACTTTATTACTTGATAGACGACATAGTTCACATAAGTATACTTGCTTATTGGTTCTATTAGCACACGTCTGTAGGTGTATTCAACACACCCGCTCATCACGCAACAACTTACTTATCCGGTGTTTATTATCCAACAAGCCCTCTAGTTTTAAATCAAATATAGATTTTATCAAACAAAATTAGAGAGTACGAGGATAGAGAAGACCATTGGAAAAATATGATTGTTACAATGAAAGCAAAATTGTTAAAATATTTTAGAAAAATCCATTTTTCTTTTCTTTGTGCCGCGGCGTTAAACCCGTGGCTAAAGGTTACCGGTGTTGAGGTTTTAATTACTTCTATAAGTCAAAATTTTGGTTTAGATACGTCCACAAATTCTAGTTTTTCAATGAAAAGAAAAACATTATTTAATAACATGTTTTTAGAATTATTTGAAATTTATAAAGTCCGACATGGGGGCGCACACCAACAATCCTCCCAACAACCACTATTTGCGTCGGGTTCTTCTAGTAGTGGTCATCGCCAAAGCCGGAAAGACTTAATGACCTCTTTAATGAATGAGGTGCAAAATGAATCAAGTAAAAAATCCCGATATGACAGTAATCTCAATGAATTACAAATTTACATGAATACTAATTTTCTCTTGGAATCAAGTTGATAATTTTGAAGAATTAAACATATTAGCATTTTGGAAAGAAAGAGAACAAGCATTTCCGGTTTTGGCCCGTGATATACTAACAGTCCAAGCTAGTACCGTAGTTTCGGAGTCCGCTTTTTCTCTTAGTGGCAGGATCATTTCGCCTCGTCGGACAAGATTAAGCCCGGAGTCAGTACAAGCTTGCGTTTGTTTGAAGGACTGCTTGGATAGTATTGAAAGAATTCAAGACCGAACGACCCTAGAGGTGGAGCTTGATGGAGTGGAAGAAAATCTTGAAGAAAACGAAACTGGCCAACTAAGTACCCCGCCAAGTACCGATTGTGAAAGTAATGTATCACATTACGACGACGACGAGATCGACCCTGAAGAACAACTCGATGTTGATGAACTCGATGATCCTACGGCTCTTACTAGACTTAAAACGACCGGAACTCTTGCATACTATCCACCATACGAGGACGAGGATTAAGAGTATTTTTCTTTATAATTCAATAAATGTACTTCTTTAAATGTATTTTTCTTTATAATTCAATAAATGTATTTCTTTAAATGTATTTTTCTTTATAAGTTATATAAAATTAATAGAACGTATTTTTCTTTATATATGAAATTCTAATAGAACGTATTTTTTAAGTATGTTTGAGTGACCCAATTAAGTATTTTATAGTGGATACTAATAATATTTACTAAAAATGCTAAAAACAAACTTTTTTCCTAAGCCCGATTTGGGCCTGGTTTTAGGCCTGGTCTCGGCCCGACCCACTAAGCCCGGTCTCAGCCTAAGCCTAACCAGGCCCAGCCCTCTTGCACGAAGCCCGGCCCGGCCCGAGCCTGCCCAAAGCCCGGTCCCATGAACAGTGTTTGGGCCCGGGCCTGCCCAAAGCCCGGTCCAGGCTAGCCCGGCCCGACTTTTTGGACACCACTATATAGAACAATGGTGAACACCTTCGATAAAACAATAAAACACATCTCAAGGATTATGGGCAGTAAAGAAAACTTTTCCACGGTTGAGAATGCTCCTAATACAACTTTAAACCAGGGATTGCACCCACTTTCGTAGCCGTGGAAAAATAAGTGGCGCCATGTTTTTCTAAAATATTTAAGAGCCGATCACGGACCAAATCGGGCCAATTTGGCCATAGAGAATTGAAATATTGAACCGATGCATATTTGTTTGGGAGTTTAATTAAAATATCCAAAGTTTAACTTTGACTTATCAAAATACAGATAATGTAGGGTTCTAAATGAAAATAAGATAAAGTACAGGGATAATATGGAAACATTATTTATTTACCAAGATCTCAGCATCGGATCAATTTTCCTCTGCAACTTTCCTTGCCCTAGAGCTCAGCTAACAGGAAATGGCTTCCTTGCTCAAACGTAGCGCCTTTTCTATCTTCCGTGCTCATCAACCTCAGGTTTCTCTCTCTACATATACACATGTATTTATGTTCCACCAATGAATTTCTCAATTGGTTCGATGCGTTTGTTTGTCGATTCATGTGTGCTTGCAATTTAAATTTTGATTTTGATTTTGATTTAGGCAGTGGAGGGTTTAGTTTTGCAATCTAGACGTCAACTTCATGTCGAACCTGGGGCTCGCGAGAAAGCTGTAAGCGATTATTTGATTTTTGATTTGTATCGATAGTCCTGGCGTAGATTACTTATATATACGTATAGTGGGAGAGCAGGAGATCGAAGATGAACATTTTGATTAATATCTAATTTCAATTTCGAGCACTAATTTTGTTCATGATTTCTCATATATCTCCATTCGTTGCCTACTTGAAATTCCCTGTCCGATCTTCAATTTTGTCTCTTGATTTCGAGATTGAACAGTTAGTATTGGTTATTTTATGCAATTTTTTGGGCACAATATGTGCAATTTTTAACCAGTTTCCTTGATGTGCAAGTGTAAGATAAGGAAGAAAAATTGAAAATAATTATATAAGCATCATTGTAGAGTTTGAAAAATGGCTGGTAATAAGCAAGCTAAGAACTAAATAGAGTAAATGACTATCATGATTGTATAAATATGAGAACTGCGAGTATAATTGTTCAGGTTTTAACGGCAGAAATATCAGGTTTCATTAGTTAGTTAATTCAGCAACAAGTTATAGTTGGTGCAACACATTTGATTAAGTCGAAGTTGATAGGGTATCATGAGTCCTTATAAGCCCTGCATGCCTGGTGCACCGTATGCCACGACAAGCGCCATGTCATGAGTGACATTATAAGTATATATACTTGAAATTCACTTTTTTGTCAGATTATTGGACGCTTCATATAGCGACCATGACCATAAGGACTTCTTTCCATTCTTTTGGCACAAGTTTTTTCTAATTTCAATTTGTTTGTTCTAGTTATCTACTCACTGTGGTGACTTTTAAGATTATTTAGCAAGGTTTAATGTGTGTATTTTCAACATTGGCAATCAAGATTAAATTTTGTACCAAACATGGTGTTTGTGTTTTGCCTTTATAGCCACCGCTTCCACGATCATTCATATCATTTTCTTTTAAGTGATGCATTTTTTATGAAGTAGGGGATTTTATTTCTTTTTGTATTTGACAAGTATTATGTTTGTGTATGAACATTACAGCCAATTATATAAACCACCCAAACCAATTGTTGATCGACACAAATTGGTTAGGAAGCTTTATGATTTCCCACATATTTTATACTAACTTTATGGAATCTTGCTTCTGCTTTAGGTGTCCAAACATGTGAAAATATATGTTGCAATTGAGATTTGTCTAATGTTTCAGATCGTAAATGTTTCTTAAGAGTTAAGAGGTTTACTGAAGCTCTTACAAAGAGATGGCATCAACTTCCCAGAGGGTTACATTTTTCATATTAATTTATACTATTCTCTTGAACTTTGTTCGGGACTGATGAGAGAATGCCTCCATTTGGCTTGATACTAGTTATTAAGGAATACTTGCAGTCACTAACTGATTGTATCATTCATCTTTTTTTAAGCATCCTCTAGTGACACTAAATTTGCCAATCTTTGTTTCGGCCCTATTGCCAGTAGTTTCAAAATGTGTCAGTGATGCATTTTGATTTTGCTTCTACAACTGATACACCGTCAATCCAAGAAAAAGTCTACTTTTGATCAAACCTTGTATCCTCGTACCTAAAATTGGCATGGATATTTTTGTCTTTTGTTTCGAAATATTCTACTATACAACACATTTTTATAGCTAATGCAATGGTATTTTTTAATTTACAACCAAATCAATTACTGTTAGTTCATGAAGTTGGAAAATATTTTGCATGCAAAAATCAAATGTAGATTCTTTTGGGGGTGGAGTACCTACCAGGATCTGGTCATTTTAACTCTGTACTGCATTGTCTGCTTATAAACAACCTTGTTACCTTGCAGCTTTTGGCGAAGGACCCAGCACTAGAGCGCTTCAAATCATATAGAAAAAGTGCCTCGCGCATCAGAAGTATAGGAGATTACCTCACTATTGCCGTCGTAGCTGGTATGTCATCCTATGTTGAAAAGAATGTGATTTATGTGAGACTCTTATGTGATTTATAATGGATTCCAATTGCCTTCAACTCCACTTAACTCTGACCCCTCTCTTAATATATGACATAAGGTGTAATTTTAGGGCTAGTGATGCACCTGGCAGTATCGTCTTTAAACTATGCATGAGTATTTAAATCACGCTACAGCTAGCTTAAAATGCCTAACATCTGGCATTTTTCTAGAGAATTGTTACACACCAATTGTGTTCGGCTTCACAATTAACAATACTCTAAAAGATTTAGGGGGCGTTTACCAACATAAACTTGGTTTGCGTTGACCGGGCAAGAGTAACCACCCCTTACCTTACCGGGTAAGATCCTTGGTCATCAAAATACTCCCTCCATCTCAAAATAAGTCACATTTCTATTTTAGTTTGTCCCTAAATAAGGGTCTACTTATAAAAGTAAATTTCTACTTTCTCATTCTACCCTTACTTATGAGATGGAGAAAGTCTTTTATTAAGGATGAAATTGCCAGTTAGTTAATTCAAAGGTATAATAATTACATATTCTTAAAACCGTGCCTTTTTCATCTTGGACACTTGTATTGAGATGGATATAAGTGTCTCTTACCTGGTTAGAGTCACCACCCTCACTCGGTGAGCAAAATGGCATAGTTACCAGGTAAAAGGTAATAAGTGTTTAGTTACCAGGTAAGAGTCAGTAAGTGTTTAGTAAACAGCAGATAAAATTCATTAATAGCCATCCCGTGTCTCGTTGTATATGCAGTGACTTATTTGACCTTGTTGTTGATGTGAGAGGGGTGAGTCTTTGGATTCAGCATTGTTGTCTAATGTTGAGGAGTATGTGGGTGGCTAATAACTGCATGCATGTGAATTTGTTTTGGTGAATAAGATATTATGATAAAATGATCTGAAATGGCACAACCATCATATGTTGTTTCAGGATGTTGCTATGAGATCTATGTGAGAGCTGTTACGCGGGAAGAAGCTCGTAAAGCCAAGTAGCAGCCTCAGAAAGTGGTTGATGCTTCTCATAATTTATCCCTTTATGCAACAAAAAGATTGTTAATAATTTTATCAGTAGCCAGCCAGTGTTGTTGGAAAATAACCTTCCTTTTTATGCATAAAAATGTTGAGAAAAAACTCATCCATTGCCCGCCCTGTTTACTGGTGGCTTGTACTTGTTACTCTATTTGCGGTCTAAATGGATGTTGTATGTGTGGATAGACTTTTTGAGGCATCGGACTAGAATTCTCTTTGCAAATTAACTAACTACCATTCTCACAAGTATCCCAAAAAAAAGACTAGTGACAAATTACATTTAAGGCTCATTTGGTTTGGTTTGTGGCATTTTGAATTGCATTCTAATCCGGTTTAAAGGAAGGAAATGTACAACAATCATATTTGACATGGAATGAGTTAGGTTTCCGTTAATGTGAAAAGTATGAGAAGTGGTTATCAACAGTCATTAGGATGAGATGACTGAGATAAGATGCACTGATCAATTCATTTCTAAATATACACGTCTATTTTGATTGCAACTCAAAATCCAAGTAAAGTTAAACAAATCACCATCATTGCTCATTAACAATCTCATGCTAAATTGCATATTCATCGGGAGTTCGCTCCCAGAAATATACTAGTTTCTGCTCCGAGGGTGTTTGATGAAATGCCTCAATGAGATAAGATCACCTGGACTCATTTGGTTAAATTGCAAGGTAGCCCTCACAACAAATTGCTTTTTTTAACCTACAAATAGGAGCAGAAAATGCAGGGAATCTTCAAGTTCAAGTTTGAATTTTTTAAGCAAATTTCCAGGTTTACAGCTTCTCATACATTTTGCTCCTCGAGAGTCAATTTTCCCACCAACCCAACTCCAAAAAAACTCAATCTACTGCTAAATCAGCGACCACCATTGTTGCAACTCAAGCAAGTACACGCTCAAATCATCACCAAATCACTCTCATCATATTCCATTCTGATCGACTCTTTAATCCATTGCTATCTATCAACTAATAGCCTCACCTTTGCAAGAACGCTGTTCGATCAATACCCTAATCATCCTCCACCGATTTTGCTATGGAATTTAGTGATTAGATCTTATTCCAGACTCCCAAATTCTCTGGAACCCATCAGTCTTTTTTGCCGATTGAATGCATTAGAAGATGATCCTCTGGTTATACCGGACAAGTTCACGTTCACTTTCTTGATCACCTCGTGCACACACCAAACATCAGAATTACATGGGATGATTGTGCATGGAATAGTGATAAAAAATGGGTATTTAAGTAATCTATACGTGGGTAATTCACTGATAAATTTGTATGCTGTGTTTTCTAGACTCGATGATGCTTGCAAGGTGTTCGATGAAATGTCCGAAAGAGATGTCTTTTCATGGACTAGTCTGCTAGGTGGGCACGCCAAGAAGGGCGAAATGGACAAAGCCGCTGAAATCTTTGACATGATTCCGATACGTAACATGATATCGTGGACTGTTATAATCTCGGGGTTTCTTGATCACGGCAGGTATATCGAATCCCTCGTATATTTCCACGTCATGCTAACGGAATCACATGATTCTTTGAAGCCAAATGAGGCTGTTCTTGTTTGCGCTCTATCCGCATGTTCTCATCTCGGGGATTTAGATCAAGGAAACTCGATCCACGCATACATAAACAAGAACGGTTTCACCAAAAGATCTAACATCTCAACTGCTCTTATCGATATGTACGCAAAATGTGGGATGATCAACAATGCATACCAAGTTTTTCACAAGATTTCTCAACCCGATGTTTGCAACTACACAAGCATTATCTCAGGGTTTTCAGCTCACGGACTGGGTAGCAACGCCCTTCGAATTTTCTATCAGATGCTAGCTGAAAACATCGCTCCCAATGAGGTAACACTTTTGGGTGTCTTAACAGGATGCAGCCATTCTGGTCTAATCGAAGAGGGTTCTTCGATTTTCCACAAAATGGCGCGCGTGTGGAACGTTGCACCGAAAGTTGAACATTACGGCTGCTGTGTTGACTTACTTGGTCGTGCTGGCTACTTGAAGATGGCCTTAGTGATTGCAATAAAGATGCCTTTGGATGCCGATATAGTTATATGGAGGGCGTTGCTGAGCGCTTGCAGGATTTATAAGGATGTGAGTCTTGCAGATAAGATTATTGCATACGTCCAACAAGGGTATTTTAGTCAATTCGACGGAAATGAAGTGCTTCTCTCGAACTTGTATGCTTCTTTAAACAAATGGGAAAGAGTTGGCGAAGTACGAAAAGTAATGAGCCAGAGAAAGAAGGAATTAAAATCAAACCTCGGATGTAGTTGGATTGAGGTGAATGGTGGTGTTCATGATTTTCGTGTGGATGATCCGTTGATGGTTCGAGATAAGCTATACGAGGTATTGAATACGCTAGTCTTGCAGGGGAATATGATGTTTACTTCTACATGATATGGGATGGTTTGATGGACAATCATATGTGAATAAGTAGCCATTATATGTGGGCCCGGGTTGTCGTGTATCTGATTTGTCTCTCACATGATATATTTTTAGGACAGGAAAGTGTAGGCCCGCTCAGGGGTTGGCGGTTACAAACCTTTTTACATAAATGTTTTGAGTTGAGAGTAGTGAGGATTCTCGTTCGGCATTGAAGCGAAGACGTAGAGAGATTGTCGTTACGAAGTAAAATTACATATTTACCCTTTATAAGATTCACATGCTTAAAAGCATGCCGTTGGTACAACACGATTTTCATTATTATCTATCTTCCTACCCGTAAAGATGAAGACAACACCACTCGATTAGTTTCTTCCCCAAAGCCCCTCTCTCGCTTTGCATTTTCTATGGCATTTTCTTTTTCACGATTTGATTTTTTTAATGAGTGAATCACTGATGGTTCTTAACTTTTCATTTTCATAACACCCATGGTCCCTCCACTTAACAACGTTAATTGGCAACTATTAAGAAGGGATGTTCGATCTTTAAACAAACTATAGGGACCAAAAATGTTTTACTCTAAGGTGTCGTTTGTTTTTTAAGAGGTCTAAAGTCTGAAGTCTTATTTCACTTTTGATTTATAAGAGGTGGTGCTGAAATCTGAAATCTGAATAATAAGATTGTTTGTTTTTGTAACATCTGAATTTAAAGTCTGAATCTGAAAAATTATTTATAAGACCATATATTTTTATTATTAATAAGCCTAAAAGAAAATCAAACATTAGAAGCCCAAATAGGAAGGCCCATAACTCACAAAATTCACAGCCTATGAAAACCCTAAAAAACCCACTATAATAAATTGACAACTTTAGCTAGGGTTTCTTGTTCACTTCACTTCTCATCTCAAACAAGATCCCTAACCTAGAAAAAGAAGCTGCCACCGACAATGATAAAGAAGAGAAAAACGATGACAGCGGCGATAAAAAAGAAGCCGTCGGCGGTGATGGAAATGATAAAGAGAAAGAGAAAGAGAAAGAGAAAGAAAAAGACAAAGAGGGAGAGGTTGTGAAGGACGACAGCGGCGGTGGTGGTGATGATACGAAGGTGGTGTGAAGGACGACGACGGTGGTTGTGAAGGGCGACGGCGGCGAAGAAGGTGGTGGTGGTGATGATACGAAGGTGGTGTGAAGGACGACGGTGGCGGTTGTGAACGACGACGGCGGCTGTTAGGGATTCAGTTTCTGCTCAGAGGTTTTAAGAGGAAAGTTTACCACTTGTGAAATAAGATGATTTTAGAGCTTTTCAGCTCTTATTTTGAAAGAAAAAACAAACGGTCTTAAAGACAACCCATCTGACCGAATCAGATTTAAGGGGTTTTCAGAGTTTTTTTTAAAACAAACAGACGCTAATATTTAATGTGATTCACTAACTTTTTTTATTAAAAAATATTTTATATATTCAATCACAAATTAAATTTCATAAAATAAATTACATATTAAATAAAAATCTTATATTTATTTAAAAACTATTGAACTAACAATAAAAATTAGCGTTAAAAATTCTCAAGTTTAAAAAAAACAAGATAAATTCAAATATCTTTTGAGTTGAGAATTGAAATATACGAGTAAAATATTAAAAATTAAGTTCGTGAGATTATTAATATATGGTCAAAATACAAATAAATTAAATAAAAATATAAAAATTATAAATTAGGATTAAAGAAAATACGGATATCAAAACAATTAAGAAAAACCATCACCGCCAAAGTTAGGTTTATATGACACCAAAAACACTTAAGTTCCTAAAAACACATCTAAACCTAATTTTGTCGTAGTAATAATTTTTCTTAATTGTTTGAATAATCAATGTTTTTTTCAAAGGTTTTAAAAACCATCTATTTCCTCCCACATTTGTTTTTCCAATTTCTTTCATTTTGTTTCTAAAGAAATTTTAAGAGCACAATTCTTTTTTCAATCCGCTGGAAATAAATAATAAAAAATAAAAAATAAATTAATAAATAAATAGATTTTTGGCGGAATAATCCGCCGAATTTGTTCGCCTATCCTTATTTATTCATCTATTTAAAAATAAGAAATAAAAGTATTTTCGACGGAATATTCCGCCGAAACGTAGTTTTTTAATTAGCAAGATTGTTAACTTGGGAAAAGTGGCCCGATGGATTTCCGGTGGCCATATCCGTCGAAAAAATTCTGGTCCACCGGAAAATCCGTCGAAAATTACTGTTGCGGCGGGTTTAGCTCTGCCAGCCAGATTCGCCGAAAATTTTCTTTCCGGGCGGATTTGTCCCCCGGAATTGACCCTCTGTTTTGTAGTGTTTACTTTTTTTTTCTTTCCTTAAAAAAACATTTCAAGAAGGGAAATTAATTAAAATACCCCAAGTTTGAAGTTGACTTACCAAAATACCCTAAAAAATTATTTTCTTACCAAAATGCCCTTTTTTCCGCGATAAGATCCCGCAATCGCGGGCAGGGACCAATTGTGTAAATTTTTGCAAGAAATATTTACACTTTCAGTCCCTGGCCCCCGCGATCAAGGCCCGCGATGGCTCAAACGCGGCCCGCGATGGCCCGCTATGGGGACTGAAAGTGTAAATAATCTTGCAAAAATTTACACTTTCAGTCCCTGCCCGCTATAAAGGGCTCCCTCCGCGGAAAAAGGGGTATTTTGGTAAGAAAATAATTTTTTGGGGTATTTTGGTAAGTCACTTTCAAATTTGGGGTATTTTAATTAATTTCCCTTTCAAGAAAGCAACAAACTAATTTAATAATCTTCAAATTGTGATAAAAAGCCAGGCGAGTTGTAGATAAGGGATTGCTATATGCATTCTATAAATTTCTATTTAGGTAAAAATCAAGTGAAAATATAAATTGAGTGAATTGTGGATTTGGTCCCTGTAGTTTTGTATTTTCTTTTACCATGATCCTTATTTTATTTTTATCATGGATACTTGTGGTATACAATGTATTGCGACTAGGGTCCCTCACCACTAACACCGTTAAGTTTTAATGGTTAAAGGCATCTTCTATAAGGGTATTATTGTCCATTTATCTTTCCTCTCAATAGCAGCCCTAAGTGCGTGGAATAGGGATCGGCTACTATCAAACACGTACCACGTTCACGTTCACAACAACGATAGATATTTTCATCAACAACAGCGATCGATTTTCATCATAGGCAAGTTAACATCGATCGATTTTCATCATAGGCAAGTTAACATCGATCGATTTTTCAGCGAGATTCATCATCAGCAACAACGATATTCCAATGATTTTCATCATCAACAGTGAGTTCATCATCGATTCCAATGATTTTCTTAACCATCGATATTCATCAGCAGCAGTTAGTTCATCATCGATTCTTAACCATCGTGTTTCCAGCAGCGATTTTAACCATCAATTTTCATTTTTTTAACAAAAGCTTCCAGCAGCGATTTCATCTTTTTTTAACAGAAGTTTCTTTCACTGATCTTGAAGATGGTTCAAACACACTAGAACATTCAAACCACCCATGACGAAGCTGCAATCCTTGAAATATATGGTATGTGTCTTTGTTGTTGACTTATCAATGTGTTTTAAACAACCTAAATTCTTGTGTTTTTTCCATTCATAATTGGTCTATTTGTTTTTGACTTATCAATGTGTTTTAAACAGAATTGTACCCTACCCTTATCTTACTGAAATAATATCATGGGGGTTTTTCATAAAGTCTACTGGAATGATGTATGTGAATGGTAAAATGAGCTTTTATTGATTTGGTTAAAACGGGTCAATTCTCTTTACAAGACTTGAGGGTGATTATGGCAAAATTAGGTTATAGAGATGATGAAGTCAAGTATTTGTGTCTCTTATTTTTAAGGTGATATCAACACATGCAGGTATATTAGATAATAGAGTGAATTGTGGATGTGGTGCTTGTTAAACCTTAAAAATAAGTCCTATAATTGAATAGAGTGAATTGTGGATGTGGTCCTTGTTATTTGTATTGAGAGAGAGAGAGAGAGAGAGGGAATAATAAAGTGAATTGTGGATGTGGTCCCTCTGATTTGTATTACGTGAAATAGATAGGGCTATTTAGAGGGAAAGATAAATGGACAATAATACCCTTGTAAAAGATGTCTTTAACCATTAAAACTTAACGGTGTTAGTGGTGAGGGACCCTAGTCACAATGTATTGCATACTACAAGAACCATATCCATAATAAACATAGAATGAGGACAATGGTCAAAGAAAACACAAAACGACAGGTATCAAATCCACAATTCACTCTTATAAATATGAAAAGGGGGTTTGATATTAATAAATATAAGCAGAAAATAATTAGTAGAGTATATGTAACACCCTTAAAATCCTAACTCAAATTGTAAACGAATCCATTTAGAAGTATTAAAAGGACAAGGTGCTGCATTGGAAGGTGGGACACGTAATGCTATTGGACCTCTCGAGAGTTATGGCCAAGTTTGGGCTCGGTACAAGGCCAGCGAGTCTGACACTCGCGATAGTGACATGGTCACTTTCGCAGTGTCACTATCGCCTAGTATGTACCGAGAGGTGGGGAGAGGCCAGCGAGTATGACACTCGCGATAGTGACATGGTCACTTTCGCAGTGTCACTATCGCCGAGTTTGTACCGAAGGTTTTGGGTAGCGGGCGAGAGTGCCCCGCGAGAGTGACAGTGGCAATCTCGCCTGTCACTCTCGCCGTCGGGCTCCAGAAGGTTTTAAACCCACGACTTGCAGCTTCCTTTCATTTCTATTCCATCTCTCTCTCTCTAAACTCTCCCAAACCGAACCCTAACCCTTCAAAACGATTTTGAAGCCCTTGAATCCAACAATCTTGTAAATCAAAGCCTCTATCCCTTCTCTTAACAAGGATTTTTAGGTTGAGGTTAGTATTCTTCATCTCATTTCCTTTTTGGTTGGATTCCTACACTTTCTAGGGTTTTACCCAACCATCAACTAAACCTTTCCTTTCTTTGGATGAAATGAAGAATGACTGAATGAGGCTCACTTTGGTAACACTAGAAGTGTTTGGTTGGTGGATTCAATTGATGGTTGAGGTAATCATCTCCTCTCTTCATTTTGAAAGTTAGGGTTTCGATGTATTGGTGATTTTGGGTGTAATATGTTGGGAGAAATGATTCTAAGTGTTTGGGGATAAATATTTATGGTTGGAAATTGTGGATTTAGGTTTTTGGAAGATTTGGAGCTTGAGGATTCGTGTTTCTTCAAAGGAGCTTACGTTTGGGAAAACCTAGATTTAGCCGAAATCTAGCAAGGTGAGTTCAAGTTACTTTGCGAAAACTTTGTACATGCCAAAATGTTATTTTCCAAGTGATTATGTGTTTTACATGAAAATATCAATGTTGAGTTATTTGATGAGTTTTAACCTTTGAAATAGTTATGGTTGTAAATATGGTAAAACACTTATATTTGGAATTTTGGAAAAATATGATGAATAAATCATGCATAAAAATGAGTTGTTGATTTATGTGATAAATGGAATCTATTTATTATGGAAATGCATTTTGTGGATATTTTGGAAATATGCATATAGTACATCATGAGATGTTTTGAAAACGTAAAGGTGTGAGTCCTTTTTGGAAAGGAGGGTTTTCCCGATCCAAGGTTTTATTTTGGCTTTTCATGGATTTGAAGTGTTTACTGGCAACCGGTGTGTGTGTTGTTATATTTAATGTCATTTTATGACTTTCATGAACTATCTTTTGAGTTAGTTGAGCTTGTGGCTCGGTATTAGATTTTATCAAGTTTTGGGGACATTTGTCCAGTTTGATATCTCAAAGCTGAGTTTTGATCATGATTTATGTTATTGGGGAATTGCATGTTTTGAATGCATTTGTTTATCCATTTGGGGTCGTGTAATATTTTAGACCTTGCTATCCATGGATCCATAGGCATTTGAGTTTCCCCTTAGTCTTGCGGGCAAGAGATCGGGATTGATTGAGCTCAGTTTACGAGACGTTAGTTTCTTTAGTAGCACGAGATAGGCATCGGGATCCATGATAAGTAAGGCGTGGACCTGGATGGTCGGGCGTCGTCTCATGGGTAGTAAGGTGTAATCCCTAACGTGCTTTTGTGGATTTGGAGTAACCCAATGTATAGACATGGAGTGGTTGAAGTTGGGGGCTCCCTAGTCTCACGGGCAATAGATCTGGAGTGATTGAGCTCAGTTTACGAGAGTAATCTACGTGGGTGTTTTATTGCATAGTAGGTGACCCACTTTAGTGTTCCGTCACGTGCAATGTATACGGGTCTCCCCCGTCACCGAAATGTGTTGTTTTGGGTATTTGTGTTTGTCCATGTTCTCGGTGGCGCATCATATTTATGAGAATTGCTTTTCCACGTTATATGAGTTGTGGATTATATTTCATCCCTATTTTGGGATGTTTTGGTATAATGTCGAATATTTATGAATTTAATCGTTTTGGGGATCAAATGTTGTCTCACTTTTCACGTGGGTTTTGGAAATAAGTCTATTTCGGAAATCATGTTATATTAAAGATTTCAACATGGGAATTGTGTGAGTTGGAAAATGGGTGATTTGCATTTAAAGTAAACTTTTTTGAAATCATGACTAAAACTACATTCCTTTTGATTTATGAATTTATATAGTCATGATAAAATGCTTGAACTCACTAGGCGTTAGTCTAACCCTTTTTATTTGTCGGCATGTGTAACAGGCTCAGGTTGGGAGTAGCTTTAGCTACACTGTGAAGTGACGAGTGCTAGTAGAGTGCACGAGTGTAACGCCCCAAAATCCGGGCCAATTTAAACTTCAAGTTGCAACACGTTATGACAATAAAATTTCAACTTATATAGATAGCAAAGGAATTAACCATCAAGAGTGTAATTACAATACAGGATACTACGAATAACCTATCAATCTAATCATATCCCCACAATCAGATTAATTGAGTTATCTAAGCTATCCTTCAAAAATCTCCTCTTTAGTAATTGCCACTGCTGCTATTCCAAAAACACTCGTCCCACAACCCTTTATTTGCCCGAGCCTGAACCTGGTAAGAAAACATTATATGAAACGATTAGGCCAACGCCTAGTGAGAGCATTCATTTCAATAATGAAATTTGCAAAATCAATGTAAACAAGTTATAACAAACCTGGTTACTCCTTTTCTTACCACACGTATAACTCTATTCCATTACACAATTTTATACATTCCCATGACTATGACTGACAACAAGTCCATCAGCATATCATACCCCAGAGCCACACTACGAATCTTCAAAGATTCTAGATCAATGCTCTCCACCAATAAATCGCGATTACACACGCCCATTTATCAGTAAGGAAGCAGAGATTACAAGTACTTATGTCAACCTCACTCTCTTCCTTAGAAATCAGGAATAACGATTAATACCACACGCCTATTCCATGATTTCCCACACACACTGGAATAACGATTAAACGAGTAATACAACACGCCTATTCCATGTGATTACCGAACTTTAGTGCCTATGGATCCATTACACTTTACTAATGTATATGCATAACAGCATAATCCAACTCACATCATATTCTCAAATCTAAGAATACTAGATAACCTATCGTATCTTCATCCTCCCGGTGCTCCCATCTCCCGGTATCCCCATCTCCCGGTATCCCCACAGTATCGGGACTTCACCGGAACACGTAAGTACCGGGACTCGTCTGTACCGGGACTCGCCTGTACCGGGACTCGCCTGTACCGGGACTTGCCTGTACCGGGACTTGCCTGTACCGGGACTACGGACTGCTCATTCAATTTGTCCAGAAATCAATCTAATTCGTCAAGTCATCTTATTTCAAGTCATTCTATTCAGCCATAAACCAATTATACAGATATAACACGACTTAAAACAACTTAAAAAGCATTGATTTATACAAAGAACTGAATGAACTCACCTTTGCAGTAAAAGCCTACTTCCTGTGCAAACTAAGAACTTCAATCGAACGATAATGATTCTGCACATTCATCCAAAATACATATTCTTTCATAATCTAACATCTATACCAGATTTCTTAAACATAACAAACGATTCTTACCAGACCCAGATGAAATCTCCTTTTCTCCTGTTCTTCTTCTTTCTGCTTTAAGACCGACTCAAAATCCCACACACAGATTAGAATGAGATAATATCTTATTCTCTCTAAACTTATCCATACACACTTTCATTGCTACAAAACACACCCTCTAGTTCCATTAATCCACAAATGACACCAAACTTCAAACCCTTGTATTTTAACCCTATTGAATTATAAATTACAACATAATTCAAGGTTTGAAACCAAAATACAATTAGATCCCAATTCTCATTAAAATATTAATAACGAAAATTCAGGATGTTACAACGAGAGATGATTTTGGTTAAGTGAATCTTCCGCATTTATTTGGGACTAGCTACTTGTGTTGTGTTAAGTAATGCCCGTCTTAAGTTTTAGTCGCAGAAATTATGATGTTTAAATTCCGAGGTACTTTCAGGAATGAATTGTAGAAATGATTTTATCTACTTTTGGCGATTTTATTTAAATTAAAGTTAGTTGCTCGTTCCAATTTTGAGGGTGTTACAAGTTGGTATCAGAGCATAAGTTTGAGAGAATTAGGTGTTGATTTGAATACCTAGACTCAAACTAGCGATCTTTTAAGTGAGAGAAAGTGAAATTGCACTATTAGGCACATTAAGATAGGATGATTTGAGGTTGATGGAGTCGTTAGAAACGAGAATCACGTTGAGGGTAGCAAGGATAAACATGTACGGTACGTTCATAATTGCACCTGGCCAGTGTTATGGTGAACCTACTCGTTACATGTGCTTACTTGAAATGCGCTAATGTGATGACCGTTGGGGGTTGTAAAGAAGTTTCTAAGCAAATAGTTGTTGGAAAAGATTGAAGATTTTAGTATTAGTCACCTGGGGTGACAATAAGCATGATAATGCTTTAAGTGGACCGTTTCGGGTCAAGATTTGATGGTGGGATTAGAACCATGGACTTATTGAAATGACTTTGATTCGAGGAAGAATCTTAAGGCTAATCGATGTAAATCCCAACTTTACCTTAAGAGGTTGAGCATCTTGATAACGGTAGTGTGACCGGAGAGATTTGGAGAAGTATAGGTTGAGATGTTGAGTGCCGACTAAATTCATGCACATAACTTATTTTGAAATAAATTGTAACAGTTATTTCTTGTGTTTCGAATCCTCTTGTGGATGGATTTACAAAATCTCAGAAAAATGGTTAACGCACACACAAGATTTTAAATCATGGTTTAAATGTGCATGAAAGTTGTTTTATTGCGAGAGTTGCAAACTCCGTTGGAATTTGTATTATTTCATTGATTGTTCAACAATTACTTTTGGATACAGTGACATCCATATTTTAATGTTATTTAAGATATTGGGCAAGTAACTACAACTTATGACCTTAACATTGGATCTCCTCCACATATGTTAAGGTTTGGACGGAAAGTTATCTTCCATTATGTCTATGTTGAGTTTTATTGGAAAATTTATTTAATGGAAGTTTTATTGAAAGTGTTGTTTATATCGTATTACAACAAAGGGGGGATTTTGGGAGTTTTGGCATTTTGGCCATGGCTTTGCGTTATGCAATTTGATTGTTGGTAGCGAAAGGCTTGGCATCATTTGGTTGAGTTGAGGCAATTAAGCCCATGGAGTTTTATGAAGTTTTGTTTTACGACGTGTTGGGTCGTGTGAGTACAAATTTTGTAAGGTGCATACTTTAACTATTGCGTGTGTTGATTTTGGATTGTATGGGACATTTTGACTCTTTCGGGTTTTGTTGAGAAGTGTTATTTATGCCGTAAGGCGACCAAACGGAATGTTTTTGGAAACTTTGATGTCGCGTAATTTCCCTTTAAAGGAGTTGTGTTAGCACGTTTTATTACAATTTATTTAATTGTATGGATTGATTTATACGTGGCGTGAGTAATGCATGAGAGAACATGCTAATTGTACTTTTAACAAATTGCCTTATGTGCTTCCAACTAGATGAGTATTTTATTGCCCTTTCTTGCAAACACATGGTATTGATCTAAGGATGGGCATAAATTGGTAGTCACTAACCCTCGGAAACTTTGATAAACGTATCGTGAACGAGAATGTTTTATAAATTCGTTACATAAGTAAGGGTCAGTTGGTCAAGATATGTTTGGTGTTGTGTGGATAATGTATTGTTTACACTACGGAACATTTTGAAAACACGAACGTGTGAGTCGTTGACCTTTGGTCAATTTTTGGGCTTAATGGATATGTTGGGGAAAATTGTAAGCCTTTTGGGTTTTGGGAAAACGGGTATTTTGAGTATCCTAATGAGTAAATTTGAAGCAATGTCATTTCGACGTTTTATGTTACAAGTGTAAATTTTGGAGTAAATGCTCCATGATGGGAATTTTGGAAAAGTATTTGTCCTAACCTAAGGTGCGTGGAATTGCTTAAATTTTTGGAACAATAATACGCATTGTTTGTACGATTCGAGATTGAAATCAATTTAAACCATTTTCGGTGTCAACCAATTACAAACGCTTATTTTCTCCTAAGTTTTGGGAAACCACATTAATGTGGGGGCATTGTCAAGAGTGTTTCACTCTTATGTCATTATATGACTAGATGAGAAGATTTTGAATGTTGATTTAAAGAATTTCACATTTTGAAATTTTGCTACGAATGATTTGATACATGTAATATCTTTTCAAGAAAACCTACTCGAGAGTGTTACAAGCTTTCCTGCTTATTGCAAATTTGAAATTTCCTCTTGGCGTTTTGGTCAACATCTTTGAATGATGAGAACGTATTGAGTTTGTCTTTAAACTTGGATTTGGCGCAAATCACTTTATGTTTTTACCGAAGTACATTTATGGGATTGTTTCACCGCTTGTGAAATAAACAGACGTGTGCGTACTTTAGTGGTAAATTTTATTTCATACTATTCATGATTTAAAAAGGGAATTTTTGGAATCGGGTGACATTCAAAAACCTTTTGAGGCACGTATAAACCTTTTGGTTGCACACTATTTAAGGTGGGAAACTACCTTACGTACATGACATAGATCAATCCATGCCAGAACTGTATCGGTTCCTTAGGGAAAAGTTGTTCGTTGTGTTTTTGGCGCTTTGTTAACGATACAAATTTCGATGAAATGGTTTTCAACATGATTTTCATATGTGGGATGAAAATGCTTATTTTTGCACAACTACCGAACTAATATTAGTAGATTTTGTGCGTGCAATTAGATTGATATAAAAATCTTTATGTTAAAAGTTTTTATGAACTTTCGATTGGCATATTTGTTAAACATTTCGCTTGAAAAGCCTTGAACTCATAGGAACCTTGGAAAGGTTAAGTAACTCAGTTAAGAGTAAGTGTGTGTAGCACTTTGATGGTGGAAGGTTTGAGTATTCCACGCGTGATGGCACTATAGGCCGAGTGGTATCGGTTGCGGGATGATGCATTCTAATAACTAAAGGATTTGAATCGTAGTACCTTGTATTGAGGTTGGTAGTAACCATTCTTGTTGGGAATCTTATTTTGGGGTCTTGGTCAACTTTTGTATGTGGGATCCTTTAGACACCATGGCGATACTTTTGGTTTTGATGAGAATGCTCGACGAATGAAGCTCGAGTGTTGAGTCTGTTGTGACTCAAAGTTTGGTGGTATATCTAAGTGTCAACCTTTGGGCTTGGGGCCAAACACCGTTAGTGTAATCGGGGGATTGTAGTCCGATTTTAAAGAAATGATGGTAATGGTTGTGAAATCTTAAGGTGCTCAATTGTGATAAGATAATTTAGTGAATGACTTCCCTTGTGGGGTAAGAGAATCTGTCGATTGTATGATTGATTATTAGACACACCTTTGGGATTGTGTAATTGACGAGTCAATGATGACCGTTGGTGTTGAATCGATGGAATCCGCTGAGAGTGAATGCTAGTTCAGTAGCGAGATTATTTGGGGATTCTAAAGTTTTGGTTGATGTTGGTAGTGATTCAATGTTGAGTTGGTTTGGAGAGAAAATTTAAGAACATGTGAATGTGGTATGATTGGGAAGTTCGAATCTGCCGTTGGGAAAGTATGGATCACTTAAGGTTGGGAGACAACTTAAGTCTGGTGGTCGAAAGCCGCTCTAGCAGCTTAGGCCTTCAATTAGATGTAGGTGTTTTACTCCTAAACGGTGAATCGTTGCGAGTAACACCAAGAAGCCGCTGTGGGCAATTCTGTGGGAAATAAATTTGAACCGGGTTGAAACCGAGGGATTTGGAATGTGTTGGGCGCGGTGGCCATTAGTTGCGTGAGTACTAGATTTCGAGGACGAAATCTCTTTAAGGTTGAGAGGATTGTAACACCCTGAAAATACTAACTCAAATTGTAAACGAATCCATTTAGAAGTATTAAAAGGACAAGGTGCTGCATTGGAAGGTGGGACACGTAATGCTATTGGACCTCTCGAGAGTTATGGCCAAGTTTGGGCTCGGTACAAGGCCAGCGAGTATTACACTCGCGATAGTGACATGGTCACTTTCGCAGTGTCACTATCGCCTAGTATGTGCCGAGAGGTGGGAGAGGCCAGCGAGTATGACACTCGCGATAGTGACATGGTCACTTTCGCAGTGTCATTATCACCGAGTTTGTACCGAAGGTTTTGGGTAGCGGGCGAGAGTGCCCCGCGAGAGTGACAGTGGCAATCTCGCTTGTCACTCTCGCCGTCGGGCTCCAAAAGGTTTTAAACCCACGACATGCAGCTTCCTTTCATTTCTATTCCATCTCTCTCTAAACTCTCCCAAACTGAACCCTAACCCTTCAAAACGATTTTGAAGCCCTTGAAGCCAACAATCTTGTAAATCAAAGCCCCTCTCCCTTCTCTTAACAAGGATTTTTAAGTTGAGGTTAGTATTCCTCATCTCATTTCCTTTTTGGTTGGATTCCTACGCTTTCTAGGGTTTTACCCAACCCTCAACTAAACCTTTCCTTTCTTTGGATGAAATGAAGAATGGGGCTCACTTTGGTAACACTAGAAGTGTTTGGTTGGTGGATTCACTTGATAGTTGAGGTAATCTTCTCCTCTCTTCATTTTGAAAGTTAGGGTTTCGATGTATTGGTGATTTTGGGTGTAATATGTTGGGAGAAATTATTCTAAGTGTTTGGGGATAAATATTTATGGTTGGAAATTGTGGATTTAGGTTTTTGGAAGATTTGGAGCTTGAGGATTCGTGTTTCTTCAAAGGAGCTTACGTTTGGGAAAACCTAGATTTAGCCTAAATCTAGCAAGGTGAGTTCAAGTTACTTTGCGAAAACTTTTTACATGCCAAAATGTTATTTTCCAAGTGATTATGTGTTTTACATGAAAAATATCAATGTTGAGTTATTTGATGAGTTTTAACCTTTGAAATAGTTATGGTTGTAAATATGGTAAAACACTTATATTTGGAATTTTGGGAAAATATGATGAATAAATCATGCATAAAAATGAGTTGTTGATTTATGTGATAAATGGAATCTATTTATTATGGAAATGCATTTTGTGGATATTTTGGAAATATGCATATAGTACATCATGAGATGTTTTGAAAACGTAAAGGTGTGATTCCTTTTTTGGAAATGAGGGTTTTCCCGATCCAAGGTTTTATTTTGGGTTTTCATGGATTTGAAGTATTTACTGGCAACCGGTGTGTATTGTTATATTTAATGTCATTTTATGACTTTCATGAACTATCTTTTGAGTTAGTTGAGCTTGTGGCTCTGTATTAGATTTTATCAAGTTTTGGGGACATTTGTCCAGTTTGATATCTCAAAGTTGAGTTTTGATCATGATTTATGTTATTGGGGAATTGCATGTTTTGAATGCATTTGTTTATCCATTTAGGGTCGTGTAATATTTTAGACCTTGCTAGCCATGGATCCATAGGCATTTGAGTTTCCCTTAGTCTCGCGGGCAAGATATTCTGATTGATTGAGCTCAGTTTACGAGACGTTAGTTTCTTTAGTAGCACGAGATAGGCATTGGGATCCATGATAAGTAAGGCGTGGACCTGGATGGTCGGGCGTCGTCTCATGGGCAGTAAGGTGTAATCCCTAACGTGTTGTTGTGGATTTGGAGTGACCCAATGTATAGACCTGGAGTGGTTGAAGTTGGGGGCTCCCTAGTCTCGCGGGCAATAGATCTGGAGTGATTGAGCTCAGTTTACGAGAGTAATCCACATGGGTGTTTTATTGCATAGTAGGTGACCCACTTTAGTGTTCCGTCACGTGCAATGTATACGGCTCTCCCCCGTCACCGAAAGGTGTTGTTTTGGGTATTTGTGTTTATCCAATGTTCTCGGTGGTGCATCATATTTATGAGAATTGCTTTTTCACGTTATATGAGTTGTGGATTATGTTTCATCCCTATTTTGGGATGTTTTGGTATAATGTCGAATATTTATGAATTTAATCGTTTTGGGGATCAAATGTTGTCTCACTTTTCACGTGAGTTTTGGAAATGAATCTATTTCGGAAATCATGTTATATTAAAATTTTCAACATGGGAATCGTGTGAGTTGGAAAATGGGTGATTTGCATTTAACGTAAACTCTTTTGAAATCATGACTAAAACTACATTCCTTTCGATTTATGAATTTATATAGTCATGATAAAATGCTTGAACTCACTAGGCGTTAGTCTAACCCTTTTTATTTGTCGGCATGTGCAACAGGCTCAGGTTGGGAGTAGCTTTAGCTACACTGTGAAGTGGCAAGTGCTAGTAGAGTGCACGAGAGATGATTTTGGTTAAGTGAATCTTCCGCATTTATTTGGTACTAGCAACTTGTGTTGTGTTAAGTAACGTCCATCTTATGTTTTAGTCGTAGAAATTATGATGTTTAAATTCCGAGGTACTTTCAGGAATGAATTGTAGAAATGATTTTATCTACTTTTGACGATTTTATTTAAATTAAAGTTAGTTGCTCGTTCCAATTTTGAGGGTGTTACAGTATAATATTTTTAATAAATATAAGAATGGGTGCATTTACCAAAAGTGTCACCGCGGCCATAGTTGGGGGGCTCCGCGGGACACTTTGGCCAAACACGGGTGCCACGTGGGCCCTAGCCCGCAATCGTGGGGCCCACCGTGAAAAAATTGGGTATTTTGATAAACTGTCCAAAATTTTAAATATTTTGATAAGTCAAAGTCAAACTTTGAGTATTTTAATTAAATTCCCTTTTATCATAACCCACATAGAAATATATAATATAAAATCTATGGAAGGATTAATAATGATAAGTGTGCAAAGAAGGAATATTTATGATTACAACGTTAATAGAAGGTCATGATTGCAATATTTATTCGAACCCGCCGTACTCATGCGCTCCTCTTCCTTTAAACACTATATTTTATTTGTTTAGACAAATTTATGAAATATATCGGAATTTGCTTAATGTAACTTCTATTTTAATTAATTGATATATAAGTATATGTTAATCTTGTAATATTTAGTGGGTGTTTGGGATTGCTTATTTAAAATAGCTCATGTTTTTATGTAAAAGTGTGTATTAACTTATGTGGTGTTAAACCGAAGTTTTATAAAAAAATGTTTGGATAAGCTTATGGTGGTATCAAAATGTAATAAGCTAATAAGTTGATATTTAAAAAGTGTTTGGGATTGCTTATACATGTAAAATAACTAAAACGTTGATAAGTTGTTTCAAATAAGTCAACAAGTTAGAATGAAATGACTTATCAAACTCCTTTATTACCGGTGTCAAACCGCTGTACACAGTTTTCTTTTTCAGTCATCCAAGCACTAAAAACTGCTTATTATCAGTACCACACTGAAATAAGTTAATAAATAAGCACTTTAAATAAGCAATCCCAAACACCCCCTTAATATCATTAATAAAATTCAAAATTATTTTAAAATTTTGAATATTAGTATGATCTAAGACTATCCACAACAACAATCTCAACCAATCCAATCTCAATTAAAATATTACTTTCTTTCTCATCCACTTACATAATATTCAACTTCAATCCAATCTCAAAATTTTCATACTCCAACCACAATCTCCTACAATCCAATCTAATCTACAATATTATTTTACAAAAATTATATATTTTATTTTTTATACATATAATTTTTTTTAATTATAAGTATAAAATATAGATTAAACGAACGAACAATTACATATTTTGAAACATAATTATAATTATAAAAAAACATACCATACAACTGAAATTAAATAAAACAAGTCATAAAAATAAGTACGAAATTAGATATCTGAAATACATAAATAACCGTAGTTTGGGGTTTGGGTATTTTCAGGGTTTAGAAACTTGATTATTATACATGAAAAAATCAGAGTTTTCATACTGTGTGTTTGGGTGATACTGAGAGCTATCAGGATGTTGAGAATTCAAAAGAAGATTTAGGAAGTTTGGATCCATAGCAGATAATTGAAAGAAAGTAGCAAGATAACAAGAGGATTGAAATGAAGAGAAAAATTGGTGTGGTGAAAATATGTCAATATTGGTCTCTATTTGTAGGGAATTGAAAACCATGAATTTTGGTATATTTTTTAATTTTTAATTTATTTGTAAAAGTCTGATTTTTAATTAGATAAGTTGTATCCTAAAAATCTAAAACCAACCAATAATAACTTGACATGTGTCAATTTCTTTTAAAAATATTCCATCAAATCTTGCTCAATCTTGGTTCGTTGAGTTGGCCATATTGGAAGAGATTGGTTTGTTAATTTTCTTTTCTATTTATTTTTTTAAAAAGTCTTTTGTCTTACTCTCAATTAGATTAGTTGAGATTGTTGTTGTGGATAGGGGTGCTCACGGGTTGGGTTGGCCGGTTTGACGGCACTTTAACAACCCAACCCAATCAATGCGGTTTGAAAATTCTCAACCCAACCCAACCCAATTAGAAGTGCAACCCAACCCAACCCAAACCGTTCGGGTTGGGTTGGGTTGGTCGGGTTGAAACTTTTATTCGTCATTTCACCATCAACTAAGTTATCGAAAGGCAAACAGCAGCTTAATCGGCCAAACAACACCTTATTGCTGCACCAAACAGCACCTTATTGCTGCCAAACTGCAACTTAATGCTGCCAAACATCAACTTAATGCTGCCAAACAGCAGTATAGTGTTGCCAAACAGCACCTTGCTGCCAAACGACAGCTTAATGCTGCCAAACAGCACCTTGTTGCTGCCAAACAGCACCTGGATGGAAGCATAGATGGTGCTGATATTAAATGTACTACATATGTATAGTCGAAATCGAAATAAACACAAGTCATGACTCATTTAAAAATTAAAAGTTGAAACTGGATGCCAATTTTGTGATAGAATTCACATTGTATGTCAAAAATCATTCAAGTGAATTTGTAAGAGAAATACAAAGAAAAAAAATACATCAGATCAAACAGCCGGAGAAGACCAGTATACTGTATGAGTCTTAAGGTAACTAGCATTTTATTTTAGAGTTCAGTGAAAGAAAGTACCCTGCTACCAAGTCCACCCGCCTGAGATGTATACTGGAAGTTACTGCTCGTGGAAGACCCTACACTCTTGGTGATTCTACCATCAGATGCATCTGAAGTATTATCGAGGTCATCAGAAACATTGGCTTCTTCGGTAAAAGAATCAGCTTCGAACTATACAAGAATCAGCTTCAATTCAACTTCGATTCAACCTCGATTCAACTTCGATTCAACCTCGGTAAAAGAATCAGCTTCGATTCAACCTCTGTTTAACCTCGATTCAACATCTCTCAGAGAGGAAGTGAATGAATTTGATTCAACAGCTTAGAGCCTTAAAGAGGAAGTGAATGAAATATGACTGAAAGTGAAAACGAGAGAGGGAGGCGCTATAATATGAAAACCTAGTTTAGTTTGGACCCCTTTTCTCACGGGTTGGCGGGTTGGGCCGGAAAATTTTGGGCCTAACCCATTATCAACCCAATACATGCGGTTTACTCAAAAAAATTATCGATGCTACATCGGGTTCGTGCGGTTCGGTTTTTTTTGCCTCGGGTTGGGTTGGGTTGGCCGGGTTGGTCGGAAATTTGAGCACCCCTAGTTGTGGATAGTCTAACATCGCTCTTGATCTTTTCTTTTCAAAATAATAAAAAAAAAGTTAAACATAAAAAATAGATCTATTATTATTCATTTTAATTTTTCGTACGCTTTATATGTATATATATGGTCTTCTTCTTTTGTTAACTAACATATTAGTGTTAACAATGTTAACCAATCTCATCCGTTCATAATCAAGATCAATGACCTACAATAAATCAGGGATTTTGTTTGATTCATACGACTAGTTTTGAGTTATACTTATGCACAAGGGTAAAACTCAATGACACACTATTTTACCCTATTGGCATTGTGCAGTGGTGCACATAAATTTCTGAAGTGCAGAATGCACATAATATATTTCTTATATGAGTCATACCATTCTTAGTGCACATGAACATTTATCCACCAGTATGCATAAGTGCACTTGTTGTAACAATCAATCAATATATATATATAAAGCAAAATGTAAAAGAGAGGATTAAGGAGAAGCCTCCAATGAGGCTTTAGAATTTTCTTAGATTTTTGGTTTTTTTTTTTAAAATTGTTGTATTAATTGAGTATAACCTTTCATTATCTTTTGTATTATTTTGGTATACTTTGTTTTATTATTTTTTTGTTTAAGCTAACAATGCTTATAAATCAATAAAATGTGTATTATTTTGGTATACTTTGTTTAATTATTTTTTTGTTTAAGCTAACAATGCTTATAAATCAATAAAATGTGTATATTTTGTATACTTTGTTTTATTATTTTTTTGTTTAACCTAACAATGCTTATAAATCAATAAAATGTGTATATTTTGTAAATCTAACAAAATGCTTAATAATCAAAGTTTTTTTTCTTATTAGGCTAACAATGCTTATAATTCAAAACTTATTATTAAAGTTAACATCATATATGTAAGTTATGTTTATCGTCACCGCGCAACAAGTCAAAAGATTGTGAGTATAAGTCAGAATGATTTACCATACATTTGTAAAACTGAAATGTTTATATAACAAAAAAAGACTATGAAATATTATTTAATAATTAAATAAATTATTGAGAAAAGACAATAACAAAAAAAAGAATTAAATAACTGGTATGAATAACAATGAGAAATTTAAGGAAAGAAGATCCTATCGACATTGAAGCTCTTACCGGCACCGATCTGTCGTGGTTCAATTCTCTCGTTGATTTCTTAAATTTATTTGATTCCCATAAAAAATGAAGAAACGATGTTATATATGTGTTTCCATACCTTTTTATGTCGAAGTGTATATCGACATGTGCACTGGTCTGTGTTTCCATCATTTTATGTATCGATATGTACCTGTGTGGAGCGATCTGTTTTTGATACCTATGTATTGATTTTATACAATGATCGATTTTTTTGTACCTGTACCTGTATTTGTTTATGTATATGGATTTCATACATTGATACCTGTATATCTGTTTCATACATCAGTTTTTGTATATGCATGGATTTCAATTTTTTGGGTATCGATTTCATACATTGATCGATTTGTGTTTCCATAAGTCTGTGTAACGATTTCATACATTGACCGATTTGTGTTTCCATAAGTTTGTGTATCAATTTCATACCCTATATATCGATTTATGTTTCCATTAACATTTATATCAAACAGTTGCTTTATTCATACAAAAATAAAGACTGGGGGTAAAATTGTCATTTCTGACATTCAGATCGTTTGTTCAGTACAACAGTCGAACAACAACTTATCTGTTAACATACTGATAACTTTATCAATACAGACAACTATCTCCATTCAAGTCTTAACAGAAAATGAACCGAACAACACCTAAACCAATCATGACTGAAATGACAATGGAAACTACAAAAATGATCGTAGTCACATGACCAAAAATACCAAGTGATACCATATCGAAGCTATAATGATGTAAATAACCTTAAATCTAATTCTAATGAAATCAACGATCTTCCGATAAGTATAAAGTCATTTTGTAATAGGCAATATCATGTACTTAATTAAAATATCATATAGGGGGGTGTTTAGGATTGCATTTGTAAAATGTTTATTAACTTATTTCGATGTGGTACCGGTAAGAAAAAGTTTTTAGTGTTAGGATGGAAAGAAAGAAAGAAAGAAAGAAAGAAATGCTTATACCAGCTGGGCACCGATGATAATGAGTTTTGATAAGCTACTCACTTATAACTTAATAACTTATTCCGATGTGTTACCACCATAAGTTACTCTCTTTAACTTATTTGTTTATTTGTCAAACACTAAAAAAATAACTTATCAACTTATTACGTTTTGGTACCACCATAAGTTAATCCAAACACCTTTTATAAAACTTCGGTTTAACACACATAAGTTGATAAACAATTTTAAAAAAAAGCATAAGTTGGTTTAAATAAGCAATCCTAAACACCCCATAAGATCATATACCTAAATGACCTATCGAATCAATAAGATTAAGCATCCAATTAGTCATAAGTTTGATTTTAAAAAATAAAACTTTACATAATAATAAAATGGGAAATTAATTAAAATACCTCAAGTTTGACTTTGACTTACCAATATACCACAAATCTCGCTCAGCTTACCGAAATGCCACAAAATTCCGCGGTGGGCCCCGCGATCGCGGGCCCCAGCCCACGTGTCATACGAGTTTGGCCAAACAGCCCGCATAGGTCCCTCAAGAATGTTCGCGGTACAGGTTTGGCCCCTGCCCGCGATCGCGGGATACCCCGCTACGTGTCAGCATGGGGTTAACCCTAAAAAACTTTAATGCACACCAAACCCTAATTTTGTTATGTCGCCGCAAGTATAAGAGAGGGTGGGGGGACCAAACGGCTACACATCATTTTTTAATCAATCCTCTCTTCTCCTCTCCCAAACTCTCTCAATTTTGTCGTGTGGAATACGCGCTCGGGTTTTTTGAAGATGGCTCGTGTTAATCATTTGGTAAGTTTTTCTTAAGTTTTTGTTCTTTTCTTGTATGTTGTTATTTTAAGTTAAGATACATGATACGTATGTTGTTAGAGTGTTTATAACTTGTTATATGTTTGAATATGATATTTGTTCTATGTTTAAATTTTAAAATATATGATATGTATGTTTTTATGTTTGAATGTGATATTTCTATGTTATAATGTGTATGTTGTTATAGATGTTAGAGTATTTTTATAAAAAAATGTTAAGAGTGTGTTTTTATAAAAAAAAATGTTAAGAGTGTGTTTTTATAAAAATAATTCTTAAGAGTGTTTTTATAAAAAATTGTTAAGAATGTGTTTTTTATAAAAAAAAATGTGAAGATAGTGTTTTTTATAAACAAATGTTAAGATGGTGTTTTTTATAAAAATAATTATTAAGAGTGTGTTTTTATAAAAAAAAATGTGAAGATGGTGTTTTTTATAAAAATATTTCTTAAAAGTGTGTTTTTATAAAAAAAAATGTTAAGATGATGTTTTTTATAAAAAATTGTTAAAAATGTGTTTTTTATAAAAAAAAATTGTTAAGATGGTGTTTTTTATAAAAATAATTATTAAGAGTGTGTTTTTATAAAAATGTTACGAATGACAACTTAGGTCCCTAGGGTTTTAAGAATGACAACTTAGGTCCCTAAACTTTTAAGAATGGCAATTTAGGTCCCTAAACTTTTAAGAATGACAATTTAGGTTCCTAAACTTTTAAGAATGACAACTAGGGTCCCTAAACTTTTAAGAATGACAATTAGGTCCCTAAACTTTTAAGAATGACAACTTAGGTCCCTAAACTTCACATGCCACACTAAAAAACATCTATATATATAACACTATTATATATTGAAATAAAATAAACCGCAACATCTATATATAACACTATGATATGTTGAAATAAAATAAACCGCAACCTATCTATTTATAACACTATTATATGTTGAAATAAAATAAACCGCAACATATCTATTTATAACACTATTATATGTTGAAATAAAATAAACCGCAACATCTATATATAACACTATTATATATTGAAATAAAATAAACCGCAACATATCTATTTGGATTTTGTCAAACGGGTGTAAATAGCCCTAAGGTATGTCGGGATTTAAGCAATCCTTGTGATTCCCCTGCTACCTGGAAGTCCAATAGATTGAGTGGTTTCTTTTCTAAAACTAAAACAAACGAATAATTATCAACACAATAAACCAAACAAGCAAAAGCATCTATATATAACACTAACTATAACATCTGTGAATGACTATGTAGAGGGATTTCTTTAACATTGACTTGACGCTAAAGTGCAAAGTTGCCTACATCGAGGAGTTAAGAGAGCGCTTTAGGGGATTAGGTGATCGTGCAGATACCGTTGAGGCCATCTTTAGAGGGACACCTTTCGGGCCATGGATGGATGTGTCTTACTCTGGTGGCGACCCTACGCTAGTGCACATGTTTCTACAGTTGGAGGTCGAGAACTCCAACGCTGAGCCGGAGGAGATGCATTTTGATTTCTTCGGCCATCGATTGTATTTTGGGCGTCGTGAGTTCTGTCTAATTACAGGACTACGTTTTGGAGAGGCTCCCCCTTCCTCCCTTAGCAGACTGCTCCTTCGTTCCTAGGGTTTGGGGCATTTCAGCATCTCGTTTGAAGCTGAAGGCAGCCCGGGACATGATGAAAGAGGGCCTTAGTGCCCTAAGCGACGCCGATGTTGTCCGTGTATGCTTGGTGGTGATCGTGGATATGGGTTTCATGGGCCGTGAGTATAGCCAGACTGCTTCCGAGACGGTCATTAGGGCCGTCGAGGACTTTGATGTGTTTAACAGGTACCCGTGGGGTAGCCATATTTGGACACATTGCTACTCTATTCTGCACCGAGCCATAGCCAGACGCGCCGATCGACATGCAAAGATGAATCTTTGTGGTTTTACATACGCCTTCAAGGTTAGATACGTAGTAAAACATAAATAATAATACATACAAACTGTTTGGCTTTCCTTTTTACGTACTTGCTCTTCTTGTGTAATTCCAGATATGGATCTTGGAGATGTTTCCCGCAACCGTCCAATATTTCGTCAAGCGCGACGACATATTACTTAGGGGAACCCGTTGGGACAAGGGCCCTATTTCCCTAAATAGGGCGCTTTGGCTTCAGTTCTTCAGTCAATCTAGACATGTAAGTTCTTTTACTATGTTTACAATGTTGCATACGTTAGTCCCGCTTATTAATTTTTTTATGTTTTATCATATATTTAGCCGCCGCATGCGCCTTTCGCTCACCTTGAGCCTACTGCCGACGAGAGGGAAACGCAATGGTACACAAACAGCGTGGCCTTTATTGACGCAGAGGTGGCAAGGGCTCGACGTCCCTCTCCTTCCACATCTGACGAAGATAAGGAAGACGACGCGAGGCCCTCCTATCAGCCGGCCCGTTCCTCCTCCTATCAGCCGACCCGTTCCTCCTCCTATCATCCGCCCCCTTCCTCCTCCCATCAAGATCCGACTTCCACCGAGCCATCTTATGGCACTTTACACGAGCTGTGGGACTACGTTCGGGGGCCAGTACACACGCGTCTTGATGATCTGGAGGAATTCGCCAGACAGTTTCGCGCTGTAAATGTTAGTGTGTAACTTAATTTGTCGGCCATGATCTTTTTGTTTGTATACTAATACTACGTTCTAAATTTGTTTTAGCTATCGAGTACGACGCCGATCCCCGCTCCGTTCGGACAGGGGGCACAGGAGACGTATTCTACTATCTCGGAGACTGTAAGTCACACTGAGTAACCATTATAGTTATATGTTAGTTATAGTTATATGTTTGTTCCTAATTTTGTAACTCTTATAATGATCAATGTCATGCAGGCCGGGATGTCGGGGGCATACACCTCGCAGATGCCGCCGTTTGGCACGACATCCTATTCTACTATCTCGGAGACTGTAACTCACACTGAGTAACCATTATAGTTATATGTTAGTTATAGTTATATGTTTGTTCCTAATTTTGTAACTCTTATAATGATCAATGTCACGCAGGCCGGGATGTCGGGGGCATACTCCTCGCAGATGCCGCTGTTTGGTACGGCATCCTATTCTACTATCTCGGAGACTGTAAGTCACACTGAGTAACCATTATAGTTATATGTTAGTTATAGTTATATGTTAGTTCCTAAGTTTGTAACTCTTTTAATGATCAATGTCACGCAGGCCGGGATGTCGGGGGCATACACCTCGCAGATGCCGCCGTTCGCCACCACAGCATTCACGGACATCTTTGGCGGTTCAGCCGAAGAGTATTACAGGCCGGAAATGTCGGGGTCGTCATACGTCACACAGCCACCTTCCATGCATACTGTAAGTTATTTTGATAGTTTTGGTTTAATTGTGAACATTTCCTAAATTGTACTTAAAACATCTAATAACTTAATTTTCAGTCGATGGGGTCGGGACAGGACTTCCGTCAGCCGGAAATTTTCGAGGAGCACTTCTCGGAGCCGGAAGATGACCCGATGGACGTTGTAGATCCACAGGTGACCCCGCTCCCTCAAAAGCGGCAGCATAAACTTTCAAAATGGTTGAGTTACCCGTTTAGACAACAAGAATCTACGACACCACTGCCCCCTAAAAAGCAAGCAAAGAAAGCGGGGGGAAACAAGGGAGGAAAGAAGGCGGGAAAGAGAAATGAAAAGGTGCCTTCACGTGAGCGTCAACCGGCATCAGATATATTGAGGATGTGCCGGACTGGTGGCCTCCCCCGCTTGAAGTTCATCCCTTACTTGAACCTGGAAATCACCCCCCCCGTTTTTCAAAATATTGCTAGCGGATGACCCTTTGGAGTCTGACTTACAGGATGTGGTTAGTATGAAGTTTAACTATAGTCATATAATCAAATATATTTATATTACATGTCTAATCATCTATTTTTTATGTATAACACATCGATTGTTGGGTCTCGCTACTGCAAAAATATCGTGGAACAGACACGAGGTGGACCATGATGCTCAGTATTTTCTTTCACTACATGGTGCTTGAGCATCAAGGTCCCGTCTTCGTGGCTAGCTCATGCAATGGCGTGGAAGGGGTTTCTTGGGGTCTCCTCGATGTGGTATGTAAATCGTTTTACTCTTATTTTATTTAAGTTGTTTTGTTGCTAACTAAGTTGTCTAATATTGTAATATTTCAGGTGTACATCCCTATATGCATTCATCCCAAACATTGGTTGCTCGGAGTGTTTGAGCTTGACGCTATGACCATGACCATATATGACAGCGACAGTGCCAGTCTCTTCAGAGACCAATTGGATGACCAGATGAGAAGGTTTAAAGCTGTGCTATATGACTTCTTTTGCCGGGTCAAGGACACGAGGCGTCGCGATAGGACATATGTCTTTCGCCATAAGTTCGCCAGCAATACACCCCAGCAGGCCGGGATTAATGCGGATTGCGGTGTCTGGGTATGCCGTAATGCCAGGATGTTGATAAATAACGATGTGGTATGGGCACACCCTGACCATACCGAGGACGAGGCCAATAAATTTCGCCAACATATGGCGGAGTCCATTTATGAGCATTGTCAAATAGTGCAACGTTAGGTTATCAAATAGTGCAACGTTAGGTTGTCAAATAGTGCAACATTAGGTTTTTCCAACACCTAGTAAGTAGGTTTATGAAACTTGCGATAATCCTAATACAGAGATTATTGGATGAACAAGCATTTATTTCTTGATTATTGGTGTATTGGTTCTTGTTGTCTGGAAGTGATTCATGTGATGCAAAAATTGGTATTATGTAATGTAGAACAATATCTATATTATAGAAACTTGCATTTGACAGTACCATATAAATCTGATCTAAATTCTCATTAATTAGCTATGTTTGACTACTTAAAGACTAATTTTCTGCCTAATGAAAGACCTTTATTCAAGAGCAGACGAATATTGCAGTTACTTTTTCAGTCGAATCTTACAGACTCTTTTCAAACAAATCTTGCAGTAAACTATTCAGACGAATCATGCAGACAACTTTTTCAAACGAAATCTTTGACCATATCTGATGAAGAACATACATTTTCACGGCTATAAGTAGATAGCATGATGAAGTAGTAATTCACAACTTCCTATCTATCTTTTATACATTCTCTCCTCACCGTTTACAAACACACTCTCGCTTTTCTTAACACCATGGTTGGAGGTTCAATATAAAGGGGAACATGTCGGCGAATGCGGCTGGAACTTCACGTTCGGGAGCCTACCAACCACTGAACGATGGAGCTCGCCGGAGTACCTGCAAGGTACCGGAAACAGACGAGGAGTGGACAAACTGTGGGCGAACTGCGCCCGATTTTCCATTCACGCCTGAGGAGGAAGCAGATTGGGAGATGGCATCCGACAATTACTACTTCGATAATGGCATGAGAACCCCACCAATGTATGATTTTATGCCGACGGGTCTTCGACAAAGTCAACGAATTACTCCCGCAGTGCAAAAAGCCATTGATGAGGCGAACGCCAATATCGAAAAGGTAAAGGGTATGTGGAACCATAACAGGGGATTCAGCAGGGGAAAATGGAGTATCGAGCGGAGAAGAAACGACAACTGGCCATGACTAGGGCTCACGTTCGGCAGCTGCAACGAGAGATTAAGGAAGCTGAAGAGGAACTAGAAGAACTCGAATCGGACTACATGGGAATGGAGGACGTGATCAAGGAAAAAGTTAACTTGATCACTGGACTCCAGGACGCCTTCCAGTAATAGATTTCTTTGTTTACCTGCACTGTATTCGTTTCAGTTGGGAAGATGATTTGCAATAATTTCAAGATGATCTTGTTAATTAATTTCCTTGTTAAATAACTAAAAATGGGGAAAACATTTTCTTAAGTTAATTTCTAAATTAAAAACATTAAAATGGAAATGAAACAATACATTAAAAACCACATAAAATAATAACCTAAAAACTATAGGGACCATTAAGGTTTTTTTAATATTGCCATAAACTTCAGGGGCCAAAACTGTAATTTCGCCATATCACGGGACCACCGCGGGGTACCCCCGCGGGCAGGGGCCAGAAGTAGAGATGAAATATCCGCGACGTTGAATAAGAGTTTTAAAGTGATCTTGTAATATTAACGTTTCACGAGTGAGTTTGAAATGAGGACGACGGGAAGTGAATTTGATTATGATATGTTGGAAGGATTAGGTTCAGTAATGGACCCTTGTTGAAGAATAGGTTAAGGAAGTATCAACAGGTCAACTATTGACGTTAAAGTCGGCAGTTGAGCAAGGTGTATGAGACCGAAGACTTGAATCAGAAGGTTGAAAGTTGAAGGACCACTTTGTAGGGGTGTTAAGATAGTGAAAGACTGCTGTTTTAGATAAGCGTTTTACCTACGAGATGGATGGTTCGTAAAGAATGAAGTATTTAGCACAAACGAAGTGAGGGTATAGATTATGTCGATCTGTGAGGGAGTGCGCCCTGTCTATATATTGGTTTGGGATCTCAAAGAGCTAGCAGGAAACGAGTATGTTAGAGTTATTCAGAAATTCATGTGTTGTGGTTCAACTAGAGCTGGGAGAGAGGCAATGTAGCGAGATAGACTCGGTTAATTATGAATGAAGTCTTGAAGATAAGTTTGAGTTGTGTACGATTGGCCATGAGAGTCTTGGTCTGCAGTGTGATGTTGTGAGTGAGTAATGTACTGTTATGTAGTGGCAATAATTGCCAAATTGAATGTGCCAGCTAGCGTCGTAGTGATGTGAGATTAGAGAAAGAGGAAACTTCAGATAGGAACCTTTTGGAGGTTTCGATTGGGGTGTTCGTGTTGTTAACCAGGTTGTAGGAGCACGTAGAGTGTGAGTTGACGTTATGACATGTTTATGTTCGGGATAGCATCATGGAGTGGTGGTGGGTAGATACCCAAAGGAGAAACCAAGTGTCTTTAGCTGTAGGGGTCGCTAAGTAAGCATATTTTGGGATAAATGGAAGTTTAAAGAAAATGATGGATGTATTAGTCAGAATGTGGTGGAATAGATGTGAAACCCTTAAAGAATGTGAGTTGTAGCTTAGGTGTGATCGAATTGCCTGAGAAAGTAAAAGTTGGAGTTTAAAGAATGTATAGCGACGTCGAACTCTGGTGTCAATTCGAGGTGATTTGGTCGGAAGCCTTAAGTTAGAATGTTAGTGCAACCGTTTGGTTATGTATAGTGATGAGAAAGCTTTTGCAGCTTGGGAATTGTCGGAAGAGAGGGACGAGTAATGATAGCGGATAATGCTCCACGCTAATGTGGGGAGGTGAAGACAGTATGTCGGATTAAGTAAGTAAATCGGAAGTAGTAAACTTGACAGTAATGCCGATGGGTGTAGTGTTGTGTAGACTGTCCTTGGTAAGTGTGCGAACTTTTGGAAAGAGTTTTGAGGGAGGAAATTGTGTATGTTTTTGTGCAGGAAAGAAGTGGGTAAGACGACTGAATGAGTTAAGTTAGTGGCTTTGTGAGAAACGTTCAAGCGAACTGATCGTTCAGTGTAAGCCATTGAGAACAGTAGGGTGTGATCGTGGTTACCCCTCCTAGTTGAGTGGGAGTAACCGAAGTTATGTTATATGGCTGGACGTATGTGGCAAGCAGTGAGAAATGATGAAGTTGTGAGAACGTACGAATTAGTTGACGTGTTGTAACCAATGTGATTCGGGAAGGGATTGATCTGCCTAGACGTATGTCGGTTGGAAAAAGTAATCTAGAAATTTCAGGTATACCAAGGAGAGGCTCATGGGTGTGAGCTTGTCGGGATGTACAAGGTTGGCCTTGTGCCAAGCTGTCAGTGAGCGAGTTTTCTTGGTAGAAGATTCTCGTTGTCGTGGCGGGAATTTCTGCCAAGTCCTTTTTCTTAAGGAAGTGTAAATGTATAAGAGACCTTAATTAGACGTGTTTAAAACTGTGAGTCCCGATGTGGGGACGGGGGCGCGGTTGGCCTTGGTTTTATCAGGTAGTTTTAAGCGAGTATAGTGATCGAAAGGGGTACAAGTAAATAGTGCAAGATGGCACGTTTTAGCAAGTGATGACTCGCCGAGGGCGGTTTCATGTATGAAGTGTGGTTATGTTTCCCATCTGAAAGATTTGGGGCAGCCGAGTAGAACTGAGTGGTTGAATTGAGAACATAAGACTGTGGAACCTCGAGAATTGAGAGATAGGTAAAGTGGACTACGTCTGTAGGTCCGTCGGAGTTATGAAAGTTGAATAGATAGTGCGCGATCTTGAGGTACTAGATGAAATTTTGGGGGAATTCGTGGTGTGATGTGCGCCTCTGTTATGAGGAACAAATGAAGAAGCTGTAGTAATGTCGACCTTGCGAGAATTACAGGCGATAAGAAGTTGACTTTGTCTTTAGTGAGTAAGTTAGAGCAGCGGCATATAAGTTAGACTTGCCAGAAGAAGTAAGAGGAGTGCATCCAACTTTTCTTGTGTCAAATCTGAAGAGATGCTTGGCTGAGACCGATGTAGCCATTCCATTTGAAAATGTTAGCATCGATGAGAGACTGTCGTACGAAGAAGAACCAATAGAGATTGTGGACAGCAAGGTCCGGAAATCAAGAATAGAGAAATTCGGCTTGTAAAAGTTCAGTGTAGGTATCATAAGGGGGCGAGAGGTAGCGTGGGAAGTAGAATCCGATGTGAAGTCTAGGTACCCGCTTCTTTTGAAAATGGAATTCCGGGGACGGAATTCTTTTGAGGGGGAAGTGTTGTAACGACCCAAACCTTTTAGAAAGAGGTTTTACGTTTTATGTTAAGTTTTAACAAAAGTGGAAGTTGAGGGGCTGGTTGGTAAATTGGGATAGAGTATAAAAGGGCACAAAACCCTAGGTATCATTTCAATTTCCCTGATTTGTGTGTGTGTGTCGGCTGAGAATTAAGAGAGAATAGGGCACTTGAGTTTGAGGTTTTTGGTGCAAGAGAAGAGAAGGATCATCAAGTGGTAGAATCAGAAGAAGGATTGGAATTCGGAATTTACTTCCTGCAGCAGTCAATCAGGTAATCATTAATCCATAACCTCATCTAAGATTCGTCTGGTGATTTGTGGTTTTGAGAGTTTTCTTGCCAAAAAGTTGTTTAAGACCATTAAGGGAGATTTAAGCATCTTTGGGTTGTGTTTAGGCAGTAAAACTTTGTGGGATTTGTTATTGGGCCTGTATGTAGTTAATCGTCGCATTTTCTTACTGTTTAATGGGTGTTTGGCATGATTTCGAGCATTAAACTCGAACAGCGCCTCGTCCGGAAACCTTCTTGTGAAGCAGGTGTCCGGAAGTTGTCCGGGTAGCTTCTTGTCGCAGGTTACCGAGTATAGTGTCCGGAAAGGTTAAGTGTCCGGAAAGGTTAAGCGTCCGGAATGTAGAGTTATCCGGAAAGTGGTGTTATCCGGAAAGCAGAGGTGTCCGGACATTGTGGTGTCCGGTAAGTAGAAATGTCCGGGAATTAAGAGTGTCCGGTAAGTGATGTCCGGACGGTTCGGTTAGTTAGCTTATGTGTTTATCCTTTGACTCAGGTAGATCGTTTGGGGAGTACAGAGCAAGGTAGGAAGAAAGTAAGCATACCAGGTGAGTTTTCTAACTAAAATACGTGACTTTACAACGTGTTTTCTTTGAAAGTAAATACATGATGAGAAATGCCATGTTTTATTCTTATGCTTCTGACTACATGAAAGTTGTTTACAGTTTTAAATGAGATTTATGAATGATTTATGGGGCGGGCCTATCCCGTGTGTGATTTAGTTTTAAATGGGATGTATGCATACATTGTGATAGACGTAAACTGGCCAAGACGGGAGAGTAGACCCGCCAGTGCTCGTGCGGGAGAGTAGACCCTTTATGCCAGGGGAAGTGGCCCCAATATAAGGCAGCATGAGACTGACTCGTTGTCACCTTAGGGTGGCTTCAGGGTGTCAGATTACGAGAGGCGGACCTTATTCCGTGAATGATTTTATGAGATCAGTTTTATGAAAGATTTATGCTGAAAAGATAAACTGTTTTATATGCTTTGATAACTTTTAGGAGGGACTCGCTAGACCTCATGGTCTAACCCTCGTATTTTCAAATAAAACCTTTTTCAGGTAAGCAGGTACAGAAAGGCTCTAGCAAGTAAGCAGGGCGTTAGCAAGAGAAAGATGGATAGTGTAGTGACACTATAGCTTATCTTAGTTTACTTCTCAGTTGTGTAGGTTGTTTCCGCCAACCATATTCGGATATTATGTAAGAAATTGTAGATTGCGATTTTGGGATATTTAATTTATATGAGGCGAATTGTTTAAAAATGTTGGGTTGTTACAACACGTGGGCTGGGGCCTGCGATCGCGGGGCCCACTGCGGAATTTTGTGGCATTTAGGTAAACCGAGTGAGATTTGGGGTATATTGGTAAGTCAAACTTGAGGTATTTTAATTAATTTCCCTAATAAAATTTTATTTCGTGATAAAGCTCTTTACCGATATGCTATACCATAGTGTCATTTACTATTTGGACATTTACCTCCATAAGAACTTATCAGTTGTTTAATTATTTTAGTGGGTTGAACATAACAAGGACCGAGAATTTTATCCAATAATAAAAAAGACAATGATCAAAGGCTTTACCCAATAAAAATTTATTTTAATGGTCGATAATGTCACTTCATAAGATAAATAAGAATAATGATTTTTGACGATAAATACTTAATAAAAGACCCTTGATTTAATAATCCAGATAAAATAAAAAGGGGTATGATTTAGTTTAGTTTATAATAAAAATATTGACAAAAAATAATAGGCCCGAAAAATATTCTTCCAACTATTCAACAATATTTCCAAAAATAATAATTATTCTATCATCAATACAAACAAAATTGGATTAATATATTATAGCTTAAATTTGTCGTAATATGTTTCTTTAGATTATTTTTAAAGTACAATATTCCCTTTAAAAATAAAATTTTATCATTAAAAGAATCGTAATTTCATCATACTTTAAATATTAAATTAATTAGAGTTAATTACATCGGTGGTCCATGTAGTTTACCCAAATTTTGGATTTGATACTATCTACGATGATGGTCCTTAACTTTTTGATTTACCTTCACTCATTATTCTTCTATGTTAAATATATAAAGGTCATGAGTGAAAGTAAATTAAACATATGAAAACCATGAATCAAAGTAAATTAAAAGGTTAGGAATCATAATGTACTATAAGGACCAAATCCAAAAAATCGGTAAAGGACAAGGACCACCGGTGTAATTAACTCAATTAGTTATTATTATTTTCATGTAAAAATCAATTGAAAAACCAGAAACAAGACAAGAGAAGTAATAATTACAAAGGCGGAAAGGATTTTATGTTCAACGGAAAAGAAAGAAAGCATTTCTTGAAATACCACAAAATCATTATAAAATTAAAAAAAAAAGCAAAAAATCTCATTTTTCAAGAAATTGCATAATTCTTCATGCGACAATGCAATCTCCATCTTCCCATAAAAATTCTAGAAAATAAAAAAATTAAAATTAAGAATCAATATGAACAGAGCTAATTACTAATTAGCTCGTTGCCTCAGAGATACTGTTTAACGATGGATGCCACCCTCTTTGTTTGCTTCCGGCGGACGCAGACTTCGTCGGAGCCGCCGTCCGCGGCCGATGTTTGTCAGATTTTCTCATCTGCATAAAACCCAGTTGATCGTATGATTTTGTTTTCCTTTTCAAGAAATAGATGAATTCATAAAACACAACTATTGAATTAACAGAAAATAATTCAGACCTGGATGTGGGTTTTCCCTAATTGATTAGATCTTGACGGTGCTGATTCACAATCTGAATTCGCTTCACTTATTCCGGCAGACTCCGGTAGCTGAAAACTCTTAATATTATTATTATTATTCAAATTTCCGTTTTTCTTGGCCTTTAATCCTTTCATCACCTCTGCAAAACCAAATGAAAAAGGGTTTTAATTAATTATTTATTGACATGTAAGAGCATCTTCAACAATTTTGTTAAAATAGAAAAAAATTGAGTTTTTATCTTCTAAACTTCTCCAACAACTTTGCTAGAGAATTCTAAAAAATTGGATGGTAGAAAATTGGATGGTGGGAGAGAAGAAATAATTACTTTAACTTTTATCATTTTATATTAAGCTTTTTAAGCGGTGTATTAGAAAGATAAATTAGAGAATATTATATTAATATATCATGTGTTCAATCTTTAAAATAGAGAATCTGTAGTAGATCAATCTAATTCTTTTTAAAGATTTTAACTTTTGATTCTCTTTAGAAAAATTATAACAAATGTGTTGGAGATGCGATAATAGTCTTCATAGAAGAAGAAATTAATCATAAAAAATAAAGTAACCTTGGGTGGTGATGAGTCTATAAGCATGGCCAAGGAGAAGGTTGTCGGTGGGTCGGAGAAGTTTGATGCGGGTGACACGAAGAGGTTTTGTGGTGTTGGTAGGGAGGTTATTGTTGGGATGTTGATGGTGGTGGTGGTGGTGGTCGGAGGAGGAGGAGTAGAAGGTGGTGGTTAGGAGGAGGGCGACGTAGTAACCAGGGTGGAGGTTCATGATTTGTGCGGCGGAGATGGGTGAATAGAATCTCTCAGCTCTGCCGTTTTGGGTTTGTAAGACGAAACTTGCGTTATCAACGGCCTGGCAGTTGCCCATGTTCGACTGGATCGGAGAATTGAAGATGAATTTGGTGAAGGAAGAAGGGATACTATGCACCACAATAATCCCTTTATATATACCAATCCCCACCATCCCCTTCTCACTCTAATATTATTATATTATATTATATATTAGTTAATTATATATACAAATACATTGTTGAATTCGGTGATAAATTGACGTTAACGTGAGAAGTGGTTATTAAATGTTGGAATAGAAATGGATGCACATTATGATGAGATGCACCGAGATGCATCAGATCAATTCCTTTATAAGTTGTAATTCGTTGGAGGAGATTTGATTAAAAGTGATTAATGATTCAGATTCACATCTTACGTTAATCTCAACTTCTCACACGATCATTTACATATAGAGGTCTATATGCACGGTTTATTTAGGGAAATTCACTTAAATAGTTATTCTATCAACCTAAATTGGTCTCATAGTCATTCATCTCCTAGTTTTATAACAACCCAGTCTAAAAATAAAGCATGCAATTCATATAAATGAAACATCCCAAAAACGGGTCCCAAAATTTCATTACATCTGTCTAAATAACTTAGGTTGGCGGAAACAACCTATTACACAACTGAGAATTTCTAGGACTAAAAGATAATAGTGTCACTGGTTCTACTGCTTCTATCTTCTAACTGCTCTGTTCACCTGCTAGAGCCTTTCGCTACCTGCTTTCCTGAAAAGGGTTTTAATTTGAAAAGAGCGAGGGTTAGACCATGAGGTCTAGTGAGTCCCTCCTGATAGTTCTCAAAATCATTTAAAAACTTTTCATAACTTTCAAATGTATACAAGACTTTCAATAATAAACTTTCACATAGCTGAACAGCAAAATCTTTCACGGATAAATCCGCTCCCGCAAATGGCACCCTGAAGTCACCCGAGGGTGACAACGAGTCAGTATCACGCTGCCTTACTGGGACTCATTCCCATGGCATAAACGGAACCTCCCCCCGACGTGAGTACTGGCGGAACCTCCCCCCGACTTAGCCAATTTACGTCTACACAATGTATGCATACATCTCACATAAACTTCAAACAACTTTCATGCAATAAAAGCATAAGAACAAAACATGGCATTTCTCATCATGTATTCACTTTAGAAAGACACTTTAAAATAACGTATTTTAGTTAGAAAACTCACCTGGTACGTTTGCTTGCTTTTCCCTACTCTGCTCTTTACTTCCAAATTGTCTACCTGAACGAAGGGACAGATTTATAAGCTGGCTAGAACTATCCGGACACTTCTCACTAGCCACCCTACTTTTCCGGACAGGTTACCGGGTAATCCTCGCTTTTCCGGACAGGTTACCGGGTAACCCCGCTTTTCCGGATACCGCATAGTACCCGGACAACAACTCTTATCCGGACAACACAGGTTCTCCGGACGACTAAACTTACCCGGACACCTTCTACAACACGACCAAGAACCTTCCCGGACACTCACCCGGACACCTTCATGCTTGAAGGTTTCCGGACGACTGCTGGGTGAACTTAATGGTTCGAAAACTTGCTAAACACTCCGAAATCAGTAAGATAATGCGACAAATCACTTACTTAAGCATCTTTAATCATTTCTCCATAAACTTTACTGATTAAACTCGATTTAAAGGTGTTTAAATCTCCTTTAAGGGTCTTAAAATGACTTTAGTAAGAAACTCACAAATTCCCAACAATCATCAAACACTTAGATGAGATTTCAGATTAGGAATTACCTGGAGGATTCCTTGTAGAAAACGAATCCTAACACACCCTTTCTTTCTGATTCCTTACTGATTGGTGGTCTTCCTCTTTACTTGCACAAGAACTCCAAAACCCCCTTTTTATTCTTTTCTCTCAAATACCTCAGCCGACATCCACCAATTGATTGACCAAAACTAGGGTTTTGTGCCAATCATTTGGGTTTTTATACCTAGACCCATCTTACAAACTAGCCCCTCAACTTCAGTTCTTTATTAAAAACTCCACACCAAACGCAAAACACTTCGAAAAAGGTCGGGGTCGTTACAACATCCCCCCCTCAAAGAATTCCGTCCCCGGAATTCCATTTTCGAAAAGGTGTGGTATCTGGACATCATATCTGATTCTACTTCCCACGTTGTCTCTCGTCCCCTATGATATCTCCACTGAATTTTTACTAGTCAAACTTCTATGTTCCTCGTTTAGCAAACCTTATCGCTCACGATTTCTATCGGTTCTTCTACGTAAGTCAACCTCTCATCTATACTGATGTCTCCTCAAAGGAACAGCCACAACGACCTCTGACAAATACTTCTTTAAATCTGAGACATGACATGTCGGATGAACACTCTTTAATTCTTCCTACCAGTCTAACTTGTATGCTGCTGCTCTAACTTGCTTACTAATGACAAGGTCAACTTCTTATCGCATGCATCTCTTGCAAGGTCGCCATCATCTCACTTCTCACATCGGCTCTCCACAAAAGAGACGTGCATCACACTATGGATTTCTTCTCAAATTCCCATCGAGTACCTCAAGATGGCGCACTATCTATTCGACTTTCATGCTTCGACGAAATCCGCAGACTTAGTCTACCTTACCTCTCTCTCAAACTTCAAAGCTCAAAGCCTTATGTTTTTCAATTGTAACCACTCAGTTCTACTCGGTTGCCTCAGACCGTTTAGATGGGAAACATAACCACACCCCATACTTTGAAGCCGCCCTCGGCGAGACACCACTTACTAAATCGTGCCATCTTGCACTACTTACTTATACCCTCTTCGATCGCTATACTCGCTTAAAACTACCTGATAAAACCAAGGCCAACCGCGCCTCCATTTGCTCGCCTCCGTCCACACATCGGGACTCACGGTTTTAATCACGTCTAAATAAGGTCTCTCATACATTTATACTTCCTTAAGAGAAAGAACTTGGCGGGAATTCCCGCCACAACAACGAGAATCTTCCACCAGGAAAACTCCCTCACTGACAACTTGGCATAAGGCCAACCTTGTTTATCCTGACAAGCTCACCCCCAGGAGTCCCCTCCTCGGTATACCTGAAATTTCTAGGTTACTTCTTCCAACCGACATTCGTCTATGTAGATCATACTCCCTTCCCGATTCACATTGGCTACAACTCGAAAACTGTTAGGACAACCTTAGGGGGGGTAAAGGTTGTATTTAAAAATATTTCACAAATAAAAATTCTCTTATCAAAATCAACAACAAATATTGCATGCACAACAAATATATAAATAAAATTAAGTGCACAACGGGAATATAAAGAGATAAGGGTAGAGAATATTGATACCGACACCGAGATTTAAAGTGGTTCACCACCAACTGGCTGGCTAGTCCACTTGCCGAGACACTTCTCGACACACTGATTCACTATAAGTGTTCTTTATGGTAGAACACAAACCTTGATACAATGATAATAAAATCTCTTGCTTTTGCTTGAGAACGTGAATCACTCACACTATTCAAATACTTACAAGAGAATATATCTCACAATGTTAATCACTCTTGTATAAGTATAACACTTGGATTTGTGAGAGGTTGATCACTCAAAAATTATAACTTGAATAAGTTATTAAATGAGATGAGGAGCTGAGTATTCTTTCAAGAGCTGGGTATTCAATGTCTACTTGTCTTAACATAAATGCTGAGAAGCTGCATGTATTTAAGCTGGACGTGGCAACGGTCAAAAGCTCACCGCGGTATACCGCCCAGAAAAAGTGATCCTGACAAAAAAGGAGAGTCAACCTGCAAAGCCTGCAACTCGTACCAGCAGAGCCGCGGTATACCGCCGAGCACCATGCGGTATACCGGCGTCAGATGGATCAGAACCCTGTTGAGTGACCATAGCTTAAAAAGGGGTCTGAATGCTTTTTCCTTACTTCCAAAAAAAATCAGCACATTCCTTTTGGCTAAATTTTGAAAGATTGAATTTTAAAGAACAAAATCTTTTCTAAATAGATAAATCAGGAATTTTATTAATTTAAGAAATAGTTGGGTTAGGTTTTTGAAATATCCAAGTGGTATATTATTTTAGGGTGTTTATCATTATGAGATATATATAAATAATGACGACATAAACACCAGGCTTGGACTCTTCAGATAAAATCTTCATGTTGTCCAATTAACTGCACACTTGGATAAGATTGTTAGAAAAACAATAATACGGTGTGTTTGGAATCATCAAAATAAATATATAGAGATGTGGCACACTTGCACCAACAATCTCCCCCTTTTTGATGATGACAAACACAACCGCTAAACACGAGAGCATACTCGGTTTCTCTCCCCCTTTTGTCGAAGCAAAAAGGGTTAAGAAAGACGCTATGCTCCCCCTCGAGAGATGCTCCCCCTCAAAATATGCATATAATTGAGAGTAGCATTATCTCATGGGTTATACTCAAGCATGCCTAAACCAAGTCTTAATTTAAAGAACGATTTTTTGTTTAGGGCTTTAGTAAAAATATCGGCCAAATTGTCTTCGGAATCAACTTTTTCAAGCACGATGTGGCCTTTTTGAACATTATCTCGTAGAAAATGATGTCGCAACTCAATATGTTTGGTACGAGAATGTAAAACGGGATTTTTACTTAGGTTTATGGCACTTGAGTTATCACACATAATTGGAATTTTGGATTGACGTACCTCAAAGTCGGTAAGTGTGTGCTTCATCCATAGAACTTGAGCACACGCTCTCGCGGCGGCCACATATTCCGCTTCGGTAGTGGATAAGGCTACGGAATGTTGTTTCTTGGAAAACCAAGACACAAGCGAGAGACCTATAAAGGCACATACTCCACTAGTGCTTTTTCGATCAACCATCGAGCCACCAAGATCGGAATCGGTGAAGCATGTTACTTCTAGCTCGGGTTGTTTTGGATACCATAGGCCAAGATTCGTAGTCCCTCTAAGATATCTAAAAATACGCTTGACGGCTTCATAGTGAGATTGTTTAGGCGAAGATTGAAAGCGAGCACATAAACACACACTATACATGATATCAGGTCTACTAGCAGTTAAATACAATAAGCTACCAATCATGCCACGATAAATCTTTTCATTAAAATCGGTTCCCTCTTCGTCACTAGATAATTTTAGATTGGTGGTCATCGGAGTTTCAACAGGTTTGATATTTTCAAAATTAAACTTTTTCAGCATGTCTTTACAGTATTTTGATTGACTTATAAAGGTACCATTTTCACTTTGTTTTATTTGCAATCCTAAGAAGAATTTTAATTCTCCCATCATGCTCATTTCAAATTCATTAGTCATTTTTGTAGCAAATTCATTACAAAGATTTTCATTTGTAGAACCAAAGATAATATCATCAACATACACTTGCACAACCACAATATCATTATGAGCATATTTGACAAACAAAGTATTATCTATTTTACCCATAATATAACCACTTGTAATTAAAAAGGATTTTAATCTATCATACCACGCACGCGGAGCTTGCTTTAAACCATAAAGCGCCTTTTTTAATTTATAAACATGCGTCGGATTTTCAAAATTTTCAAAGCCGGGAGGTTGGGAAACATATACCTCCTCATTTATAAAACCATTTAGGAAAGCACTTTTGACATCCATTTGATATAATTTAAAATTTTTAGCATTCGCAAAAGCGAGAAGCATTCGAATAGACTCTAACCTTGCAACTGGTGCAAAGGTTTCATCATAATCGATACCTTCTTGTTGATTGTACCCCTTGGCAACTAAACGTGCCTTGTTTCGGGTGACTTCACCGTTTTCGTCTACCTTGTTACGAAAGACCCATCGTGTGCCAATAATGGTTTGACCGCTAGGGCAAGGAACTAAGTCCCACACATCATTCCTAGTAAACTGGTTTAACTCTTCTTGCATGGCCATTATCCAATCCTCATCACCTAAAGCTTCTTCTATGTTTTTAGGTTCTATGGCTGAGATAAAGGCGTGAAAGGCACAAAGGGTATGGATTTGTGATCTAGTCGTTCTTTGGTTTAGGTCACCTATGATTTGATCTACGGGATGGCCTCTAGATGTTCTAAGGTTAGGATCATCTACTCCTTGTGGAACATAACATGGAGGGGCATCACTAGATTCTACATTGTTTGTAAGAGATTGGGTTCCTAAGTCCAAGGTTCTAAGATGTTGGGCTAATGCATCTCCTTCACAACCATTATCATTTACTAAGGGTGTACTAGGTTTAGGAGGACTTTCATCAAAGCTTACATTTAGGGATTCTTCTACAACCATGGTCTCTTTATTAAGGACTCTATAGGCTTTGCTATTCCAAGAATAACCAAGGAATACTCCCTCATAGGCTTTTGGGTCAAATTTGGTCAAATAAGATTTGGTATCTAAAATAAAACATTTACAACCAAATACCTTAAGATGGGCTAAGGAAGGCTTTCTACCACGTAGGATCTCATAAGGGGTCTTATTTAGGATACTCCTAATTAGCACACGATTGAGGACATAGGTCGCGGTAGCTACGGCATCACACCAAAACTTTTGGGGAACTTGGTGTTCATTGAGCATAGTCCTACTCATTTCTTGTAGGGTTCTATTTTTCCTCTCCACAACCCCATTAGATTGAGGAGTGCGAGGAGCAGAAAAATTGTGCGTTATACCATATTTGTCGCAAAACGCACCAAATTGAGTTTCATTATCGAATTCGCGTCCATGGTCCGTACGAATCGAAACAATCGTGCAACCTTGTTGGTTTTGAATTCGTTTTCCCAAAATCTTAAATTTTTCAAAAGCTTCATTTTTATGTTTTAAAAATAAAGTCCACGTATATCGGGAAAAATCATCTACAATTACTAGAGTGTAATAATTTCCTCCAAAACTTTGAATGGCCATAGGGCCAAAAAGATCCATGTGTAAAAGTTCTAAAACTCTTTTAGTTGAAATCACATTTTTTGATTTATGAGAAACATGAGTTTGTTTGCCGACACGACATGCATCACAAAAATGATTATCAAATTTTAATTTTGGAAGGTTACTCACAAGCTCCTTATTATTCAAATTTTGAATTAATCTAAGGTTAGCGTGACCTAAACGTCTATGCCACAAGGTCGAATTATCATATACGGAAGATAAACAAACATTTTCATTTACATCAGTTTTACAAACATAAAGATTTCCTTTTATAACCCCATTCAAAAGAACTTTACCATTTTTCAGAATTTTGCAAGAGTCTTCTTCAAAAACAACAATTATACCATTTTTGCACAGTTGACGAACACTTAGCAAGTTAAATTTCAAATTATCAACATGCGTAACATCTAAAAATGTAACATTGTTGCAAGAAATTGTACCTTTCCCAATTACCTTTCCTTTGGAGTTTCCTCCAAAAATTACTAGTCCACCATCACATGACTCATATGATGAAAAAAGATTATGGTTTCCGGTCATGTGACGTGTGCATCCACTATCAAGAATCCAATCCATATCAAGATTTATCTACAACATTTAAAGTACAACTTTTATGGTCCCCACATCTTATGGGTCCTTTGGAAGTTAGTCTAGAAAGCATAGAAAACCACATATAATAATAAATATATTTTCACAAAAAATATACAGACAAGAAAATTATTTACTCAACCCTTTTCGGTAGCTCTACTTGGAAGCGACCAGAAAAGACGGTGAGGGTGGTAAGCGCGAAGGCACTTTAAAAACCGACCTCATTAGAATTCGAAGAATTCGCCTTTATCTTTCCTAGACACCGTATCCAAATAGGTGAGCCTATTCGGAGTTGATTCATAATTTTCAAACACAGAATATATATATATATATATATATGTATATAATATATATATACAAAAAAAATTTAAAACCATAAACGCATGCCACCGGGATTATCAACACTAAAGGAGCCTTTAGGAATCCACTTTGGTACCATTTTAATTTTACGATCATATTTATCAAAGACGTAAAAAGGAGCATGCATATTCACACTATTTTTTGGTCTAGAAAATTTACTATTATACATGCATGCATAAGATTTCCTAGACTTATAATTCACATTATTTATGTTGGACATATATGAGGATTTTTGCACATACGGTTTTCTCATTTCAACATTTTTAGGTGGTTCAAAAAATCTTTTGATAGGCATACATAAGCACTTATCTTTACACATATCGGAACCAACGCCTTTTCTACAATTAGTGCTATTTGACATATTTAACATTTTAAGCACTTTCTCATTGCTACTTTGAAAGGCATGTGCTAACAAATTATCTTTTTCATGTTTATCACATTTTTCTTTTAAACATGCATTTTCCTTTTTAAGCACATCACAATTAGCACATAAATCATTTTCAACTATTCTTTTCTCAAGGCATGCAATTTCTTTATTTAAAATGTCACAAGAATTGCAAACATATTTTTCACTTAATTTATTTTCTAAATTTATGATTTTTTCATTATCGCATGCAATTTTTTGTTTGCTATCATGAATTTCCTTTTTACTTAATAATAATTCTTCCTTTAATTTTGCGTTCTCATCTTTATAATTATTTGTAAGCATAACCATTTTTTGAAATGCATCATTTAACATATCAAGATCATCATCATCATTACATTCATCATCGCTAGAGTAATTTGAGTAACACGAGTTTACCTCATCGTCGCTTTCCGCCATGAGACAAATGGCTTCATACTCATTTTCATCTTCACTTGCGCTCCACGCGCCTCCAACGAAGGCTTTCTCCTTCTTGATTTTAGGTTTATTTCTTTTTGGACACTCGTTGGCATAGTGATCCTTGTCTCCACATGAGTAGCAAAAGCCCTTCTTTTTCTTGGCTTCTTCATCATCACTTGATTCGCTATTTTTATTTATTTTGTCGTTCCGTTTATGGAACTTTCGGCTTCGGTTTTCTCCACCACGGCGATAATCTCCTTTTCTTTGAAACCTATCATTTCTTGAAAACTTTTTGTTAGCTAAAAATTTAGAAAAATTTCTTACCAACATGGCTACATCGTCAAGATGTTCGGGTTGATCCTTTGAGGAGCTAGCTTTCTCCTTCTTTTTCTTCTTCTCCTTCTCGTCACTTGAAGTTGAAGCTTTAAGCGCCAAAGATTTCTTTTTATCATGCTCCCGATCTTTGTTCCTTTTTAGTGCAATTTCATGCACTTTGAGATTTCCAATGAGATCATCTAATTTCATCATTGAGAGGTCACGGGAGTCTTCCAAGGATGTGATTTTCGGCATCCACTCCGGAGGAAGCGCTCGAAGAATTTTTCGCACGTAATCTTCGTTAGGATATGTTCTACCAAGACCTTTCAAGCTCACCATGATAAGGTTAAAACGTTTAAACATTGAGTCGATTGACTCATCTTTTAACATCTCAAACATTTCATAATCATGTACAAGAATATTTATTTTTGAGCTTTTGACTTGAGAATTTCCTCTATGAGTATTATTTAGATTTTCCCAAATATCGTGAGCAGTTTCACAAGAATAAACACGTTCAATCTCATCTTTAGTAAGTGCCGAAAAAAGAATATTTTTAGCTTCAAAATTTAAGCAAACCCAAGCATCCTCAGCGGCGGACCATTCCGCTACTGGTTTTTCACTAATTACTCCATCTTTGGTTTTGGTGGGTTTATAATCTCCATTTTTAATAATGTCCCAAATTTTTCGACTTTTGCCACGAACGTAGCATTCAAAAAGATTTGCCCAAAGACCAAAATTTTCGGTGTCAATTTGCGGAATCTTTGTAGAAATAATTCCCTCAGAGGTTGCCATTTAAAATACAAGAACAAGTTTTTAAAAAGCACAAATATTTTTAAAGAAACTTGCAACCTGCTCTGATACCAATTGTTAGGACAACCTTAGGGGGGGTAAAGGTTGTATTTAAAAATATTTCACAAATAAAAATTCTCTTATCAAAATCAACAACAAATATTGCATGCACAACAAATATATAAATAAAATTAAGTGCACAACGGGAATATAAAGAGATAAGGGTAGAGAATATTGATACCGACACCGAGATTTAAAGTGGTTCACCACCAACTGGCTGGCTAGTCCACTTGCCGAGACACTTCTCGACACACTGATTCACTATAAGTGTTCTTTATGGTAGAACACAAACCTTGATACAATGATAATAAAATCTCTTGCTTTTGCTTGAGAACGTGAATCACTCACACTATTCAAATACTTACAAGAGAATATATCTCACAATGTTAATCACTCTTGTATAAGTATAACACTTGGATTTGTGAGAGGTTGATCACTCAAAAATTATAACTTGAATAAGTTATTAAATGAGATGAGGAGCTGAGTATTCTTTCAAGAGCTGGGTATTCAATGTCTACTTGTCTTAACATAAATGCTGAGAAGCTGCATGTATTTAAGCTGGACGTGGCAACGGTCAAAAGCTCACCGCGGTATACCGCCTATATGGGCGCGGTATACCGCCCAGAAAAAGTGATCCTGACAAAAAAGGAGAGTCAACCTGCAAAGCCTGCAACTCGTACCAGCAGAGCCGCGGTATACCGCCGAGCACCATGCGGTATACCGGCGTCAGATGGATCAGAACCCTGTTGAGTGACCATAGCTTAAAAAGGGGTCTGAATGCTTTTTCCTTACTTCCAAAAAAAATCAGCACATTCCTTTTGGCTAAATTTTGAAAGATTGAATTTTAAAGAACAAAATCTTTTCTAAATAGATAAATCAGGAATTTTATTAATTTAAGAAATAGTTGGGTTAGGTTTTTGAAATATCCAAGTGGTATATTATTTTAGGGTGTTTATTATTATGAGATATATATAAATAATGACGACATAAACACCAGGCTTGGACTCTTCAGATAAAATCTTCATGTTGTCCAATTAACTGGACACTTGGATAAGATTGTTAGAAAAACAATAATACGGTGTGTTTGGAATCATCAAAATAAATATATAGAGATGTGGCACACTTGCACCAACAAAAACTAATTCGTATATTCTCACCACTTCATCATTTCACACTTAACGTGTCTAATAGTAGGAAACCTCTATAATTCCTTATTAGAGTGCTCACCTATCCGAATTGCACTTATCCTGAAGGCTCATAAATTTCTCGCTGCTTGCCACAAGCGTCCAGTCATATAACATAACTTCGGTTACTCTCACTCAACTAGGAGGGGTAACCACGATCACGCCCTACTATTCTCAATAGCTTACACTGAACGATCAGTTCGTTTGATCGTTTCTCACAAAGTCACTAACTTAACTCATTCAGTTGTCTTATCCACTTCTTTCCTGCACAAAATCATACACAATTTCCTTCCTCAATACTCTTTCCCAAAAGTTCGCACACTTATCAAGGACAAACTACACAACACTGCGCCTATCGGCATTACTGTCAAGTTTACTACTTCCGATTTACTTACTTATTCCAGCATACTGTCTTCACCTCTCCACGTTAGCGTGGAGCACTGCCCACCAACATTACTCGCCCCTCTCTTCCGACAATTCTCAAGCTGCAAATGCTGTCTCATTACTATACATAACCAAACGGTTGCACTAAAATTCTAACTTAAGGCTTTCGACTAAATCGCCTCTAACTGACACCAGAGTTCGACGTCACTATACATTCTTTAAACTCCAACTTTTACTTTCTCAGACAATTCGTTCACACATAAGCAACAGCTCACATTCTTTAAGGATTTCACATCTATTCCACCACATTTTGACTAATACATCCATCATCTTCTTTAAACTTCCAATGATTCCAAAATATACTTACTTAGCGACTCTTACAACTAAAAACACTTGGTTTCTCCTTTGGGTAACTACCCACCACCACTCTGTGATGCTATCCCGAACATAATCATATCACCACGTCAACCTACACCCTACGTGCTCCAGCAACCTGGTTAACACTCGAACACCTCATCCGAAACCCCCAAAAGGCTTCTATCTGATGCTTCCTCTTTCTCTAACATCACATCACTACGACGCTAGTTGACACATTTAACATGACAATTATTTCCATTACATAACTGTACATTCCTCACTCATAACATCACACTGCAGACCAAAACTCTCATGGCCATTCATACACAACTCAAACTTATCTTCAAGACCTCACGCATAAATAACCGAGTCTATCTCACTACATTGTCTCTCCCCAGCTCTAGTTGAACCACAACACCCGAGTTTCTGATTAATTCTAACATACTCGCTTCTTGCTAGCTCTTTGCAATACCAAACCATTCTCACCGATCGACATAATCTATACCCTCACTTCGTTTGTGCTAAATACTTCATTCTTTACGAACCATCCATCTCGTAGGTAAAACGCTTATCTAAAACAACAGTCTTTCACTATCTTAACACCCCTACAAAGTGGTCCTTTAACTTTCAACCTTCTTATTCAAGTCTTCGGTCTCATACACCTTACACAACTGCCGACTTTAACGTCAATAGTTGACCTGTTGATACTTCCTTAACCTATTCTTCAACAAGGGTCCCTTACTGAACCTAATCCTTCTAACATATCATAATCAAATTCATACCCCGTCGTCCTCATTTCAAACTCACTCGTGAAACGTCAATATTACAAGATCACTTTAAAACTCTTATTCGGCGTCGAGGATATTTCATTCCTACTTCACCACACTACTCATAACGAGTTGCTAATACCAACACCTTAATGACTTCTAGTCCTTCCTCTGAACACAACCGTCCATCGGCAACTGTATTTCCAGTCACCGCACGAGGGTACAAACCCTCATACAACCGACATTAAAGTCCACTTCCGACTCTTCCACTGCTCACCTCTCCTCTAGAACGCAATTACCGAAGCTACAAACATTCTCCCCTGATTTGTTCAACACCTCTCCACTCTAGGAGTTCTTCCTTAGCCTAAAATGTAATACTCCACGACCTATTGAGTTCATAGCCTTCATGCCTGACAACGCGATAAATGAATCATTTCACACTTTTGATCATTTTAAAGAAATAACACTTGAAAACAACTTGGGTACACACGACCCCGACATTCTCATAACTCCAATGCCCTGCGCAACGATCTTGAGGATCGTTTGCATGCAATCTTTCCGTAAAACTTAATTTTACTCATCCAAAAATATGTTGTTACGACAGAAATAAGTATTGGGTGAAAATCTTCCCATACGACAAAATTTTGAAAGAAATTCACCGATACGAAGTAAACTAGTCGGTCCTCACACTCACTTATATAACTTCGACATGTCAATACTCATTTTGGTTATAAAAGTTGTGCATTCAAACGTTTTCTTGGCTTATCATGAAAAGAGTAAAATATTTTGCAAATCGTAAACCTCAAGACTTCATTGTACGATGTAAATGGATTTGTATATTTTTTTTAAACATACGCTTGCACACGCCGACTCATATCCGATCAAATTTGATACTTACACGTTTATACTTTTCTTATGAAAAATCTCATGTACACATATACGAACTCAATGCATGAAACTCTACTTGCAATTGAAGGCTACTCACTCAAACAAGGTCAATCGCTTTACTCACGCAACTTATCATTGACACTCTACTTCGACCAGTGGTCGCTCACTCGGCCTTGCAACGATTTGCTATACATACATTCAACGGTCCACTTACTCAACCATTTCATACTATTTCGTTTTGATCAACTATCTCACCTTCCACTTCTACATGGTTTCATTTCACTTATTTCATTTATCCTGCAATTGGAAAGCTCGACCGAGAACCCAGGGCTCCATTGATACATTCAAGGTTTTGACACTGTCTTTCCCTACCATCCTGACTGTTCTATCCCATGATTTCTAGAATTGGGACTCTCCCGAAACAGGAGTCTTACTCAAACTCAAGCATTCTTCCTCTCCGAATCCACGAAAAGCTACCTTTAGACGACTCGTAATACTCTATACAACATTTCTTCTCTACGATGTATACGTACATCACATCACCATGACTTCTCATGAAACTTCCCCAACAAGGGGTCTCAGTCTACCCCTCAGGGATCTTGTTGACATTCTAAAATACTGGAACACGACATAAACACTAGCTTTTGACTACCACTTCGGAATAATAAGGCAGGTTAAGCACATACATGTACCTGTAAGTCCGCAATTACACTGGCCAGGTGGAATCTCAAACTTACCTTACATGACAGTCCTCAGTGCCCTATTAGTCCTATCTCTACAATAGTATCCTCCTAACGCATTTCCTGATTCTACAATAGTGCCCTCCTAACGCATTTCCTGATTCTCAGTTGTGATTTCTACTCCCAAGTTTAAGTTTAGGCCCGTCCGGTCACCTAAATCCCTTAAACTATGGCTCTGATACCAATTGTAACAACCCAATCTAAAAATAAAGCATGCAATTCATATAAATGAAACATCCCAAAAACGGGTCCCAAAATTTCATTACATCTGTCTAAATAACTTAGGTTGGCGGAAACAACCTATTACACAACTGAGAATTTCTAGGACTAAAATATAATAGTGTCACTGGTTCTACTGCTTCTATCTTCTAACTGCTCTGTTCACCTGCTAGAGCCTTTCGCTACCTGCTTTCCTGAAAAGGGTTTTAATTTGAAAAGAGAGAGGGTTAGACCATGAGGTCTAGTGAGTCCCTCCTGACAGTTCTCAAAATCATTTAAAAACTTTTCATAACTTTCAAATGTATACAAGACTTTCAATAATAAACTTTCACATAGCTGAACAGCAAAATCTTTCACGGATAAATCCGCTCCCGCAAATGGCACCCTGAAGTCACCCGAGGGTGACAACGAGTCAGTATCACGCTGCTATAAAGTGGTGACCATTATCTTCCGCCATAAATATCTAAATTATAATAAATGAATTTTCATCATTTCCATAAATACCTCAATTGATTGAGTTTCATTGGTTGTACATATTAGATATGTCACATTTGAAAGGTGAGAATAAGAGTTACGGAGAAAATGATAAGAAGAGATATACACCCTTACGATGTGTTCTCTATTCAAGAGAGAAAAGAAGAGAAAAGAAAAGAAAAGATATAGATGGAAAAGAAAGGAAGAGAAAGTAATTTTTTCATTTGTGTTCTCAAATTAAAGCGAAAGGAAATAAATGAATGAAAATATTTTTTCGTGTTTTTGAACATGAGAGAAAGGAAAGGAAAGACGTCATTTTTACTAATAGACCCTTAAAAACATATTTTTTATAATGAAAGAATTGGGTAGTTTTGTAATTTTAATAATTTTAGTAATTTTTTTTTAATGTTTTAAATTTCTTTCCTTTCATTTCCTTCCCTTTCCTCCTACATTTGGGATGAAAGTTTTGGAAGAAATCTTATCATTATTTTCCTTCCGTTTCCTTTCCTTTCTTTCCTAAAAAAGTTTCGAGAACACGAGTTTTTTTACTTTGCTCCCCTTTCCCTCCCTTTCCTTTCGTTTCAATCGTAAAATGAATTTCAAGAACACAACGTTAATGCACATTAGGATATGATGCTCTAAATCGATTTCTGTACTAATCACAATTAGTAAAATAAAGATGGGATTAAAAGTGATCAATAATCCATTTCATTTCTTATATTCTGAACTTAACTTCTTTTTCCATATAATCATTCGCCTATATACAATTATGATCAAAATATAAAGCATTATATTAGTACAAACTGTACAAATATCTTTTCTTTTTTTATTTATATTTTTCGGTTTTAAATTTTGACAAGAATAGTCCAATCTTCTAATATTGAATTGGATAGTGTGTTTAATTGTTAATTATCAAATTTGTTTTTCTATTTTATTAGGATTATTTTATAACAATTTCTACAAAATTTAGAAAATATACCACCAGTCATTATTTTATTTTTATTTTATTTATATTTAATAACCGTATTACTTTTCATGAATTGTATGATCATCGATTTTTTTATTATGCAATTCTTTTCATAGAAGGTACCATGGTCGATTGTGGTTTCCGAAAATAACTTTTGTTGTGTGTATATATATATATACACATGTATAAGGCTCCGGTGAGAATTGGATGGAAAATGGATACACATTGGGATTAAATACACCGAGATAAGATGCATCAAGATACACCGGATCAATTCCTTTTTAAGACACAATCAATGGGATGACATCTGATTAAATGTGATCGACAATTCAGATCCATTTATCATGTTTCTCACGTTAACCTCAACTTCTTAAACAATCATTCTCACACACACAAACACACACACACACATATATATATATATATATATATATATATATATATATATATATATATATATATAGAGAGAGAGAGAGAGAGAGAGAGAGAGAGAGAGAGAGAGAGAGAGAGAGAGGGAGAGAGAGTATGTGAGGTTCAGGGGAAACCTCAAAAAACGGAAAACTGAAGAACACTTTGATGACCCTTCATCTGGATGGGTTTTTACTGAAGAACAACGGAAAACTGAAGAACACCCTGATGGCCCTTCACTTGTGCATACAGATAATTTATGTTGTTTTTTTGGTTTTTTATGCACAAGTGCATTATGTACTTATGCATGTTACAAACTACTTGTATGCACAAGTGCATACCATCCAGATGAAGGCTACCAGAGTTAATCACCTTTGTTATTTATACTGAATGTGGACACTCAGGGTGCGTTTGGTACGTAGACATGATAGAACAGAACAGGACGGGACAGAACAGGACATAACAGTTGTTCAACGTTTGGTAGGCAGAACTAGACAGAACAGAACAGAACAGATAACATTAGACAAAATACAAATGAAGAAAATTTAACGAATGAATAAAATATAAAATATAACGTGTTTTTTATGTTTTAGAAGAGAATTTGATTTTATTTTGAGGTTATATTTGTAAAACATAAGTCTGTTCCATCTTGTTCCACTATGTTCATGTCTGTTCCACATAAAAGTTCTGCTAAACGTGGGACAGTGATCCCTGTTCTGTTCTGTCATGTCATGTCCAGTATACCAAACGCACCCTCAAGGACGTGCGGATACAGGGGCAATTCCGGAGACGGGGGAGGAGGAGTGCATAAGATGGTGATGATGATGAGTAGATAAGCGACGGGATGGCGTGATGCAGCAGGTGCGGATATTATGTTTGAGGTCATAAAAAACCCTTTAAATATTCATTCTACCATCCATACCCTTGCCTCTTCTCATACGTTACACTTTATCCGGGTTTTTTCCTTCTTTTTTGACCAAAATTTATTCTCAGAATTATTAAATTTAACAAATACACATAACTCCTAACATATTTGGTAATTTATAAGTATTTATAAAAAAATACATATATGTATAACCAGATTACTCTATCCACAAGAACCACAACTACCGTATTTGTTATCGGACATTCACATGTACCGCCTTACCAACCTTTTTTTTTTCTTTTTTTCCATCCCAATATATATTCATCTTTTTTCCGTTACAAAATATTTTATGTATAATATTCATCTTTAGATTCGCATAACCGCATAAATCATATGGTGATTCCACATCCTTTTTCTTTATATTATTCATTACTTATAAAACTTTAAAAATTCAAAATAACAATATTTATAAGTTATGAGTTAGTTTCCGATAAAAATAGTAGTTATCAGCCACAAAAGGGTTGTTGTGTAGTGGTTAAGCCCGGGGGATGTGGTGGAATATCTCATCCGCTCAGGTTTCGAGTCTTGACCTACACAACAATTGTAGTCACTAAGTTTAATTATGGCTGATTTTTTACCGTCATAATTTGTCAACTGATTAATCTAGGCATTGCCACGCTGCCCAGGACACGCTTCCCAAAAAAGTAGTTATCTTGAAAAGAGTAAAAAGAGTTCTCAATCATTGGAGTAATTCTAATTAAAGATCAACCGAAATAATCTTTGGAAACTAATTTATGGATTACTTTAAGACTTAATATGAAGTTATGAACCCTTAAATAAACACTAATTAAAGCGATAAATAGTCAAAATCCCTTCTTGCACTTTTCTCCTTAAGGGCATCTCCAATGTATTTCTCTATTTTACTCTCTATATTATAGAGAGTAAAATAGAGAGTGTGTTAAATCTCATCCAATGTATTACTATATTTTACTCTTTAAAAGAGAATATTTCAAGTATATTCTCTTTTATTTTGATTACATATATTTTCAATAATACCATTATATTTATTAACTTTATAAATCGCATCCTTATATTTTTTATTTTCACAATACCCTTATATTTATTAACTTTATCATATCATTTTAACAACGTTATAATTCATATTTAGTTGGATAAATTTAAAACTTAAAGATAAATATAATTCTAATTTATTAAAATTGGTATTAGATAACAAATAAAATAAAAATACAAGAATCTAAAAAATAGAAGGGTCGTTTTGTAATTATCAAAAGTTAGAAAAAATAAGAGTGGTGAATAGTAACTCTCTATATATAGAGAGTTACTATTCATTTCTCTATTTTAGAAGTAAAATAGAGAGTTCATTGAAGAGGATATAGAAAGTAAAATAGAGATAGAGAGTAAAATAGAGAGTTTATTAGAGATGGTCTAACAGCATCCATACGCGTCTTGCAAGTGGTCTTCCAAGATGACATGGCATGTCATGTGTTTTGCAAGACCTTGCAAGACTTACATGATGTTGCTAATATTGAAAGGTCTTTCAACCATTATTATATATTAAACAAAACATTTATTAATTTAATTAGTTATTATTAATATGTTTGTTTAAATATTAGTTATTATTAATATGTTTATTAATGGAAATTAATTAAAATACCTTAAGTTTGACCAACTGTTACCAAAATACCCTAAATTTTTTCAATTTTGCAAAAATACCCAAAATACCCGCGATGAGGTCCCGCGATCGCGGGATACGGTGACGTGGCACGTATTTTGGCCCCAAATGCCCCGCGAAGCCCCTCAACTTTGGTCGTGGTGCACTTTTGGTCCCTGCCCGCGATCGCAGCCCGCGATGGCCCGAATTTTATACTTTTGGTCCCTGAAAATTTACACTTTCAGCCCCTGTACTTAGACGAATCTTGCATGCTTTTACTGTTTTTTTCACAATTATTGTACTTTGAAGACGGATTTGTGGTTGAAATTCATTTGCACTTTTGAGATTTCATCCATAAATATCAGTAATATGCAATTCACAATTCACACTTGTTTCTTGCTTTCTTTCTTGATTTCTCTCTTGCTTTCTTTCTTTGAATTGCTTTCTCTCTTGATTTCTCTTCTCTCATTTCAACTACAAATGGCATCGTCATCAAACCCTAAGTCTACTCCTGAAAAAATGCCACCTCAAATCGAGGTCGCTATAGCAAAAAAGGAAAAGGAGATAGATGAACTAACAAAAGAGTGGAAAAAAATTATGGACAGGAAAGCAGTCCATTTGAGAAAGATCGAAGAGGAAGACAGGGAGATCAAAATGATGAAAGGGGATATAAAAGCTCGGGAGGCTCGTGTTCGTCGAGAACAAGAAGCAATTCACCATATTCTGCAAGACTTCACAATTATTCAAGCGAAGGTAAACGAGAAGCAAGCTTGGATTGATGAAACTAAATCAATTTTTAAGTAGGTGGTGGTTGTTTTAGTTGTTTTGTATTTTTTTTACTGTGTTGTTGTTTGTATTTTTTTTACTGTGTTGTTGTTTTGTATTTTTTTGTTGTTGTTAATTTCTCTGAAAATTAGTTTTTAAGCCGCTGAACCACGGTTAGGTTGGATACATCATGCAAGGTCAAGTCAGAGGTTACCTCATTCGTGGTTGCTAAAGTGTGTCCGGGTTGTGGTACACAATGGCCATACGTGGTTGCAAAAGCAGAAGCCGTTGAAGAAGGGTCAAAAAGATTGAAGATGAAGAGCCTGTTGGTCAGCGTAGAAAAAAGGTTCAAACAACCTAGCCAAGGGTCAGAAAGATTAAAGATGAAGAGCCTGTTGGTGATGTTTCTTTTTATATATGTTTTATCTTTGTTCTTATTAGGTGTTCCAATCAATAATCTTTGTGTTTAAGTATGCCAAGTGTGGGTTAATTGAATTCAAGCTTGTGGATTATGTTTTAAGGTGTCAAAATCTTGATTGGCATTAGTACTGAAGAGAGTGGTAATCTAATTTGTGATCCATATTGGTTGTGCTTAAAGGGTAAGATATTCCTTTTGCTTATATGTAATAATGGGAAATTAATTAAAATGCCACAAGTCAAAGTTTGTGTTACCGAAATGCCACAAATCTCTCCCAGTTTACCGAGTAATAGGAAGATTTTATGAGGCGGAGGATTTTGCAACGAGTAATAGGAAGATTGAGGATCTCTATAATGAAGCCCTGGAAGGTCAATTCCTTTCAAACTAGATAGCATATGTATGTGTGTATATATAATATGAATATATATAGCTACATAGGCATTTCGGTAAACTGGAGAGATTTGTGGCATTTCGGTAACACAACTTTTGACTTGTGGCATTTTAATTAATTTCCCTATAATAATATATATGATAATTCCATATCAACAACAATATCATTTACAAATCAACGTTTAGATCAACAATATCATATGTGTTTGTTCCATATGGTTCAAGTTGTGACGGGCCCGTGGTGTGACTGACTGAATGTCTTCATGGCACGGTTGAAGGGGCGGGATTTGGACACTCTCCACGAGTATGTCCTACGCATTGGCACCGAGTACATCTTCGTTGTATCGAACTTTCACCACGTGATGGACGTCGGTCGTTCTTTCTCGGTCTCCCGACCCTGTTCTTATCCATTAAAGGTGGATAGCATGGTGGAAGCGGGTCGGGTGGATACACCCATGCTGCAGGGGGTCCAGCTGGGTTTATTACCTCCACGTATGTTTTCCGGTAATATTCGGACGTGAAGAAAGGTACAGCCAAGTCGCTGCAATCTGTACAACTCATATATCTTGCTGCAGCGATGGCATGGCCGCACGGTAACCCAGATTTATCCCATTCGCGACACGAACAAAGGTGGTCTTCCATATTCACAATCGCGTGAATATAGTCATCATGCAACTCGTACTTCCCATACCCGATTGCTCGTACCGGCCATGTCGCCGCACGACGCACCCTGTACTGAACGATATTCTCCGTCGTTGGTGTGAGTGCATTTTGCATCTCAGCTCCTTTTAGGCGTCGAATTTGGTACCACTCTTGTTGAAAGGCCCGAAAGTAGTCCATAAGATTAACAATCGGACATCTACGCGCAAAACGAGAGAGTGCATTCACAGACTCTGCACTATTCGAGGTCAGAATGTCATACCGTTGTCCAGGAAAATGGGCCGCGGACCACCTCTCCGGTCCAGCATCGTCAAAGACTTTGGCTGCTTCCTTGACACTGTATCGTAGCATATTCATGTACTTGTTAAACTCCCGATCCGTATATGCTCTGCATGCCGCCCAATAGACATCCTTGTAGGTGGTAATACGTTTGTCCTTGGATTTGGCGTTCATCTCCAAATGTCGACAGCATATGGCGTGAGGGGCGTTTGGGTACATGGCAGAGATTGCGGCACTTATGGAAGGAGCCCTGTCAGACATAAACACCAACCCTTGCGGGTCTCCGATAGCTTGTCTCAACATGGACATAAACCAAGTCCACTCGTCCCCGGTTTCAGACTTGCCTACGCCGAAAGCTACTGGAACGATGGAGTTATCCCCGTCCATGGCAACCGCCAGGAACATCATACCCAAGTAACGGCCCTTTAAATGGGTTGCGTCTATTATCAGGACACGACGTAGATTTGCCAGAAATGTGCGGATCTGCAAAAACATAGGTTAAAATGTTATAGTTTATAATGTGTAAATGTTATAGTTTATAATGTGTAAACATATGATGTGTTAAAATACGTACCGCGGGTCCAAGGGCCACGAAGCACATCTCAAACCGTCCACGTGAATCGGTCCGTAGCTGCGTGACAGTACCAGGGTTCTGCAGCTGCAAATTATATAAATATGTCGGGAGTCGTTCATACGACTCCTCGAACGTGCCTCTCACCATAAACAGTGCATGGCAGCGCGCACGCCACGCTTGGTGGTAATCAATCGTGACGCCGAACTGCCGATGAACGTCGTGGACGATGTCCTTTGGACGCAATGACCTGCTAACATCAAGAAATTTGTTTTTCAGGATCGCACCCAAAGTCTTTTTGCCGGCTTGTTTGTGGTGGGGATTAAGTTGCGTCCTCGTACAAGTGTGTACGTCGTGCAACTTTCTAATCATTATCGCCCCTCCTTTGGGACCCGTGTGAATCGCGTACAACCTCCACTCACACTTTTCTCTAGCACATTCAACTACGTATTTGCTTTTGTCAGATGCCCGCACGCGACTTTGGAAACCCTCTTCCAAGAACTTGAGTCCGATCTGACTTGCTAAGAGATCCTTCGAATCGAATATCTGACCTGCTGTTAAACTTTCACTGTGAATATAAGGTGTAGGTTCGTAGCTTTGTGTCTGGGTATGGGAGTCTGGAAGAATAGGGGGCATATCAAAAAAGTCATTTATCTGACTACATGATTTTCTACTAAGGGTATATTCTTCGTGATCATCATTATCGGTGTCTGATCTGTCTATTTCAGAATTACCCATTCTGAAAACGTGGGTTTCGTCATCAGCAACTCCAGCAGTACGTCATTCGTGTGGTTGTGGTGGTTGTTGTTGTTGAGAATCAGGCTGCTCTATTTGGAGGTCTTCGTCGTCGTCACCCTCCTCGTCACCGTCGTCGTCACCGTCGGATACGCCGGGATACACAAAGAGTAATGGGGGTCTTTCTGAATCGACTGCAAGGTGCAGAAAAGTAGAGATATCCCCATCGTTGGATAAATCCACAAATGACCCATCGCCATTTTTAAACACTAACTTGCAAACATCAGAAGAGTTGATTCCACATTTTTGCATGGCATATGCAACAAACTTCTGATAAGTATAGTTTACTGACACTTTTACACCATGCTTAGATTTATAAGCAAAATTCCACTCATTGTTATCTTGCACCCATTCACCATCAAAACAGAAATATAGCTTAGCTTTTGCAACAGATGAACTCATTTTTTCAGTAGTATCTCAAACACAAAATATTGCAGAAAGAAATATTGCAACAATGAAATCGTTGTGTGGGGATTATGGCTTGCATTTTACGTCTATTTATCAATGAAACAACCAACATATCAGAAAACCAATCTCTCATTTCATCCACAAACTGGTATTCCAAAAACATTGATTTAACATTGATTCAAACATGCAAATGAATTTCAACCACAAATCGGTCTTTAAAGTGCAATAATTGTGGAAAAAACAGTAAAAACATGCAAGATTCGTCTAAGTTTAGGGGCTGAAAGTGTAATTTTTCAGGGACTGAATGTGTAAATTTCAGGGACCAAAAGTGTAAAATTCGGGCCATCGCGGGCTGCGATCGCGGGCAGGGACCAAAAGTGCACCGCGGCCAAAGTTGAGGGGCTTCGCGTGGCATTTGGGGCCAAAATATGTGCCACGTCACCGTATCCTGCGATCGCGGGACCTCATCGCGGGTATTTTGGGTATTTTTGCAAAATTGAAAAAATTTAGGGTATTTTGGTAACTCAATGTTTGACTTAGGGTATTTTAATTAATTTCCCGTTTATTAAATTTAATTCATTTATTAGTTTATTTGAACATTATTTTTTTAATATTTTTATAAAAATTTCTTACCCACGCTTTATTTTAAGAAAACAAAAGTAAAATTTTAGTTATCTATATTTTATAATTAATTTATTAGTTATATTATAATTATCTATATTATTTATATTTATATTATTTATATTATTTATATTATTTATATTATAATTTATTAGTTTAGAAAGAAGTTTGGTATTGCATGTGTGTGGAATGTATTATTGTAAAGTTGATGTGACACTTGTGAAAGGAATATGATATTGCAGGTGTGTGGATGGTCTAAGTTAATTTTATTCTCTCAAACAATCTTTGTGTACAAATTATTAGGTACATATTATCAATTAATTATGTGCTATATGTTCTTGAATGTTTTTGTTTTGGCAGCATGAAACAATGCTCCACGTTGGTAGAGGAGTAAAATCTAGGAGTGAGCATCGGACGGATCGGGTCGGATCGGGGCCCAAATTCCGTAATCCGATCGGGGGTCGGGTGAGATGGCACAAACCCGATATCCGTCCAAATGGAAATCGGATATTCGGTTTTCGGGGCACATCGGGTCGGATATTCGAGTTCGGATATTTCGGATATGGGCCTGGACTCGGCCCATGTTTTTTAGCCCATGTTTGCCCACTTTCCAGACCTGTTTTTTAGCCCCATCTTTACCCACTTTCCAGGCCTGTTTTTAGACCTGTTTTTCAGCCACATTTTTACCAACTAATACTATATAAGTCTACAATATATAAAAATTAAACAAGTTAAGTAGTCAACACTCAACAACAATAATTCCAAAATTACAAAACAGAATAAGTGTTTATAAACAAACAAGTGAAATAGCGAATAACCAAAGTCCAAAATACGAAATGTCCAACTCCAAAATCCAAATCACCATCAAGAATTCAAGCCAAATAGGCAAATACCAATATACCATAGTCCATATACGATAATCAGACTTCCTAAAGTTCCAATTCCAACCAAACATCCAAACCAATCCTGTAACTCTGTAAGTGAACAAGTGAAACAGACAAACATCCAAATAGTTTGGTAAGAGACGGTAACAAAAAATAATAATTAACCATAAATATTAAATAGAATGATAAATCAAAAAACCGTACCTTCAACTCACGAATGAATTTCACATTCGTTCAAATCGTGAAATTCGTTCAAATCGTTTGAAGCTTGTGTACTAGGACTAGGAGTATCTTCAGTCACACGAGTTGAAGAAGTTCCACTTCCAAGCCTCAAATTTTCCATTTCTGCACGATTTAAAATTAAAAGCAACAAATTTTAAACTTTAAAGTGTTTATTTTAATCTATAAATTATCAAACTCATAAATTAATATCGTACGCGTACCTTTCTCAAACCTCTCAAGATCTTCTATGTTTTCTTCCACCGCAATTGGTTCAACAGGGCCTCTTAACCAATCTTGCGTACAAATAAGTGCTTCAACTATTTTAGGAGTTAGAGAACTCCTAAAATTATCCAACACTCGCCCACTTGTACTAAAAGTCGATTCGGATGCAACGGTAGAAATGGGTACGGCAAGGACATCTCGTGCAACTTTGAAAAGGATGGGAAAGCGTACACTATTTATATTCCACCACTTAAGCAAATCAAAGTCTAACCCATTATCATCCACAGTTTGCTCTCCTAGATAAACATCCAACTCATTCATTTTTCTATCTGCGGTCCCACTTTCAGCTCTTTGCTTCTTCAAAAAACTTTTAGACTTTGATTCTTTTCCAAGAGGAGAGGGTCCATGTCTCGATTGCGATTGGGTTTGGGTTTGGGTTTGGGGTTGGGTTTGGGTTTGGGAAGGTACAGAAAATTCTTGCAAATAATCCTCAAACAAAGAAGTGAGTTGAGTCTTTACCTTCCGAAAGCACGCTCCACCTCTTTCTTCACCAAACAATGTACACAACTGGGATGGCATGAAGTCCACTTTATCTCTTGGATCCATAATATTGGCAAAGAAAATCACCATATTCATCTTTTCCGGATCACCCCAGTATTTATCAAACTTCTCCTTCATTTTGATACCCATATTCTGTTTATAGAATGTAAATAAATTATAACAATGTAAATAAACTATAACAATGTAGATAAATTATAACAATGTAGATAAATTATAACAATGTATATAAATTATAACAATGTAGATAAATTATAACAATGTAGTGAATGTACCTTTTCAATCAAATTCTGAGAACGAATCATCTCCGCAAGCGTGAACTCCAAATCACAAATCTCGGTAAAGTAACAATTGGAAGTGATATACAGAGAGCCTGAGATTTTTAGCGTCATCTCATAAAAGGTCTTCAACAGGGGTATGAAGCTCTCTAAATACACCCAATCAAAATCTGCCAACATAGAATCACCCAAATCCGACCTAAACGAGGGATCCTGTCCATCATATGCTTCAAACACGGTTATATAAGGGATGGCATTCCTGAGCATCATATACGTTGAGTTCCATCTAGTAGGAACATCAAGACAAAGAGAACTTTTTTCTTCCACCCCAAGTAATGTAGCAAGTTCTCTAAACTTGAACAATCTAGCCGGCGAACCCCTAACCCACCTAACAGTCTCTCTAAGTTTCTTAACAGATGAATCTGCCATCTTCAACCCATCTTGGACAACCAAATTCAAAATATGTGCCACACATCTCATATGTAAGTGTTGTGCCCTAACAGGTGAACACCCCCAAGATACCAGTTTGTTTTTCAAGAACCCTAGGGCAACATTATTAGAAGCTGCATTATCTACCGTGATGGTAGAAATGTTTTTGATGCCCCAATCAACCAAACAAATCTCTAACGCTCTGGCTATTGCATCCCCCTTATGCGATTGGATTGGCACAAAAGATATTACTTTTTTGGTCAATCTCCATTGGGAATCAATATAATGTGCAGTTATGCACATATAATTGATCTGTTGCACGGATGTCCAAGTATCTGTGGTTAAGCAAAGCCGTTGGGAGTGTTCCTTAAAAAACCTTTTAAGATTATTCCGCTCTTCATAATAAATGGAAAATATGTCTCTATTAATTGTCCATCTAGAAGGTATTTTGAACTGCGGACACGTGTAACACCCGTAAATTTCGGATAAGTACAACTTCGATTCGGTGGGGAATCGATCTTTTGAGAAAAAGATGGAAAATAGGATTTGGAGTTAAATCCTAGTTCTTATTGTTTGGTTGGATGGGTAATTGGATTACGAGTCCAACGGTTCTTTCTGGAGCGAAATCGGAGCTAAAACGAGGAAGTTATGGCCAAAACGAGTTTCGGTACACTCTGAGCTATTGTGCCCGGCGATAGTGACACTGTCACAATCGCCGTGTCACTATCGCCCATGATGTACCGAGAGTTGTAGGGGCACGGGCGATTGTGCTCTGGCGATTGTGACACTGTCACAATCGCCGTGTCATTATCGCCGGCGGGCTCAGGGGGCTTTAAATCCTTTTCTCATTCCTTCTTCTTCATTATTTATCTCTCTCTCGACTCAACTCTCTCTCTCAGCCGATTTTCTCAAGAAACACCATCCCCTCCCCTCTCCTTCCTTATTCCTTCACCAAATCAAACCCTCTTCCTCCATTGATGAACATTTTTGGAAGCTTGGAGTTTTTGTGGAGATTAGGAGTTGTTTTGGAAGATTCAAATGGTTAAGGTAATTTCTCCCTACCCAATAAGTTGTTATTGTTGTTGATTTCATAATCTTTCCATCTTGTGATGTTGTGGATCGATTTTAGTGTTGATTGAATAAGGGAATCTCGTTTTCTTCATCTCCAACTAGGGTTTGGTATAAGATGGGTATTTTGGGTATGTTATGGATGGATGATGACTCCTTATGGTTGGATCGTATTATTGATGGTTGGGAATTTATAAATCTAGGTTTCGGAAGTTTTGGCTTGAGGATGCAAACTTCATCAAAGGAGCATACGTTTGGAGAACTCTAGATTTAGCTTAAATCTAGCAAGGTGAGTTCAAGTTACTTTGTGAAAACTTTGTACATGCCAAAATGAGTATTTTACAAATATGTGTGTGTTTTACTTGAAAATGTATATGGTTGAGTTATTTGGACAGTTTAACTCTTTTGAAGTGTTTATCTTCATAAATGTGTATAATACCCATATTTGGGACTTTTGAACATTTGAATGGTTAGAAACCATGAATCGTCTTTAAAAGATTAATTGCTCAAAATGAGTTTTAATTGATGGTTTAATCATACTTGTGTAAATGATTTTATAAACCATTTGAGAAAATACACTTTTAGTGTTATGGGTCATTTTGAGAATGTTAAGGGTATGAGTTCTTTGGGAAAACCCTTTATGTTTAATTCCGTGTTGAGTTTTGGGTTAATAACGATTTTATGGTACTTACTACCTATTTGATATGAAATGCATTTCTATGCTAAGATGACCGCTATTATGGGTCTAATTGGTATTTGAGCATTTTGCTCGGTTTTCGACTTTGGGATGGTCATGGGGACATTTGTCCGGTTTTAAATGACTCAATGTGGAGTCTTATTTATGGTTTGCATTTATTGCAACTTGATGCATTTTATTGTTCATTTTTTTTATATTTCCTTGGTTGGGTGTTTCGGTCATTTCGGGTTGAGCATGTTTTGTAGACCGAGTTGTATTGGATCCATAGGCACGTGAGTCAATTTTATTGGATGGTATATCTCTTTGTGCATTCGGTTGTGTGGTTGGTTGACTTCGTCCCTTCACACAACAAGACGCGTTTTGTCTGTCATGGGGTGCCGGAAGGCTGGTATCAGCGGGTACTATTGGGAATGCATGGGTATATGCGTTAGGCCGTGGGGCCACTAGCGAGTAGGCAATAGGGGACACTGGAGTCCCTGAGGTGAAACTCGTCTAGGATGGATATGCAATGGGACCCCCTGTAAGTCCTTGAGGTGTAACTCTACGGGGTATGCAATAAAGGCAATTTATTTTGGTCTGAGGATTGTGATGTCTTTATGGCATGGGAACTTTTCTCCTAGATTTTGGGTGCGTTGGAAAACGAGTCATTTATGCCGTTTGGGAAACCTTTTGGAAATGATAGACTTTGTCGCGAACTTTCATTTAAAAGATTTATTTAAATCATGACTATAATTACTAACTTCCGATTTATGATTTAATATGTTCTATTACTTGAAATGATATGATAAATGTTCATATTAAAGGTTTGAGTTTGATTATGTATCAAATTGAGTATTTTGTTGAAAGTGTCTTAACAGATGGCTTAATGGCAGAATCATGGCTTAATGGCCAAATAGGACATACTATGCTATGTTTGATAGATTTATTATCATTATTGGTACATACTTATATGAAGTCATATGAAAATATATGTAGTTTACAAGGTTGTAAATACAAGTATCAAAGATGGCTTATTAAACCGCTTAATGATCAAATTGGACATGTAAATGATGAGTAAACATAGAAGTTTGCTAATTGAGGCTATATTGACATGAAGTGTTACACATGGGTGTATTTTGATCATATTTAGATGGTAATATGAATAGTTATACGTGGGTGTACTTTGATTACCTTGAAGGTGTTATAAATTATCTTAATGGTTGGACCATTGTATGTGCTTAATGTATTTAAGTATTATTTGGATTAATGTATTTGGTATTCACACAATTGGAGGAGCACCTAGTATACATTTTGGAGGATATACTCTTTCCTACCATGGGGTAGAGTTGTTAGTTCGTGCCGTGGGGCATATGTAATTGCCGTGGGGCATATGAAATGCCGTGGGGCATATGTAATTGCCGTGGGGCATATGAAATAGCTGTGGGGCTTATATGTAAAGGTATTTTCTCCTTTAATGTATCTAGGGTTGTGATATGGGTCTTCTCCATGGAATCTAATTGCGTGAATGTATCGAATTGTTATTTCCTACATGTTATAACCATGCTTTATATGTTAATTGTAAACCTCACTTAGGCTTTAAAAGCCTAACACTTGTTAGGTGTTTTATGTGTTACAGATTTGAGTGGTTCCGACCACAAGCAAGGATAGTGGGGAGAAAGCATGGGATAGAGTGGGAAGACTTAAAGATAGATCTTTTGTCACCTTTTGTAATCCAATTTCTATATAAGGGATTGGATTAGTTAGTTGTCCTTTTATTGTTGTAATCCCTTTAATTACAAGCACTGTAGGTTTATGTAATGTTACTTATGTATACTTAGCTTTAGCTATGTGTACCACTCTTCCGTTTTATGGAAGTTTTTGTTAGCCCTATTTTGGGGTGTTACAACACGCTTCTTGAACCCATTGTCTCCACCCCCTACCGTCTACAAACTTGAAAGGTAACTCATCTATTATAATCATCTTAGCAGTTGCTTTTCTAACCCTCTCTTGATTAAAGGACCAACTAGTCAACACGCTTTCGTTTTGAGAATTTGAGGCAAATGCTAACATGGACTGTCTAGTCTCTTTTGCCTGAGGGTTTTTAAGGCATGCAAGGGCATGGTTTTTTAGGGAGGAAGTCCCGTGCTTTTTAGGGTCAGCGGCGTATGTTTTTGCACAATATTTGCACTTTCCTTTTATTGTATTACCTTGGTCATCTTTTATTTCATCAAAGTGTTCCCAATAGACTGACCTTTTTTTCGCCGCTTTACGTTTTCTTGTTTCCGGTGGTGGCGGTGCACTACTATTGACTTCGAATGGATCCATTCCAAATCTAGTGAACATAAAACATAAACAAACTACCATAAAACATACTAACAATTAACAAAGTAACATATTCTATAATTCTAACATAAACAAACTACCGTAAACATGTACTTACATACTTACATAATAAATACCAAATCATTCTAAGTTTCTAACATAATAAATACCAACATTGTAACTAACATTCTAACATAATAAATACTTACATACTTATATGGTTAAATAATAAATACCAAATCAACATTGTAACAGTTACATTCTAACTGTCTAACATAATAAATACTTACATTCTATGATTCTAACATAATAAATACTTACATACTTATACCCCTAGTGGAGATTTCAAGTGTTTTGATAGACTGTTTATAGAATTTAAGACCAAACAATTGTGTAAACAATATGTTAAATGGTGACTTGTGCAATATTTATTGGACAAGTCCAATTACTAGGACCTAAAGATGATCATAAGCTTCAACATGAACACCATACAAGTATAGCATGCATACATGAATATTCAGACAACCAAGTTCAACAACAATATCAATAACATGGGTCAATTGAAATGACACCAACATGTCAATAACGAGCCTAAATCGTACGTACAATCGTGAAGCAATATGAAAAGATGTAAAGCATTAAAGCACATTACATTTGTATAAACATTTAGCCATAATCAGACTAACATTCTAAGTTTCTAACATAATAAATACCAACATTCTAACTAACATTCTAACATAATAAATACTTACATACTTATATGGTTAAATAATAAATACCAAATCAACATTGTAACTAACATTCTAACATAATAAATACCAACATTATACCAAATAGGCAAATATAAAAACCCTAGAAATTAGAACTTAGAAGCTTTCAAGCTTACTAGAAATAGAATACCAGTTACCACTGTCCACTGTGGAGACTGGAGAGGGGAGGGCCGTCGATGGAAGCGGACAGCCGTGGCCCGTGGTGGTGGACTGGTGGTGGGCGGCGCAGCGGCGGTGATGGAGAATGGCCGGCGGGGGGGGGGGGGGGTGTGGATGGTGGCGACTGGCGAAGTGGCGACTGGCGATCGACGATCGTGATTTGGGGTTTTAGGGCGAAAACTTTTCTGAAATCAATATGACTGAAAATCTGAAATCATTTATTTAGATATTAGATATTAATCAGATATATAAAATTTATTAAATAATATCTATTTTTTATTTTCGGACGGGTTGGGTGGGTAAAACCCATACCCAACCCGATCCTAGTTTAACCGAATAAATATTCGGATCGGTGGTATACGGGTTCGGGTTTATCGGGGCGGGGTTTTAGCTGGAAATACGGGTCGGGTCGGGTCGGATATTTCGGATATGTCGGGTTTTGCTCACCCCTAGTAAAATCGATGCCTATAAAAGAAGTTCAAATTATAGTGTCAAATTTAGAGACAAATCCAGAAAGTTCAAAATTGATTGTACCAACTAACTATTATAAAATAAAATTTAGTTATAAATATGGTTTTATTAACAAAAATAAACCTAAAATATTAATAAATTATTCTCACTTTAGAAAATGTATGAAGATTATGTTCTTTTTTTATTTGACCGTTCTTGTGTTCTTTTATTTGATTATTATTCTTGTTTGAACTCTTTCTCTCCCCTCTCTCTATATATAATAGAAATTATAAATTAATAAGAAAAAATTACAAATTAGTAATGAGAAACTATAAATTAGTAATAAAATGAGTTTAATAAAAGCTTAATTAACCAATTTAACAAAATATATAATAGAAAAAGTTAGTTTGGGTGGTATCCTTTTGGGTTGGAGCACACCCTGCATGATACAAGAATATTCTTCCAACTTTAATATTTTTGGACTCACACACTTTTTGTATGTGTAAGTAACTTTATATGATTCATCCATTTAATTAAATAATTAGTAATTAATGAAACAAAGAATAATTGAAGTGTGTGATGTGGGAAAGATAAAAATCAAAGTGGATGATGAGGATTTCATGCTTTTGGTCTGCTTCTTGCTGCTCAATCACCAAACCATACCAATAAAGATTGACACAACCCAGTTCTCATTAAAAACCAGATCATTTCTACAAACGATATAAGTCAATCTTAGTCGTTCATCAACTCTAATAAATATCTGATTTTATTATGTTTCTTAATATAAAACAATGACCATAATAAATGAATCTTATCATCTTCCATATATATCTCAATATAATTAATGAATCCTAATAATTATCTATAAATAAATCTATTGTTTCATAATATAGTGGTTTGTATAGTTTATACAAATTGTTTGGTTTGCAAATGAAACGCACCATATATATATATATATATATATATATATATATATATATATATAAATTAAAAAATTTAAATATATATTGTTTATTTCAACCGAATCAGTAATTCATAATTTCCTACTTTCTATTTCCTAAGTAGGTTTTGAATCTAAAATTGTTATTTTTTTGAATATTATGTTGGATGTCAAGTCAAAAATACAATTACTTGATATGTTATAGATATTACTCCATATGTTTTAGTACATGTGAAGTTGCTTACTTTTTTTTAGATTGATTTGATTTTCTTTTGGTTTTAGAATATTAATTATTATATAATATTGTGATTTTTTGGATTAAGCTATATTTCTTTTAATTTTAGGTTTACTGAGAATATGTGAGATTTAAACAAGTATGTTCTCTCATATATTTGATTTAAAATAGCTTACATAAACGGAAAAAAAAAATCTCGCTCCCAATTCCGAATGAGGATGTGATCATATTTTCCGACAGGGATGGGGATTGTGGTCCCCGCCCGTCCCGATGCCTATAAACCATAAAAATGTGGTATGAACAGAGAGATTTAGACGGTGTAAGTTAATTGTAGGTTTAATTCAGCTTGATCCATTTTTGTTATCCATCAGTTTTTTTAAACACCCTTAGTTTTTGTTAAACTGATATATAATATATTGATTCAATAAATGTTTTATCCTTTTTCCATTATGTTTAATTCACGAAAACGAAATGATTAGCTCTACAGACCAATAAGAGTTGGGTCTTTGGAGATTCTTTTCAGAGGTCACTGGTTCGAGCTCTGCAAGGCCACCTGAGGTTTTTCTGACTGCCTCTGGGGTTAATCGAGGCGTGCAACAAGTTAGACCGAACACCCACAGTTAAAAAAGATGTCGACGTTTTAGATTTTTCACAAAACTTAGAAATGGTATCTTTAAACAAAATCAAATTCATTTATTTTCAACCACTAATGAGAATGTTGGAAGAGGAACATAAAGATCCAAGAAAAGACTGTGATGGTTTGTCTGTCTTCGAGTCGGACGAACGACACTTCATAGTGGCCTCCAACCTTTTTCCTAAGATTTGATTTCTTTTCTTGTTAATGTCTATTTTTTTTATTATAAAATATGAGTCTATTGTTAGTTGTTACATATATTTGAATCAGATAAAATAGTTTTTTAAATTAACTTAAAAAACTCGCTACAAGAAAACAACACCGGAATCAGGAATCAAATATTTCACTTGACGAAAATATGGAAATTATTTTGATCGATTTTACGTGGATAGAATAAATTCGGTTTAGGAAGGGTTGAAGAACCTGCAAAGGTTTGATGTTTTTTTTTTGGGAAACGGTGTCATAGGCTATGCCTAGACTAATCCCTTGTCAAATTATGACTGTAAGACACCAACCCTGAGATTAAACCTCAGTGGCTACAAGTTGTGTACGCCTGGATTCGAACCCTGAGCAGATGGGTTATTTCGCCACATCCCCCAGGACCTTAACCAGTGTTGGTGATTTTAGTGTCATCAATCATTTTGGTGTAATTGTGATTTAATTGAGATCGATTAAGACGATAAGGCAAACATACGTAAGTTAGGAGGTGCGGAGTGCACACTTACAAGTTTCCATTATCATCTTAGATCGCCTTAAAGCGGTGTCGAAGTTCAAAAAAAAACTAGAATTTTCTAACGGCTGTCGCTGAAAAGCTGAAAGCTGTCGCTGAAATGCTGAAAATTGTCGCTGAAAGCCATCAGCTGTCGCTAAAGGTGCTGTCGGTTTTTTGATCTTATCCATAAGCGGTTGTTACCGTTTCTCAACCGCTCAACCGCTTGTAACCGCTTGTAACCGTCGATTTCTTTCTATAAATATGTGATCGAGAATTTGGATAACGATATAGTTCTCATATCATAGCCTTTGGTGTGAGAAAATCTGAAGAATTATCCCAATACAAAGTTCGTGAACCCAAGGCTTATAGGGTCGAATTGTTGTATTCGGAAAGTTCCTTTCCGACACGATTCTTAAGATTATTCGGTCTCAACATCATCATACAATTACAAAAGTTCTAACATTCGAATACAACAATTTCTGTTTGATTAACGATGGCAAATCGAGAGGAATCCGTTCGTGATATGACTTCGAAATTCGGCAAACTAGAGAAGTTTTTAGGAAACGATTTTCGTCGATGGCAAAAGAAGATGCATTTTCTTCTCACCACTTTGAAGGTTGCGTATGTTCTTAGCACCCCCATGCCGGAGATCGATGAAGATTCACCTTTGGAGGCAATCCGACGTAAAAACAAATGGGAGAACGACGACTACATATGTCGTGGGCATATTCTTAACGGTATGTCTGATGCTTTATTTGATGTTTACCAAAATGTAGAATCACCAAAAGAATTGTGGGATGTCTTGGAATCGAAATACATGGCCGAGGATGCTTCGAGTAAGTAGTTCCTTGTAAGTAATTTTAATAATTACAAGATGATCGATTCCAGGCCCGTAATGGAGCAATACAACGAATTGCTCCGGATCCTTGGTCAATATACTCAACACCATATGCATATGGATGAATCCATATCGGTATCGAGCATAATTGACAAGTTGCCACCATCATGGAAAGACTTCAAACACACACTTAAACACAAAAAGGAAGAACTTTCTTTGGTACAACTTGGGAGCCACTTACGTATTGAGGAATCACTATGTGTGCAAGAAAGTGGTAAGACCAAGGATAAGGATATCCCAAGTTCATCCAATGTCAACATGGTTGAGGAGCGTAAGAACACGACCAAGAAGAAATTCGACAAAGGTAAAAAACGGATGTTCGACAATCCCAAACATGGACCCAACAAAAAGTCAAAAATGACTTGTTGGATCTGTGGTCGAACAGGACATTTCAAACGAGATTGTCGAGTTGGTAAAGGTAACAAGAATGGAGCGAGTACGAGTGGTGCGGGACAAGGGTCGAACGACCAACCCCCAAATCAAGGTCAAAACTCGATCATTTCTAATAATTCAAGTAAGAATTATGTACCACTAATTTCCTATGCATTTTATGTACAGGATGATAATATTGCGTGGTGGGTAGACTCGGGTGCCACGAGTCACGTGTGCAAGGATCGAAGATGGTTCAAGAAGTTCGAACCGGTGGAAGATGGATCGGTCTTGCATATGGGCAACGAGTCTAGTGCTCCAATCTTGGGTCGTGGTTGTGTGGATTTGAAGTTTAGCTCTGGGAATTTGTTGAAATTAAACAATGTTTTATTTGTACCTAATATCCGGAAGAATCTAGTCTCCGGAAGTGTGTTGAACAAATTAGGTTTTAAACAAGTATATGAAAGCGATAAGTATGTACTATCGCGGTGTGGTATGTTTATTGGATTTGGTTACTACAATTCTGGGATGTTTATGTTAAATATAATAAATGAATTTGGTTGTGAAGATTTTGTTTGCATGGTAGATAATAGCAATTTGTCCTTTCTTTGGCATGCTAGACTTGGACACGTGCATTACAAAAGAATGCATGAAATGTCCAAGGATGGCATGATACCTTCCTTTAATTTAAATTTGGAAAAGTGTAAGACTTGCATGCTTACAAAAATCACACGTCAACCTTTCCCTAAAATTAAAAGATCATCTATGGTTTTGGATTTAATCCATAGTGATCTGTGTGACTTGCATGCGACTCCTTCACTTGGAAATAAAAAGTATTTTGCTACATTTATAGACGACGCTTCGAGATTTTGTTATATTTTTCTACTCCATTCGAAAGACGAAGTTTTAGAAAAATTTAAGATTTATAAAACCGAAGTGGAATTGCAGCAAAATATTTTAATTAAAAAGTTGAGAACCGATAGAGGCGGTGAATACTTTGATCCTCTATATTTCCAATCTGTTGGAATTATACACGAGACCACGGCACCGTATACACCTCAACAAAATGGTGTTGCGGAACGAAAGAATCGAGTTTTAAAAGAAATGGTTAACTCGGTGTTATCCTACTCCGGTCTTAGTGACAGATTTTGGGGTGAAGCCATGTTGACGGTTTGCTATGTTTTGAACCGGGTACCAAACAAAAGGAGTAAGGATACTCCTTATGAACTTTGGTTCAAGAAGAAACCAAACTTAAATTATTTATGAGTTTGGGGTTGCCGAGCTGTGGTAAGGTTAACGGATCCCAAAAGAAAAACTTTGGGAGAAAGAGGAATCGATTGTATATTCATCGGATATGCCGAGCATTCAAAGGCACATCGGTTCTATGTTATTGAACCCAACGACTTTATTTCGGTTAACACCGTTATAGAATCAAGGGATGCAATATTCGATGAGAATCGATTCACCTCGATTCCAAGACCGAAAGATGTGATTCCAAGTACGAGTGGAATCAAAGATAGTGGAAAAGAAAAGGAAATTTCTTTGGAAATTCCCGAACCTCGAAGAAGTAAACGAGGAAGGATTGAGAAATCTTTTGGTTCCGACTTTCAACTATACTTAGTTGAAGGTTCACGAGATGAAATTGAATCTCAATATGCTTATTGTTATAGCATAGAGGAAGATCCAAGAACCTATGATGAGGCTATGAAGTCTCAAGACGTCGCCTTTTGGAAAGAGGCAATAAATGATGAGATGGAGTCTATCATGGGGAATAACACATGGGTGTTGGCCGACTTACCACCGGGTTGCAAACCTTTGGGTTGCAAGTGGATTTTCAAGAAGAAAATGAAAGTCGATGGTACCATCGATAAGTTTAAAGCCCGGTTGGTAATTCAAGGATTTCGGCAAAAAGAAGGTATTGATTATTTCGATACCTATGCGCCGGTCGCTCGAAATTCCACCATTCGATTATTAATAGCGTTGGCAGCTATTAATAATTTGGTAATTCACCAAATGGATGTCAAGACGGCATTTCTTAATGGTGATTTAAAGGAGGAGGTTTACATGAAGCAACCAGAAGGCTTTGTGATGTCGGTGAATGAACATAAAGTATGTAAATTAATTAAATCACTTTATGGTTTGAAGCAAGCCACAAAACAGTGGCATCAAAAGTTTGATGAAGTGGTTTTGTCTAATGGTTTTCATTTAAACCAATCGGACAAATGTGTGTATAGCAAATTTGACGATTCCGGTAGAGGCGTCATAATTTGTTTATATGTTGACGACATGTTAATCTTTGGCACGGACCAAAGACAAGTCGACTTGACAAAAGAATTTTTGTCATCCCAATTCTCGATGAAGGATTTGGGGGAGGCCGAAGTGATCCTCGGGATAAGGATTAAACGGGAGAACAAAGGTTTGGCCATAACGCAATCTCACTATGTCGAGAAAGTGTTAAAGAAGTTTAATATGTTAAATTGTGCGCCCGTGAGTACTCCGATGGATCCAAGTGAAAAGCTTATGCCTAACGAGGGTGAAGCCGTTTCACAATTAGAATACTCTAAGGCAATCGGGTGCTTGATGTATGCCATGACAAGTACACGTCCGGACATTGCCTATGCCGTTGGTAGGTTGAGTCGGTTTACTAGTAGACCGAGTACTCATCATTGGCAAGCGGTAAGAAGGGTATTCAAATATTTAAAGGGAACCATGAGTTATGGTATAACATATATTGGGTTTCCTTCGGTGATCGAAGGCTACACGGATGCGAGTTGGATATCCAATGTAGAGGATCATTCTTCTACTAGTGGATGGGCATTCTTGCTCGGGGGAGGCGCCATCTCTTGGGCCTCAAAGAAACAAACTTGCATCACAAATTCCACCATGGAATCTGAATTTGTAGCTTTGGCAGCCGCCGGTAAAGAGGCAGAGTGGCTACAGAATTTAATTTATGAGATTCCTTTGTGGCCGAAGCCAATATCACCTATAAGTATTCATTGTGATAGTGCTGCGACTTTGGCTAAAGCATATAGCCAAGTATACAATGGAAAGTCGAGGCACTTGGGAGTGAGACATAGCATGGTTAGAGAATTAATCATGCATGGGGTGATATATGTAGAGTTCGTTAGAACTCATAACAATTTAGCCGACCACTTAACAAAGGCATTGGCTAGGGACTTAGTGCACAAGTCCGTGATCGGGATGGGTTTAAAGTCCATATAGATCTTTATTAATAAGATACCCAATTCCCCTTTAATATAACGTTAAAGGTTGAATTCAATGTGGAAGGCTTATTAATAAAATTGAAGCACATAATATTATCATCCCAAGGTATGTGCTTAGACCTGCAAGTGTTGTAAGGCTGAAAATTTTATTTCTTAATGATTCTTTTGAAAAATTGCATATGCAGGTGCAAGATATAAAAGAATCACCTAAGTGGACGTGAAGTGTGGCCGCTTTGTAACAACCCAAAATCTAATAAAATTACGATCAAACATTTCAAACGAAAATAACGGTCCCAAAGTCTACAATACATCCAATTTACTCTAATCTTGCAGCGAAAACCACCTTCACAACTGAGATACTACAGGAAGCCGACGATACTCTACAAGTCTTCACTACCTCATGCTCTTTTACCACGACCGACCTTCCATCCTCATAAGATGAAACTCCATACACGAGTAATACCTGAAAATGGTTTTTATTTTTGAAAAGCGAGGGTTAGACCATGAGGTCTAGTGAATTCCCTCCTAAAAACGCGACCACAAAACATTTTAAGAAACATACTTCCTTGCACACAGTACTTAACAAGTTTGAGCTCAAACAAAGGGTGTACACAGTGGCATGGACCAATAACACCTAACAAAGCCAGGCACGGCAACTCAACACCTTACAAAGCCAGGCACGGCAACTCGGCACCTTACAAAGCCAGGCACGGCAACTCAACACCTTACAAAGCCAGGCACGGCAACTCGGCACCTTACAAAGCCAGGCACGGCAACTCGAAGGGTCCTCCACTGTGTAACCCGACTCTACCACAGGCATGAACATACAAAACATGCTTTAAAATCTTACTTGAGGGTAATCCTCCTTTCACTTGTAAAATAACACTTTTCATGCATGAGAAAACATAATTTCATGATAATCAAGCAACTCATTTTCAGTCATATCAATTTCTTCGCAAATCATATTAAAAGATAGAAGTAATGCATAAGGGAACTAACCTGCTGCTCGGCTAAACAACACACTACCCGAAGCTCACTTAATCTCCAAACGATCACCTGAATTGGGGTTAACAATGAGGTATTAGACTCCTCAATTATACTCTAAAACATCCCCCATAAAGTCTTAAGACAATCCCCTAAGCCAAGCCTCGAACCCAAGCCCGAACGACCAACGAAGCAGAAAACGAGAATCGCCCAACAGGGACTTACGCGGTTTGCCACGCGGTTTGCAAACCGCGTGGAAAGCCGCGTAACTCTCTGGTCGAGCATTCTCAGCTCTGCTCACCAGGGTCAGCTCGTAAAACCACTTAGATCCCCCAAAACTGATTCCAATTGATTGGTAACTTCCCAAAACAAACTCTAAAACTATATATACATTAAGGGGAACAATTTCCAATACTTAAATCCATCAATTCCTCAATCAAACTATCATGAAATCTTCTTTGAATCACAAATCTCTTTTTAAAATGGGTTAAACTTAGAACTTCCATTGGAAGGGTGGAATATCACCAAGAGCTCACAAACACCTCAAGGGATTCATCCAACACACCCTTCCAATTGATTTTGACTCAAAACACTAAAAGAAGAAGAGAAGACATTGATGGATGAACATCTAAGCTCCATTTTAGATACAAAACCAAGAAAGGAAGGTGGAAGTATACCTTAGTGACAACTTCTTCAATCCCTAGCTGATCCACCTTCTCCAAACCTTCAATTTTGGATTTCTTGAGCCCTTTCTCCCCTCCAATTCTCTCCAGTCGAAATGATGAACAAGAATAGGGTTTTAGAAGGGTTTTTATCTTAATAAACTTTCCTTTTTCACAACCTAGCCACTGAACTTTAAGTTTTTACAAAAGAGCCCCAGAATTTCCTTATTCCTGCACTAAAACCACAAGAGTTGAAATAAGGGGTGTTACATCACTTCCCCCTTAACAGGATTCCGTCCCCGGAATCTCATCACTGAAAAGGTGCGGGTACCTTGCCCTCATATCGGTCTCGGTTTCCCATGTTGCCTCAAAATTTCTTAGGAAGTTACAACTACATCTCTACCAGACTAACTCCTTTGTCTGTCAAATTCTCAACCATTTGGCCCCAATTACTCACACTGTCCGCGAAGCTACACCAAACTTCTTCCCAACCAACATTCCCTAAACAAGGGTTAAGACATGCCAAAAGCACTCCAAATTTCACCGAGTGCCTCTAAATCAATCAATAATTCCCAGTTCTTTCGAAAACTGACACTACTCCATTACAAGGTAGTCCAATTCAATCTCCTATTGAAACACACTACTCCAAACCATGGGAATATTTTTCCATCCAACTGTTCTCCCGACTTGAGATTGACAATCGCTCAAACTTTCTAATCCAGTCATCTTAGTTCCATTCACCTATCCATCCACTCCTAATCAGCATCGACAACGTACAGTATTCTTTGACATCGCTCCTAGGCCAACAACTACACTCTCGGGTCTGTAGCACGCCCAACCACACACTTGTAATCTCTTCGTTCAAACATACTACTCATCCAAAATACTCTCATTAATAGAAAACGACTCTACTCAAGTTAACACCGCAATAACCCGAATCTCTAAACGGAGACTTATCACTCCCTTCGTCGACATTACACACTATCACTCTCATATCGCTACCGCATTCTCACCACCACATAACATTCATATCAAAGGAAGAACGCCCTCCTACCAAAATAGCGTTCGCCTGACACAATTGCGTTTCCTCAGAGTCACACCGATCACACGTGCCTTAACAGTTACAAATCAACGGTCCAAACTCCCAACAATCGCTAAACCATAATTCTATTCTGTTCACAATTATATCCTTCACCCAATTCCACCGAACGGTTCCGCTTTCTAGGAACTACCACCAAAATCACTTGCCCTCCACGAAGGGGAGTGACCAAGCTTACTCTAACTATCTCCCTTAATCGAACACTGAACAACACGCTCGTGTGAAACATTCTCCTCGACGATACCGCATCTAATCCCACGGTCTCTCAACTAGAGCACCACATTCGACCACCTGTTTCCATTCTAACTTGGCCACATTAAGATGCCTTATAAAAACGCTTCGCTAACACGTGCCAGTTCTCTAGACCGGCCGCACGAATTTAGCTTTCTCAACTCTTTAATCATGACATACACAACGATCCCTTTTCTTATGCCTTTCAAATAACAGTCCTCTAATTAAAGTCCGCTTATTCAGTGTCTCATGACATCTTCTTACCGCGAGTTCGTCTATACTCGATCTGTCATACCGTCCTCATCTCCTCTCATGCTTACACAGACTTCCCATCACACACTGCTACAGTCTAAAGGAACGGCTTCTCCCAAATTATCAGTCAAGACCTTAAGCCAAGTTCTCATAAAGTACTTAACACCGAGAACTACCAAGAGTTCTTAACTTTCCGACAACGCCGACCCGCTCATTGTATTTCATTACATCTACGGAATACTCCCACGCTCCTGACTAGACTTCACGACGAAGCACTACAGCTTAACGGTTACAATATCCTGATCGGCAATCAAGTGAAGTATGAAAACTGTAAAGCCCGTGTCCCGGTATGGTTTTAAAATTCCTAATGTATTTATTTTATTGTCGTTTAAAGCGAGTCTCTTTAACGGAAGTTGTCAAAGGGGACCTTGAATGTTATGTGTGGCAAACCTCACTCCCTTTTTACAATATTATGGAAATTCAGGGACCAAAAGTGCCAAAGTGATTGAGCCTAGGGGCCAAATGTGGACAAGGGAGTTGTTGGAGTGTTGAACGGCCAAGGGAAGGGGGACCGACCCCCCCCCCCCATCTTCCTCTTCTCGTCGGTTTCCAGCAGCGATGTCAAACAGCCCCTTTTGGTTTGTTTTGCTTCCTCTTCTTCATTGTTTTCATTTTGACCGAAGTAGGAAGGAGAGAGAGAGATCGTGAGATAGAGAGGACCGGAGAAGAAGAGAGAGAGTGGGGTCACCGGAGGGTTTTTCCAGTCGCCGGAGATCGCCACCAGCACCACCACTCGCCGGAGAAGTCGAGGGAGGAGGAGCAACCATCGAAAGGTAAGTCGTTCCCTTGTTCCGTCTCGTTTTCTTCTTGTTCGTTTTTCCGGCGAGGCAACCACCGCCGCCCGCCGCCGCTACGGCGGCCGTGGGTGGACGGCGATGGCTGTGTGCGTGTGTATGTGTCGGTATTGTTTGGCGATCGAGAGTAATTAGAGGGAGGTGGTGCGAGAATGGGGTGGTATGTGCGTGCGGGTGACCGTCGCCGGAGAACCGCCGCCGCCGCCGCCGTGCCCCACTGCCGGAGGTGGCAGTGGGCGGGGCTAAACCCTAAGTCCTCCATGGCGGAACCCTAACGCCACCGGAGTTGCAACCCTAAACCGCCGAGCCCATTGTAAAAGCCGCCTTATCATTTTATGTAAAAATTCTGGAATCTGCCTTGATATTGGGTAGACCATAACTTTCTGCTCGTAACTCCGATTGAGCCAAAATTAGTACCCTCGGTTCCAGTACGGGGTCGGTCACGTTTTCCGTGTTTTAGCGGAAAACTGGTTCAGCCTCTAGCTAGGTGAAAAGGTGGTCGCAAATTGGTGTTTTGTCATTTTATGTGAAGGTCGATTTTCTGCCACTGTTTTGTCGTGGCCGTAACTTTTTACTCGTAGCTCGGATTGATATGAAATCGGTGGACGAAGTTCACTAATCGAGTCAGGAAAGTTTTTCGTGTTTTGCCGAAAGTCTGTTTAGGCCTGTAGCTGGGCCGTATGGGGGCTGTTTATACAGCCTGGTCCGAAAAACTTCCAGCTTTCTGTCCCTGTTTTGTTTTATGCATAACTTTTGCTGGGAATGTCGGGTTGGAATGGGACTGGTGCCAAAAGTTTCGTTTCGGAGTCTATTAAGTTTCCTCTGTTTTGCGGAAAGACCAATTCGGACCATAGATAGGGCGAAGTTGCCATGTTGTACTGAAAGGTCCGGGTGTTCGCTGTTCTGCGAATCATTTTTGTAAAATCTATAGTAAATTATAGAAAAATCGTTAGGACGCGTGCGATACGTCCCTGAAATCGTAAGACTTAGAACTTCGTATTTATGGATTTTAATTTCTGTATTTATCAGTTTTTAGGGGGTAAAACAGGTCCCGAGCAGACCCGTAATTTCTAATAAAAGCTGGAATTCTTAGTCGTGTGAAAACTAGTAAACGTGTTATGGGTCGGGACTTTCCTTTGACTTTTTATACGTATTTAGGTGGGAGAAAGTGAAGAAGATTGCCGGGTTGGTGTTGCGTTTCGTGAGCACGTTGCTTAGCCTTGAGGTGAGTTCTCTCACCGCGTAGTTAGGAATTTCATGTATGTCGTTCTTTTGTGTTACGTGTTATTACGTGTATTTATGTGCTTACATGAACTAGTTGGGATGTGATAACTGGTTGTGATTTGTTAAATTCGTATGTGGAATATTTATGCATGTGTACACCTCGGTGGGACTGAGGGGCTCGGTGGGACCGAGGGCTTGGTGGGACTAAGCTAGTACAGTAATCTTTACTCGGTGGGACCGAGGGCTCGGTGGGACTGAGCTTGTATTAATGTATTTTGTGTACTCGGTGGGACCGAGGTTCGTGCTTATATAATAAACATTATGTGGTTTGATATTCGTGGTGATGGTGATGTTGCCTACTTGCGAGTAGGGGCGATATGCGTGGGGTTGCTACCTACGTGTGTGGTTGGATTCACTAAGCGTTTAGCTTACCCCTTCCCAATATGTTGTTATTTCAGGTGCGGGTGGCAGTCGGGCGTGACCGTACACACATAGAGCGCGGAGTGTCAAAGATTGTTGAACTTTCACTTTCGAACCCTTTGAATTTAATTATGTAATTTTCCGCTGCACAAACTTTGTTGATGGTTTGAAGTAACGACGTTAATTTTATTTAAGACGTGAATTATTAAATCATGGTTGTTTTATAATGAAATGTATGTTTTAAAAATTTTAAATTCCTTGTAATTTTTGGGACGTTACAAAAACTCACCCAAAATCCAATGGGGTCAAGAAGAACAAGGGTTCTCCTTTCATCCCGCTACCTTCCGCAACTTAATCTCTTATTCTCAATCTAGTATCAACGTATACTACCCGCAAAACCACACACTTCAACCAAGCATACTCACTACCTTTGACCACTCAATTAATACGGCAGTTCATCATTACACTTAAGGCTTATACGTTTCTTCGGTACCAAAAGCTACCATTTCCTCACGCCACTATCTCACCCCGCGACCGTATCGCAACAAGCTAACATGTGGCCTTTGCCTACACAGAAGATCTTACTTCCTTCTAGGATCATTCCCTCACGCATAAGGAACACCTTTCATTCTTTAACGGTTTCTCAATAACACTTTCCACGAACTCCCGAAATTCCATCTCATAAATCATAACATGAGAACACAAGTTGTAAGTATCTCAGCACTTACCACTCCCTAATTATTCTTACCCCCAACACGACCACACCAACAGTTTCCGATCTCAACTGTCTCTTCTGGCTAGTGCAATAAAACCACTGACCCTTACCGACTCCAACAGTACAATTCCCTCTCTTTATCACAAGCAACTATAATTTGACTCACTCATTTCAACTGACAAACTCCAATTTGGTTGCAATTCATTTCGTTCTAACACTCATAAGTTGTCAAATTCAATCACTTATTGTCGTAACTTAGCACCACATCTCGATATGCTGGCATTCGCCACATCCTTCGGCCTAAGCCGACTTCTTAATTAACCACTCCGCTGAGTAACTCTACCATTCACAACTTACCAAATAATTTAAAATTTTCATATTCCATCATACTATCATCAACTTCTCACTTGCGGAAATACAAGACCTTTCTTAGCATAAAGTTTAATTGTCAAACATCTTAGTACTCCGACTCAAAGCCGGTAACATTACATCAAGTAACGTAACGCTACTTATTACCATCACACCAACAGACACACCTTGATCATTTCAAATCTTACCGCAATAAAACCATTCTCGCATAACTAAGCAATAGCTCAAACTACTATCATACCGACATTCCGAATTTTCACTGCCTGGGACTCCCGGTATTCACCCACTTCCGCTAACGGGAACACTAAGGTCATAACTCGACCACATCTTATCCAACTGAAAAATTCCTCTCCCAAAGCCTTTCTTCAACCTCAATCGTAATACCCTTCCCGACCTAGCGAGTTCATAGCCTTCATGCATAATGACACTACGACTGAAATCATTTTGTACCCTTTAAAAAATACAATAGACACAAAATCATAAAACAAGCTTGAGTATGGATGAACCAACCTCACTCGAGACGATTAGTAAAACACAACGATCGCAAGGATCGCTCACAGGTACTCTTACGATACTTCGTAACCTTGTCCATCCAACTCGATGCCGACACAACGGTCATCTCCAACGAAACCCTTTCCAATACGGCTAGAAATTTCAGGACGAAATCACTTACCCAAAGTGGGTCAGTTAACTCCAACACTCGTTTACATGAAAATAACGAGTCAGTACTCATTTTGTTTGTAAAACAAACCTCGCAATAAAATGTTTTCAATGTTTTCGTAACGAAGATTCTCTCCACAAGAAAAACGTGAAATAATTCGTAAGTCACTAAGCTCAAAGCTTTATCGTATAAATGAAAACAAGTTTGTCTTTTACTTTAAAGAAAACACGCTCGCACGCGTCACTCATTTCCCTAAACAAGAAAACATATCATACACGTACATGCTTTTTAACACGAAAGAATCTCGTATAATACGTTTAACAACAAAATGCATGGAATTCAATATGCAAAGGAAGGCTATTCACTCTAACTAAGTCAACCGTTGCACTCACTTTAACTCTTCACCGGTACCATACTATAACCAACAACCGCTTCCTTACTTATGCTACAACTTGTAGCACAAGTGCTTCATAACCCACCGGATCGACCACTCTTACATGGTTTAACAATTGACCACTTATCTCACCTTCTATTCTTATACATTCCTCAAAACAACACCGATCTTTTTCAATCGATAACCTCGCCGCTAAACCGTTTGACTAAGGAACCCAAGACTAGATTCCCTCACTCGATCTTGAATAGAAGGTTTTCAAGATGCCAACACAATTCTCACTTCCTATCCTAAAGAGTTTACCCCTAGACAGCTCATTAACATTCCAGACAACACTTCTTCTAGAAGCTACAAACCTCACATCTCAAGGGATCTCCCATGACACATCAACTCCTGGCTATCAAACCACAAGGTTAGTACCTTCTACCTACATCCACACTCACCACCCATCCTGACAATAGCGATTGATCAAACCCATGCACCTGTAAGTCCATAATAGCATTGGCCAGATGCTATTTGAATTTACCTTACATGAGGGTTCTCACTACCATTGTCAAGATATTCTATGATTAAGGTCTTTCTTAATGGCTTCCTATATCTCAGTTGTGTCTCACTCTACCCCACAGTTTAAGTTTAGGCCCATCCGGTCACCTAAATCCCTTAAACTATGGCTCTGATACCACTTGTAACAACCCAAAATCTAATAAAATTACGATCAAACATTTCAAACGAAAATAACGGTCCCAAAGTCTACAATACATCCAATTTACTCTAATCTTGCAGCGAAAACCACCTTCACAACTGAGATACTACAGGAAGCCGACGATACTCTACAAGTCTTCACTACCTCATGCTCTTTTACCACGACCGACCTTCCATCCTCATAAGATGAAACTCCATACACGAGTAATACCTGAAAATGGTTTTTATTTTTGAAAAGCGAGGGTTAGACCATGAGGTCTAGTGAATTCCCTCCTAAAAACGCGACCACAAAACATTTTAAGAAACATACTTCCTTGCACACAGTACTTAACAAGTTTGAGCTCAAACAAAGGGTGTACACAGTGGCATGGACCAATAACACCTAACAAAGCCAGGCACGGCAACTCAACACCTTACAAAGCCAGGCACGGCAACTCGGCACCTTACAAAGCCAGGCACGACAACTCAACACCTTACAAAGCCAGGCACGGCAACTCGGCACCTTACAAAGCCAGGCACGGCAACTCGAAGGGTCCTCCACTGTGTAACCCGACTCTACCACAGGCATGAACATACAAAACATGCTTTAAAATCTTACTTGAGGGTAATCCTCCTTTCACTTGTAAAATAACACTTTTCATGCATGAGAAAACATAATTTCATGATAATCAAGCAACTCATTTTCAGTCATATCAATTTCTTCGCAAATCATATTAAAAGATAGAAGTAATGCATAAGGGAACTCACCTACTGCTCGGCTAAACAACACACTACTCGAAGCTCACTTAATCTCCAAACGATCACCTGAATTGGGGTTAACAATGAGGTATTAGACTCCTCAATTATACTCTAAAACATCCTCCATAAAGTCCTAAGACAATCCCCTAAGCCAAGCCTCGAACCCAAGCCCGAACGACCAACGAAACAGAAAACGAGAATCGCCCAACAGGGACTTACGCGGTTTGCCACGCGGTTTGCAAACCGCGTGGAAAGCCGCGTAACTCTCTGGTCGAGCATTCTCAGCTCTGCTCACCAGGGTCAGCTCGTAAAACCACTTAGATCCCCCAAAACTGATTCCAATTGATTGGTAACTTCCCAAAACAAACTCTAAAACTATATATACATTAAGGGGAACAATTTTCAATACTTAAATCCATCAATTCCTCAATCAAACTATCATGAAATCTTCTTTGAATCACAAATCCCTTTTTAAAATGGGTTAAACTTAGAACTTCCATTGGAAGGGTGGAATATCACCAAGAGCTCACAAACACCTCAAGGGATTCATCCAACACACCCTTCCAATTGATTTTGACTCAAAACACTAAAAGAAGAAGAGAAGACATTGATGGATGAACATCTAAGCTCCATTTTAGATACAAAACCAAGAAAGGAAGGTGGAAGTATACCTTAGTGACAACTTCTTCAATCCCTAGCTGATCCACCTTCTCCAAACCTTCAATTTTGGATTTCTTGAGCCCTTTCTCCCCTCCAATTCTCTCCAGCCGAAATGATGAACAAGAATAGGGTTTTTATCTTAATAAACTTTCCTTTTTCACAACCTAGCCACTGAACTTTAAGTTTTTACAAAAGAGCCCCAGAATTTCCTTATTCTTGCACTAAAACCACAAGAGTTGAAATAAGGGGTGTTACACGCTTCAAGAAAGTTTTCGACTTGGCTTTCTATACGTTCATGAATGGATAAGGACACAAGGCCTTTACAAATGTGTCAAGTTGTGTTATCTAGATTTGTACGAACATATGCGTATACTATCTTCATGTATTCAAATGGGTTGAAGGGTTCAATTCTTAGAACACCCCGATTCTCGAATATTTGGAATGTGTAATATACTAAAATGGAAATTCAATCTTCGTGACATTTTCATTTATGCGTCTGTTTGAATTTCACATATTTATAGTACGTTGTAAATCAAAGGATTACACTAAAATGGGGGAGGAATGTTGGTGATTTTAGTGTCATCAATCATTTTGGTGTAATTGTGATTTAATTGAGATCGATTAAGACGATAAGGCAAACATACGTAAGTTAGGAGGTGCGGAGTGCACACTTACAAGTTTCCATTATCATCTTAGATCGCCTTAAAGCGGTGTCGAAGTTAAAAAAAAACTAGAATTTTCTAAGGGTTGTCGCTGAAAAGCTGAAAGCTGTCGCTGAAATGCTGAAAATTGTCGCTGAAAGCCATCAGCTGTCGCTAAAGGTGCTGTCGGTTTTTTGATCTTATCCATAAGCGGTTGTAACCGTTTCTCAACCGCTCAACCGCTTGTAACCGTCGATTTCTTTCTATAAATATGTGATCGAGAATTTGGATAACGATATAGTTCTCATATCATAGCCTTTGGTGTGAGAAAATCTTAAGAATTATCCCAATACAAAGTTCGTGAACCCAAGGCTTATAGGGTCGAATTGTTGTATTCGGAAAGTGCCTTTCCGACACGATTCTTAAGATTATCCAGTCTCAACATCATCATACAATTACAAAAGTTCTAACAACCAGTACGTCTGATGGTCCATGATTTTTGCTTTTGTAATCCTTAGCAAAGAGGAAACCAATCGAAGGATTCTTTGTATTTGATTTGATTCCCTTTTTCACTTTTTTTGTCTAAAAGTGTAAAGGGAATATTGCAAAGTGAAAAATCCAAATACAAGGGAAGAAGAAATGAAGATATGGGTTTTGATAATTTTTCAAAATAGATTTTATGTTTTTTAATATTAAAATAACATAAATGTAAAAAATGTAATTTATATAAAATCGGTCAGTTTTGAACTTGAGATAATGATCGATATGTGATGGTGAAAGTGTGGGGTGTAATGGACGGGATGTGGTGGTGAAGGCGGTTCATATATGAGTGTATTATGACTTGAATTTTATAGAAACAATAAGTTTGAATGTCATTTATATTTGTTGTATAGACGGATTTTAGAACAAGTTTGTAATAATAGGTTGAGAACGTGTTCCCACGATGCAAAATTGCACATACTAATTCCAAATCTTAGAAACCGGCTTTAAAAATCTTCTCAAATATCAAGTCTAACGATTAGAAAGAGAATTTGTTGAGGGAACCGAGGCAAATAATATCCATGACAAGGAAAGATGTCAAGTGGCAAAAAGCTGATCATTCTTATCGGAAGTCGGGAGCATGATGGTCTTTAGGAATGGCATTTAGACCTTTCAACTGGAATAAGAATTAAAATATACGTACCATGCCATCATTTTATACAACAAAGATTACCAAATTAAAAGAAACACACATCTAATAACTGAATTTAAGATAACATGTGTGTTTTGATTAAATATAATGTAGAATGGAAGTAGAATAAAAACTCAAATATGAAAGAAAATTAGAATATTATTCAATGATCTTAAAATGATTAGAAATAGGCCTTTTTATTGGTGAAGTTAATTTTGGAAGATAAGTCATAATTTTAATATTCAAGAATTGAATGGTATTGATAATAGAGATGTGAAAATCAGATTATACAGATCAACCGAATAAAAGTCGAGAACAATATAAATAAATCTTTGGACCCGGAGTTGGATTCGGAGCCTATATAAAGAAATTTCTAGAACATGGATTTACTTTCAACACGTTTTTTTCTCGTTGATTCATGAACAATTTACAAGACCGCAAACTTATGAATATGCTCTGTATCATTATAACACACTTTTATTTAAAAAAAACATTTGAGACATATTTATATTTTAGCATGTCAAATTATAGTTGCATACGAGTTTATTATGATCATTATAATATATTTATTAATGGTAAACTATTAATTAAATAATTCACATAAAAAGCAAATGTTATTTCTTTTACCAGAGAAAAGAAGTGTAGAAGTAAAAAGTAAAGTTAAGGATGTAATTGGTCAGGGTAAGACGTGGTTTCCTAATTTAGAAACATTTAACTTTGGGGTTTTAAAAGATATCGTATTTTCTATATACTTTAGTAAATGTTAAAATATTGAAAATAAAATGATTTTCTTTAATATTATATTACTATAAGTAATTTGATTAATAATATATTTTGTGTTGTATGATAAATGTGTCATCATCTAAAAAATATGACGATAGAGATAGATATAGAGATAGATTAGAATTGAAATATCTTGTAGTTATCTACTTGTAACTCATCTCTATATAAAGGGCTTATAATTAATGAGAATTACGATTCATTCTCTCTATTATATTCTTGTTCTGTTTAGCTTTCCCTTTAACATTTTGATCGTATTAAAGATAATATATTTCAAACGTTTTTTTAACCTATACTCCAACACGGTATCTATTTCCCATTTAAAAGTAATGCTTTATGGGATACTAGAAGTCTACTCGTGCAATGCAGCGCGATATATCTCAATTTTAATGTTCTAATTTATTTTAATGTGTGGTTTTTTGGATTTGAAAGTGGTTAGAGATAAGGATTAGTTAATAAGAGTCCACGATTTAAGGATTTGAAGGTTGTTAGAGATAAGCATTAATCAAGTAATTAACATTAAAAGCGGTACATATAGCTTCATTAGTTGTTTTTAAGAGATTTTAAATAATTAACATTAAATAGTGGTACATGAAGCTTTAAGGATTGTTTTTAAGAGTTTTTCATAAATGCTTTATAATATAGTATAGATTCAGATGTAAAGATTGTAGATTTTTACAAAAGGTTTTATGGCTTAATGGTAAGTGGATTATTGATAGAGTCCAACTTCTGATGAAGTCATTTAGTCAAAGGTTCAAACCTCGTCTTAGATGAGACGAGAAGGGTATACTACAAACAATATAATCTTAGCAGAGAGATTATTTACTTGGATTACGATAATTCCTTTTTAACGCTTACGACATTTAGGGAATTTTAACTTTAGTGGTACACTATCATAAAAGTTGAGATACACCGTGATTTCACATATTTATTTTGGTAGACGATATTGATTGAATGTTTGATAGGGTCAAAAATGGTATCTGGTTGAGTAAT
>CM066318.1:106003598-106080756 GCA_033807775.1 Saussurea involucrata
CTGCGACGTTACCACGACCTCCGGGATGCTTGCGGTGTTTTCAGATACGCCGTAACCGACGCTCACGTGGATGTGCTTCTTACGGTTCTTCTGTTTCGTTAAAGAAATTACAAAACACGCCGGAAAAACGAAAGCTGGTAGCGGTTGATCACCGTACTTCCTCCACCTTCTGTCGCTGGAGTGGGAGGAAGTCGCCGGATTGGAGATCGCCGGAGTGTAGGTCGCCGGAGAGAGAGAGAGATGAAGATAATTGAGAAAATTAAGAAAGTTTGTATGTTGCTAAAATTATGAATTTGAAGAAAAAGACTCAAATACCATTGGTTTCATGGTTTACATTTAATATTGGGTTTACATAAGAAGAGGGCTATATATATATATAGGGTAAAGATCAAAAGAGAACCTTGAAAAATAAAAGAACCGGAGAACCATGGAAAAACGGATGAAAAAATATATCAAAATGGATGTCAAATTAAAGATAATAAAATGATCAATTTTTTGGTGTAATTTGTTTGGCTCCAATCATTTTATATGTCACCGATTTTCGATTTAAAAAGATAGGGGGTGATTTATTTATTTTTTTCTAAAAAGTGGTTGTAACCACCTTTTTAATCATATCCCTTGGATCATCTCAATCTAACGGTTTGGATAGGTTCTTCGGTTCTTTCTTTTTTCAAGGTTCTCCCCTGATCTCATCCATATATATATATATGAGGCGGGTTCAAACGAGAAGCGTACCAATTTAAGAAAACGCGAGGAGCACCGCCCATGTACTAAATCACATGTGATTCACTACTGCTAATCACATGTGATTCACAACTGATCGGGGGAGTTGTCGCCCATGTAGTGGATCACATGTGATTCACAACTAAAATCACATGTGATCCGGGCAACTTGGCCGACTCGCGACCCAGGTCGCCCGCTATCCGAATTTTTCGCATTTGTGGATCACATGTGATCCAGTACATGGCAGGCGCTCCTCGCGTTCTCGTAAATAGGTACGCTCCTCGTTTGAACCTTCCTCATATATATATATATAAAGAGAGAGAGAGAGGGAGGTTCAGGGGAAAACCTCAAATAAATGGAAAACTAAAAAACACTTTATCAACCGTTAGATCAGATTATCAGATGGATGTGATTAGACGGGCGGTTACAACAATATTAATTAAATAAAAAAAACCTCACCCCCCTATTTTTTATTCGAAAAAAGACGAAAAATAAACAAAATTCGAACGAAATAAATTACACCAAATAAATGATCATATTTTTCTCGTTAATTTGACATCCATATTGATATATTTTTTCTTCCGTATTTTCGTGGTTTTTCGGTTTTCCGGTTATTTAGGATTTTCCCCTGAACCTGACCCATATATATATATATATATATATATATATATATATATATATATAAGGCCATCAGTACCCCATCCCTCTATCTTTCAAAGATTCCATCTCCACATCAGCGCCACATCAGCTTTTCTCAATCCCTCACTCAATCCCTAAGGCCATCAGTACCCCATGGAAAGAATCTTTCAAATATTACACTCCACATCAGCGCCACATCAGCTTTTCTCCCATCCCTCACTCCATCCCTAACAATCCCTAAGGCCATCTGTACCCCATAAGGGAATCTTTCAAATATTCCAGCTCCACATCAGCGCCACATCAGCTTTTTTCCCATCCCTCACTCAATCCCTAACAATCCCTAAACACCCGTACCCCATTCCCTCAAACCCTTTTGCCACCTCATTTATTTTAATTCTTTTATTTATACATTTAATTATTTAACAAAATAAAAATATTTATATATTTTTTAATAAATAAAAATAAGATAAATAATAAAAATTAAAATTCATATAATTCATTAAAAATAAAAATTACAAAATAAATTTAAAAATCTACTCGTCGTCATTGTTGGTGAACCGGGTTGTGGCGAATCCATATTGTTTAAAATAAGAGGTTGAGAGAATTTGAGAGAGTTTGAGAGGTGTGAAAAATAAGAGGTTGATAGAATTTGAGAGAGTTTGAGAGGTGTGAAAAATAAGAGGTTGAGAGAATTTGAGAGAGTTTGAGAGGTGTGAGAAATAAGAGGTTGAGGGTTAAATATATAGTGGGATTAAATTGAGATTTTTTTTTTACAAAGAGCCGTTCAACGGCATTATTTTTAAAAATTAGATAATTTTTTTAATAAAGCTTCGGGATGAATCGGGAACCCATCCCCGAAATCCATCCCGCCCCGCTGAACCCGCACCCCCCGTAGCCCATACCGAGCCATCCCGCTGCCCATCCCGAATGGGCTACGGATGGCCTAAACACCCGTACCCCATTCCCTCAAACCCTTTTGCCACCTCATTTATTTTAATTCTTTTATTTATACATTTAATTATTTAATAAAATAAAAATATTTATATATTTTTTAATAAATAAAAATAAGATAAATAATAAAAATAAAAATTCATACCATTCATTAAAAATAAAAATTACAAAATACAAAACACTACCAATCATGAAATTTTTGAAGTTGCTCTTTTCTCGCTAAAGTAACCCTCAAAACTTTTCCCGTAAGGTGATCATGTGGGGCCATGAAAAACTCGAAGTCTTTATCAAATCGGTTTGCGCGTTCGATTTCGCGTTCTTGATCCAACCTATGTCGTTCGAGTTTTGAGCGTTCGATTTCGAGATCGAGTTTTTTCATTTTGTATTCCATTGTATCATCAATTTTGTCGTTGAACGTCGTCAACAACTGAGTAACACTTTCGTCCGTATTCGCCCTGGACGTATTACTCGTTGATGATTTTTTTGCCTTGTTTCTCCCGATGGGTCGTTGAATTTGCTCGTCATCGTCATCATCGGAAGGTTGAGTAAGAGGTTGAGGGTTAAATATATAGTGGGATTAAATTGAGAAAAATAATTTTTTTTATAGTAATAGAGCCGTTCAACGGCATGAATTTTAAAAAATTTAATTAATTTTTTTTTAAAACCCTTCAGGATGGATCGGGATCCCATCCCCGGATTCCATCCCTTACCGCCATCCCCGCAACCTCCGTAGCCCATCCCCGCAGCCATCCCCGAGGGCCATCCCGCTTGGGGTACGGATGGCCTAAACACCCTTACCCCATTCCCTCAAACCCTTTTGCCACCTCATTTATTTTAATTCTTTTATTTATACATTTAATTATTTAACAAAATAAAAATATTTATATATTTTTTAATAAATAAAAATAAGATAAATAATAAAAATAAAAATTCATACCATTCATTAAAAATAAAAATTACAAAATACAAAACACTACCAATTATGAAATTTTTGAATTTGCTCTTTTCTCGCTAAAGTAACCCTCAAAGCTTTTCCCGTAAGGTGATCACGCGGGGTCATGAAAAACTCGAAGTCTTTCTCAAATCGGTTTGAGCGTTCGATTTCGAGTTCTTGTTCCAACCTATGTCGTTCGAGTTTTGAGCGTTCGATTTCGAGATCGAGTTTTTTCATTTTGTATTCCATTGTATCATCAATCTTGTCGTTGAACGTCGTCAACAACTGAGTAACACTTTCGTCCGTATTCGCCCCGGACGTATTACTCGTTGATGTTTTTTTTGTCTTGTTTCTCCCGATGGGTCGTTGAATTTGCTCGTCATCGTCATCATCGGAAGGTTGGGTACGTTTTGAACCCCGCGATGAAGTTGTCGTCATCGTTGGAACGGCTCCCCATTTTGGACATTTTTTTAGGACGTCCCAAGCTTGTTCGTGAGTGAAAGCAACTTTATGGCGTGCTAGATACCGTTCGTGTGCCGTTCGGGATATATCGGCCTCACTCATCCCGCTTGATCTATTATTGAGCAAGTTGTTGTAGATGCCGCCAAACCAATTAATTCTTTTATTGAGGTCGTTGAACTTGCTATTGAGTTGATGGGTTGATCTATAACCTGGTTCACGACCCATGCGAGTAAAGAACACATGCCCGATTCGGCCCCAAAAACTTCCTACATTTATGTAAAATTAAGTATAATAATAATAATAATAATAATAATAATAATAATAATAAAAATAATAATAATAATAATAATAACAATAAAAATAATTACCACCGCTTTGTGCGTTACCGATAACGGGGTCCTCCGAAACGTCAACCCACGCCGACACTAACGCGAGTTCCTCGGCTTTACTCCACGTTTGTTTGGCGGCTTTCGTTGGTCTCGGATTTGATGGTTCCGGGTTAGATTGTTGTGTCGGGATAGATTGTGGTGTGTTCGGGGTAGAAGGTTGGGTTTCCGGAACAATGTCGTCGTCGAGATTTATTGCGGGTGAAGGAAGATTGTAGTTGGCCGGAGTAAAATCTTGTTCAATCAAACCGGAACGTGTAAATTGGTAAGGAAATTGTTGCGAAAATTGTTGGTGAAATTGTTGGGGAAATTGTTGCGGAAATTGTGGCGGAAATTGTTGCGAAAATTGCGGATGATAACCTTGTTGTGTAAACGCTTGGAAACCAAGCTCTTGATCTTCTTGCGATTGTGGTGTATTTGGTCGGTTACGACGGGATGTAGGTGTTCTGTTTGGATTCATGATGAGAGAGGTGTGAAAAATAAGAGGTTGAGAGAATTTGAGAGAGTTTGAGAGGTGTGAAAAATAAGAGGTTGAGAGAATTTTAGAGAGTTTGAGAGGTATGAGAAATAAGAGGTTGAGAGAATTTGAGAGAGTTTGAAAGGTGTGAGAAATAAGAGGTTGAGAGAATTTGAGAGAGTTTGAGAGGTGTGAAAAATAAGAGGTTGAGAGAATTTTAGAGAGTTTGAGAGGTGTGAGAAATAAGAGGTTGAGGGTTAAATATATAGTGGGATTAAATTGAGAATTTTTTTTTACAAAGAGCCGTTCAACGGCATGATTTTTAAAAATTAAATAATTTTTTTTAATAAAGCTTCGGGATGAATCGGGATCCCATCCCCGGAATCCATCCCTTCCCGCCGAACCCGCAAGGGCCGTAGCCCATCCCGCAGTGAACCCGAGCCATCCCGAGCCCCATCCCGAATGGGGTACGGATGGCCTAAGGTTTAAGAGAAAACCTCAAATAAACGGAAAACTAAGGAACAACTCTGGTAGCCCTTCATCTGGGCGGTATGCACTTGTGCATAAAGGTAATTTGTAACATGCATTTGTGCATACAAACCAAAAAAACAACATAATTTACCTGCATGCACAAGTGCATACCGTCCAGATGAAGGGCCACCAGAATGTTCTTCAGTTTTCCATTTTTTTGAGGTTTTCCTCTGAACCCCTCTCTCTCTATATATATATATGTATATATATATATATATAGAGAGAGAGAGAGAGAGAGATTTAGTTTTTAAAAGCCCATAAACCATTCTTGCATTAATTCTTAATAATTATTTATTTGGTAAATAAGTTGATATAGATTCAAAGGGAGGATGTTTATATTATCTTGAATAAAGTTTATTAGATTAAACCAACTTGTATTGGTTTGCCGTTTGGCTTGGATTGTGGCGTTTTGCTTGATGTCTTTTTTGTTCCTTTATAAAATTGCCTGGATTTTTTCTCTAAAAAAAAGTTTATTAGATTAATGATGTGGATAAAGCTGGGGGAGTATTAGAGCATCTCCAATGGAGGTTCTTATAAGAACCTCTTTTTGTACTTTTTGGTGTCACTTCATTTCCAACTCATTAAATTAAAATTTTATATAAAAATTCACAATGGTAGTTCTTATAAGAACCTCATTTTTGTGGGTCTCATATATTTATCAACATCAAAAACTATTATATATTTATAAATAAATATCAAGTATTTAAATTAAATACCAATAGAAATAAGAAATATGTCACTTCACACCAAAAATCAAGGTAAGAACCAAGGTTCTTGTTTAAGAACCTAGAGGAGGTTGGATTCTTATAAGAACTCTCCACAATAGTAGTTCTTACAAGCCACTACACTTTTTACTTGTAAGAACCTTGCATTGAAGATGCTCTTATCGATTTATATTTTGGATGACACGCCTCCTAAGTTAATCATTGTCGTTAAAGATATAATAAACCCCACCTCAATTTCCACTTGGAGCTTTTTTCCTTTTGGAGGATTTTTTGGTAATAATGGGTTTAATTAAGAACTAATGCTGGATTTGTTGCTTTCTAGACTCATTGACTACATTACCAACATGCTCATGCATTGCTATTCCACTCATGCTAGCTTTTTGTGTTCTACCAAAAATAATCTTACCCTAGAAAGGAATTTTGTATACTTAGGAGCATCTATCTATAACGCTCATTATTTTAAGATACAAAATCTTAAATCAAAATATTTTACAAAAATTACACCTAAAAATTTTCTTATTTTAGAAATTTCATTACCATCATATATTAAAATATTATGTAGTTTTATTATCTAATACATGTTTTTTCGAATATTACATAAAATATTAATAACTCAATTTCATTGGCATTATCAAAAAAAGAATGTGAAGTCGAATAAAATAAATTTAAAATATATAAAGGTTTGATTTATCTTCATTTCATTTGTTGGATAAGGATGAATTTGAAAGCAGAGTTTTATGATTTTTTTTTCTTTCTTAAAAACATTACATAAAATATTAATAGTTCAATTTCATTGGAAGAAAAAGAATAAAAAATCATTTATCTCTCTCATCTACCTCTTCTTATCTTAAATTTTTTAGAGAATTGTGTAAAACTTTAAGCTTTTTTTTATCTTCTCTATGAATGAAACAAAATAGATTAACAAAATCCTATTTTAGAGAATAGCCCACATGAAAATTGTACATAGGTTGTGGCGTATTGGTTAAGGCATTGAGGATGTGATGGAATATCCCATCTGCCCAGGGTTCTAATCCAGGCGTACACAACAATTGTGGCCACTAAGGTTTAATCAGGGCTGATGTCTTACGGTCATAATTTGCCAAGGGATTAATCTAGGCATAGCCTAGGACACCCTTCCAAAAAAAAAAACAATTTTACATAGGTTGGTTCTAAGTTCTAACCCACCCCTTGGATAGCAATGCATGCCAAAGGTTGGAAGACAATATCAACAAAATGACCACAAATATTAACAGCAAAAACAAATACAAAACTAATTAACAAATGTCCTAACAGATCATTCAAACGAGACTGGAATGAACCTCTACGACACGATTACAATTAGATAACATAATGTGACAAAAACAACAGAGTTTTGTAGCTCCATGTTTGTATGGAAATCACACAGGTGGGAAGTATCTGTTGAGATTGAAGGGCAATGAGTAGAACTCTTCGCTTCTGGTGTCGGTTTTGAACGAATGGAACTTATCCCACCAATGTTTCCCTCTGTCTTTCCTAACCGAACTGTTTTTGTAGTGAAGTGTGTTATCCAGAAAATACGCCAACAACGCAGCTACAAAAGCTTCCGATGAGAAAGGAACATTCACCATGTTGTTGAACTACAAAATAAAACCAAATAGATTGCATCATTTGAGGTCGGTATGAGGGCAAAAAGGTAAATGACATGTTGAAATTTTACTCTTAGGTCAAACCTACTAATCGATTCATACCCATCTTGCAGACGTGTGAACAGGGCCGTAACCGTTTATAGCTTCATACTCGTTGAAGTACTGGGGAACGGACAAGCCCAAAAAGACCGAAAATCCCAGTATGAACTTTGTTCTGAAGGTGTTCAGATTGCAGAATTGAAGGAAACTAAGGCCTGCTGCACCTGTGAAATGACATGATTATCCTCAATTCTACCAAACAAAGCAAGAAAGAAGTGGGCGGATTGAGAAATTCACGTAAACTTACCCACGTAAGCGAAGAAAAGGCAATATAGAGCAGCAACAATGGGTGCCGGTATTGACGCAAAGACCGCTCCAAACTTACCTGCATTATCATGTAGGGTTATTCCTTATGAATATCATGAATAATCATAATGAAGATGAATTCATGATGAATATTATTCTTGAATATTATAGCCTATAGGGTAATTCATATGGTTTTGTTAAGAAAAACTTGCCGAGAACTGAAAAGAAGATCATGAACCCGGCTGAAATCTGCACGACTCTTCGACTGCCGATACGGGTCAAACCCAAAAGACCAGCATTCTCCCTGCAAGGTAGCAAATAAACGTTATCGAGTCAAAGATCAATTCGGATATTGCAACTAGAAGCTGAAAAGTTGTAGTCTTTCGACTCACATAGATACTGAAGATCCATTTACAGTTCCAAACAAGCCCGACAACAATATGCCAATTCCCTAGCAATGAAGACAAGCAATCAAACACATACTTTAGTTCATAATTCAAGAGTCAAATAGTCAAATCTTTCCCTTTCTTCTAATAATCTGATCTGAAATGAGAGAAATAATCGATAGTTACCTGCCAACCTACACCTCGGCTTAGAATAGATGGTGGCAAGGGAGTTGCACTTGCATACCTCGTAATCGCAATGAAGCCTCCGGTAGACTGATCACACCATCGGACACATGCAAAAGATGTGAAAAAGAAAACCAAATAAAATCAAAGTGCATGTCTTAAAACATTATTTATTTAATTGATTGTTGTAATCCCGGTCATTTTCAGTTTCATTCCTCGGTCTGAACCAAACAAAACTAACAAGTCTTGATAGAATAATATTCTTAGAAATTTAATGAAAAGTTCGGATTTATATGTTGATAAAAAGAAGAAGAAAAAAAGAGACCTCTACAAGAGCAACAAAAGCAGCCATCATCATGGCAAAAGATTCACCAGCATTGAAGGAAGGTGCACCCCATTGGAAAGGATATGGAGCACTTATCCTGAAAATTCAGTTCAATATTAATTAGCAATATAGAATGTTCCATATAAATAGGTCTTTGTATAGAATGTTCCGTGAGACCAACCACTTTTCGTGAGACATACTGTGAAGGTTTGCTATGTGTTTCCCGGTTTTCTTCATGTGAACATTCGGTTTTTTTCATGTAAAGGTTTGGTCCTGTGAAGATTTGGTGTTTTTGCTGTTAACTTCCCATGTTTTCTTGTGAAGGTTCGGCGAGATAAAAAAACAATCCAAGGGCTCACAATGTATCTCATGGAAACTGTTTTGTCTCGCATGAGTCGCATGATCCCAAGTCTCTATCTCTCCATATATATGGTCAAGTTCAGAGGAAAACCGCAAAAAATGAAAAACTGAGGAACACCCTATTAACCTTTTAGTAATTTGTAACTTGCACATGTGCATAATACACACGTGCATAAAAAACAAAAAACAAAAAACAACTTCAATTACTTGTATTCACATGTGCATACCGTCCAGATGAACAGTTACCAGAGTGCTCCTTAGTTCTTCATTTTTTGAGGTTTCCCATGAATCTCTCTCTCTCTCTCTCTCTCTATATATATATATATATATATAGGAAATTATTGCTACGTAGCGAAATATGATAGTGTCTTCTGACCAGGGAGCGGCATGAATTAGTCCAGCACGATCCGTACGACAATTTGCTTGCGTCCTTAATGTTGTGTGATTGTAGGCGCCACTAACCGTGAGTATGTGAGCGTAAATCCAAACTACTGCAACGGAGATCAAAAGAGCAAAACGGTCGAATATAGCCTTTCCCGAATGCATCATATGGGATAGGTACTGCACATAACAACTTATAAAACTAAATTGATGAAGAAGTTGCAGCATACAGCATAATTAGTTTCTATTTTTTTCGAAATATTACCTGAGATAGAACAACTAGAAAGATGAGCTGAGGCAGCCCAATCTCGACACATCTGGCAACCTAAAATCACAAAAGAAAATTCATATTCAATTGATATAAGTGCCTATGAGAGCGTATGAATACGTTATGTTATTATAAATGTGTATCTATATTTACGCACCCCAGGAAATCCAAATTCATACAATCCGAAACCAGCAAGAGCGACCAAAGGAACAGCCGAAAGTGGACTCAAACACCTACAAAGATGAATAATGGTAATATAAATGAACAAAACCATGTAATCGTTGGAATCCTACATCGGTTAGACTTGTTTTTCTCTCCTGAATGGTTCTTTTGGAGAGTTATCTAATGGGGTTTCATGTAATTTCACACGGTATCGGACTATCTGAGCCAGGGTCTAGCACCACCTAGGGACTCGACACACTTTTTTGCCTCTATTCTTGGGCCGGCTAGCCTCCGTTTGAGGGAGCGTGTTGGGGTCCCACACAATGGCGGATCCAGGATTTTTGACTAGTGGTAGATTAAAGATCCACAAAGTCGCTCGATTAGTTTTAGCCTAATTCCACAGTTTTGAGAAATTTTTTAAGTTTTTTGGTTGATTTCGAGGGATTTTTAGGTTTTTTGTTGATTTTGAGGGACTTTTTCGATTTTTTTGGTTTTTTGGTTGATTTTGAGGTATTTTTTTGGTGGGTGGGGCACACGCATAAAAACACTGGGAGAACTACGCTATAACGTTAAAAAAAATTGTTTTTAAACTAAGAAAAATGTTTTTTTCCTTTTCGGTGGGGGCCCATCTCCCACCTTTTCTAAGCTTCATCCGCCCCTGGTCCCACATTAGCTAGACTTGAAACTGTTTTTTCAATATATAATGGAACCTCCATTCTCTTCTCAATGACTCTTTTGGGGAGTAATTGAACGGGGTTTCATATATTTTCACATATATTAGTGTAATGAATATTTCTATGGCACTAATATAGTTTTGCCAAATTTCAAATTAACCTTGCAACGTTACGCCAGAGACCACTGAACCCGAGAATAATCTGAACCGTTGAAGCAACAATGAGTGCACCCTGGATCGCACGCATTGTCTTCTTGAATCTCTGAGCAGGAGACAAGAACAAGAATCAACACACATTTAAGGGCAGATTTTGTATGAGTTCATTTATGCCATTCAACATTTCAAAGTTCTCTTTTTTCGTCAACGAAAATGTTCCATTGATGTGACCCACAAAACAGAAGCCAGAGAAAGATTCATTTTGAGATTCAAACACTCTGTAAAGATTCAAAAGGATTCGATTCACGAACCGCAATGGGATCCGGATCGCTCCAGCGTCCAGACAGGATAATCGAGATTGTGGGTGCAACATAAGTATATGAACCCCCAATGACAGCAGGTAACCTGGTCCCAAACATGGTCTGCAGCAATGTGTTCAATCCAGCAACAAAAAGCAGAGTTTGAATCACTTTGGCTTTCTCCTCCTGGAGTTGGAATAACAAACATCGATCCGATTAGATTATCGAGATATGAACAAGATACATATATATATATAGAGAGAGAGAGAGGGAGGTTCAGAGGAAAACCTTAAAAAATGGAAAATTGAGGAACACCCTGGTAGCCTTCATCTGGACGATATGCACTTGTAAATGTTGGGGTTTGTTAGTCATGGTCACAGAATAAGTTCCTGATTTGCAGGAATCGTTTGTTTCTTTATTTTTGAATTATTCTAGTCTTCCCTTTGGAATAGGCATAGTTAGTTATCCTTTATCATTTGGTTTGTTACTTCCAGCACTTGTATTTAAAGCCCTTTTGGTGGCATGAATAAGATGTGGAAAAGCATTGAGCACCATTACTGTGAGTTCCTTTTATACTACTGAGTGTGTGTGTGTGATACCAAACATTTGGTATCAGAGCTTGGTCAGAAGAGCTCTTTCATTATCGAGAGGTGAGAAAAGAGTGAGAGAGATGGAGCACTCTGATAAGTTTGTGCAACCAACCATACCAAAGTTCGATGGTCACTTCGATCATTGGGCTCTGTTAATGGAGAATTTCCTAAGGAGTAAGGAAATGTGGAGTTTGGTAGAAAATGGAGTTCCTGCACAAACTGTGGCTAATACAACTGAACCACAGAGAAAGGCATTCGAAGACGCCAAGCTGAAAGACTTGAAAGTGAAGAATTACTTGTTCCAAGCTATAGACAGGGAGATCTTGGAGACAATTTTGGATAAGAGCTCTTCAAAGGGGATCTGGGATTCGATGAGACAGAAGTATGAGGGCTCAACAAAGGTGAAAAGAGCTCAGTTGCAGGCCTTGAGAAGGGAGTATGAACTTCTTTCTATGAAAGATGGTGAAAAGGTCGATACTTACCTGGCCCGTACCTTGACGATTGTGAATAAGATGAAGGCAAACGGTGATCCATTGACTTCGGGGATTGTTGTTGCAAAGGTGTTGCGTTCTTTAAGCCCGAAGTTCAATTACGTTGTCTGTTCTATTGAGGAATCCAATAACCTTGATACAATGACAATTGATGAATTGCATGGAAGTTTACTTGTTCACGAACAGCGTATGATTGGGCAGCAAGATGATGAATAGGTCTTGAAGATATCAACTGGTTCACCCTCTCGAGGAAGAGGGAGAGGACGTGGTGGTCGTGGTGGTAGAGGACGTGGCAGACTATCATTCGACAAAAGTATCGTCGAATGTTATAAGTGCCACAAACTTGGGCACTTCCAAAATGAATGCCCAGAGTGGGAGAAGGATGCCAACTATGCGGAGCATGATGATACGGAGGAGATGGTGCTAATGGCTCAAGTTGATAAAGGTGGTTCGACTTGGTTCCTTGATTCGGGATGTTCGAATCACATGACGGGTGAGAGGAAATGGTTTTGTACTTTGGATGAATCTTATCGTAATAATGTACGGCTCGGAAATGATGTTCGTATGGCTGTCATGGGAAAGGGGAATGTTCGTCTCGACATCGAAGGTGTGACTTACACATTGATGGATGTGTATTATGTTCCTGATCTCATGAATAACTTGATTAGTGTTGGGCAAGTTCAAGAAAGAGGGGTGGAGATCCTGATTAAGAAAGGTTTCTGCAGGATTTATCATCCAAGAAGGGGGCTGATCACAAGAATTCAGATGTCCTCAAATAGGATGTTTATGATCAACGCTAAACCAAATGGTATTGATGAGTGTCACAAAGTAGAAACCGATTTCACCACTCATCTTTGGCATCAAAGGTTCGGTCACATCAATAACAGGAGTTTGAAGTTGATGCACGATAAAGATCTAGTGAGGGGGCTACCAATCATCAACGATGAGGTTGGAAGGTTCAGATTGCTTAGTAGGAAAACAGACTAGAGATACATTTCCTAAAACGAGTTCGTGGAGGGCAACACAACAGCTTCAGCTTGTCCACTCAGATATTTGTGGACCTATCACGCCTCAATCAAGCAGCCAAAAGAGGTACATAATTAACTTTATTGATGATTTCTCACGAAAGTGTTGGAATTATCTTTTGACAGAAAAGTCACAAGCTTTGGAATCTTTTAAGAAGTTTAAAGCAGTAGTTGAGAAAAAAGCAGGTGTGGAGATTAAATGCCTGAGAACAGATAGGGGAGGAGAGTTTAATTCCAAGGAATTCAAAGTATTTTGTGAAGACAATGGAATACAAAGACAACTCACTACAGCTTACACGCCACATCAAAATGGCGTGGCAGAGAGAAAAAACAGAACTTTGATGAATATGGTACGAAGCATAATGAGTGCCAGGAAGGTTCCAAAGACTTTCTGGCCTGAAGCTGCTAACTGGTGTGTTCATGTGCTTAATCGAAGTCCAACTGCATCTCTTGAAAATTGTACGCCAGAAGAAAAATGGAGCGGTCGAAAGCCATCAGTAAGCTATTTCAGAATCTTTGGGTGTGTTGCTCATGTTCACATTCCGAAAGAAAAAGATTGAAGCTAGATGACAGAAGCCTAAGGTGTGTTCTGTTTGGGGTTAGCGAAGAATCCAAAGCTTATCGACTCTATGATCCTGTCAACAACAAAATTATCGTGAGTAAAGATGTCGTTTTTGAAGAAGAAGCCTCGTGGAACTGGGCACAAGAATCTGCGATCAGTCCTGCAGATTTTGAATGGGAAGATAAAGATGAGCAGGAGAACAATGAAGATGGGCCTTCAAACCCAGATCCAGTTGCTGATGAGCCACTGAATAGGAATGAGAGTGGGCCCTCAAACCCAGAACCAGTTACAAACACTGGCGATGAAAGAAGAAAGAGGGCAACTAGGGCGCCAACATGGATGGACAATTATGTCAGCGGTGAAGACATTCTGAGTGACGAGGAACGTGGAGAAAACATAGCCATGTTCTCGTCATTATCGGAACCGACGAGTTATCACGAGGCTGTGCAAGAAGAATGTTGGAAACGGGCTATGAACCAGGAAATCGAGTCGATTGAAAGAAACAACACCTGGGATCTATGCGATTTACCTCCAGGTGCAACATCAATCGGTGTGAAGTGGGTGTTCAAGACTAAGTTGGACAAAGACGGGAAGATCGATAAACACAAGGCTCGACTTGTGGTGAAGGGCTATGCTCAGAAGCAAGGGTTGGATTACTTTGAGGTTTTTGCTCCAGTTGCCAGGTGGGACACAATCAGAAGCATATTTGCACTTGCAGCACAACGAGGTATGAAAGTTCATCAGTTGGACGTAAAGAGCGCTTTTTTGTATGGCGAATTGGAAGAGACTGTTTTTGTGGAACAACCCCAAGGTTATGTAGTGCAGGGTAATGAGGGAAAAGTTTATCGATTGAAGAAGGCTTTGTACGGTTTGAAGCAGGCACCGAGGGCCTGGTACGGAAGAATTGAGAGCTACTTTCTTAAGGAAGGCTTCGAAAAGTGTCCTTATGAGCCAACTCTGTTCATTAAATCATCTAAGGAGAATGTCTTTCTAATTGTTTCAATCTATGTGGATGATTTAATTATTACAGGGAGCACTCCTGATTTAATTGAACAGTTCAAAGTTTCTATGAAGTCCGAATTTGAGATGTCGGATATGGGAGAAATGTGTTTTTTCTTGGGTGTGGAAGTTATACAAAGTGAAGATGGAATTCATCTCAACCAACGGAAATATGCTCGGGAAATACTCGAAAGATTCAATATGGAAGATTGCAATGGTGTGAAGAGTCCGATGGTTCCAGGCTGCAAACTTGTGAAAGATGATCTAAGTGGGTTTGTGGACGCAACACTGTATAAGCAAATGGTGGGTTGCATTATGTATCTGGCAGCAACAAGGCCAGATATAACGTTTGTTGCTGGTCAACTGTGTCGATACATGGAGACGCCTACTGAACAACATATGGCAGCAATGAAGAAGGTGTTTCGATACATCCAGGGAACTAAAGAGCTTGGGATTTTTTACAGAAAAGGAGGAAGTGATCAATTGGTGGCGTATTCTGACAGTGATTATGCAGGTGATCATGATAATCGGAGAAGCACTTCAGGGTACGTTTGTTTTTTGAGCGGGGCTGCAACGACAACCAATTGTAACTCTCTCTACTACTGAGGCGGAGTTTGTAGCTGCCACAGCCTGTGCTTGTCAAGTTCTATGGTTAAGGAGGATACTTGAGTACATTGGTTTAACTCAAGAAGAAGGGACCATTATAAATTGTGATAACATGTCTACTATCAAGCTCTCGAAAAATTTTGTTATGCATAATCGAAGCAAGCACATAGACGTGAGGTACTACTTTCTTCGTGATTTGGTGAATGATGGTACAATTGAGTTAAGGTACTGTAACACTTTAGCTCAAGTGGCAGACATTATGACAAAACCATTGAAGGCTGATCAGTTTGTGAAGTTGCGAGAGATGCTGGGAATGGTGGAAGCAACTCAGGTAAACTAAAGTTGAGAATCTTTAGTTCAGGAGAAGGTATGTTGGGGTTTGTTAGTCATGGTCACAGAATAAGTTCCTGATTTGCAGGAATCGTTTGTTTCTTTATTTTTGAATTATTCTAGTCTTCCCTTTGGAATAGGCATGGTTAGTTATCCTTTATCATTTGGTTTGTTACTTCCAGCACTTGTATTTAAAGCCCTTTTGGTGGCATGAATAAGATGTGGAAAAGCATTGAGCACCATTACTGTGAGTTCCTTTTATACTACTGAGTGTGTGTGTGTGATACCAAACAGTAAATACAAGAAAAATTAAGCTTTTTTTTTGGTTTTTATGCACATGTGCAATGTTACAAATTATTTGTACGCACAACGTCGAGACGAAGGACTGCCAGGGTGTTCCTTAGTTTTCCGTTTTTATTAGGTTTTCCCATAACCTGACCCTATATATATATATATATATATAGAGAGAGAGAGAGAGAGAGGCTCCGTAAAATGCAAATTTTACATTTGTTGCACACCTTACAAACCACAGTGTGCATACGTGAACAATCAATGTGCATACGTGAACATTCAGTGTGCATACGTGAACAATGTGCATATGTATACGTGAACAATGTGCAGATACATATGAATATGCATACGTGCAAGAATATACATATAATGAACCAACATTCATATGAGATAATGCATATATGCATCTCAGATTATGCATATATGCACATTGGTTTGTAAGGGGTGCAACAAATACATGGTTTGTATTTGATTTGTATCATATATATATATATATATATATATATATATATATATATTTGGGTAATTAATTGTGATTATGAAATCATACATACATTGCCTCCTCCCATCTGTGGGACAAGAGCAGTGGGAATGATAACCGTTGTGCCAAGCATTACTAGATAATGCTGAAAGCCAAGCAGTACAGCCTCAGCTGCACCCAAATACGCAAATCATCAAACACATTCAATACAAACCCTTTCAACATTTAGTTATGTGATACTAAAGGCCAATATGCATAAAACCTAACTAATTTTAGATGTTCTTTTTTCTTAATTGGAAGTAACAATCGACCAATTCATCCTCAATTGTAGTCATTTTTGCATCTATATCACCACAATTCTATCGAATTTCAGTATAATATTAATATATCAGGTAGATAAAATGTTTTGATGGGGTAAATTCGGTGATTGTTTGTATATAAAGAAAGAGATAATTAAGTAAGAAAGAAAGAAGAAGAAAGTGATCGTACGCCATGGGGGTGGACTTGTAATGCAGTAGGAGACATTGGGAAGCTGATCTCTTGGTGGGTGAGGTGCGAGCAGGTCATCGGGTTTTGGCGGTCCGGCCATATCTTGATTGCTGGGAGAAATTGATTGAAGAAGAAGAAATGATGAAAGAATAGAAAGGAAGAAAGAAGCATCGAGTACAAGTGTAGTGAGTCGGTAGTAGTCATGTATGGCGATAAGGACAACTGCTGGATGTTTATTATTACTGTCAAATCAACAATAACACAACAACTACAAACAATGTTCCTATACTTGTACATTAATTAATGATGAATGTAATTTGCATTTTGTTTCAAAGTGTCCTTTGTATTAACGGTGTTTCTGTAAAGAGTATTTTAGTGTTTTTTTAAAAAAATTGTAAATAATATTATTTTTATAATAAATATTATATAAGCGTCATTTTTGACGAGAAATGTGAGAAGTATTTTTAAACTGTTGATCACTTTTAATCAAATACCCTCCCATGAATTATGGCTTAAAGGAAATTGACCTGGAGCATCTCGATGCATCTTATCTCAATGCATCTCATTTTAATGTTCATCCATTTTTCATCCAACGATTGATAACCACTTCTCACGTTTATCATCAAATTTGACACTTTTCATCAAAACCTAAGGGTAACCTTTTGCAAACCTCTCTAAAGTTACAACCGTTACAAAACAAACCAATCCTAGCCATTGGTTTATTTAATTTTTATTTTCCGTTTTTTAATCTAGTGAAGGGTAACGGTGTCATTTTTATTTTTTTATTTTTTCGACCCTTCAATGCAGGGGGCGGTTATATGGTGAAAATTGTTTAATTTTTTATTTATTTTAGGCACCGACTGAATTATGACTGTGTGTGATTTTTTTTGTATTTATCCGGTATGTATAATTGTTTCTAAATATTTCGATCTTACACTTACCTTTACGATGGAAGTAGTTTGTAAACGACCTATGTATCAATTCCGTAATGGCGGACGACAACAACTCAAGAGTCGAATTTTCATCAAGAGTTTGAATCGAAATGAATGGTTATGAAAATTTTCTATCTGGTTTGGTCACTTGCTACCAAACCGTCTGGTTGGAAAATTTATACACCGTCATTAAAGTTTGGTTTGTGATTTGAGAGGTTAAACCATTCAAACCGGACCGTAAACACTTCTAACGAATATTGAAGACCAGAAGAAAAGGCTAGGATTTTTAACGAATATAAGATAAATAGACAATAAACAAAACAAAGACTTAAGTCGAAAAATGAAGATGAAAGCGAAACAAAAATAAGATTGAAAACCAATATAAGTGAACAAACCTTTTTATCGTATTCCAAGTTTCCATCCACCAACAATGCATCGATTTCTAAATGCGAATTGTAAAATTGTTTAAAAATAAATTTTAATAGAAAATAAGATATAAGGAAAACTAAAAATACATGCGTAAAAATTAAAAAATTGGGTCCAGCCCAATGATAGTGATTATGGGCTATTGCTTTGGGGCATTAAAAACACTTTCGGGTCTTGGGAGTTGGGTCTATAACCAGATTGGCGTATTCTGCGTTCGATCAGATTTTGGTGTAATCACGACAACGGCAGATTGTGTACTCGCATTCCAATCGGAGTTTTGGTAAAGCGTGTTTATTGTGAACTACTATAACACAAACACAGTCAAAGGTTAGTCATCACTCACCATCCTCATTCCGGCCACCGTAAACTCCGGCAGTCCGGCACCATTTCTTCGTCGGTGCACATCAGGAACCCACGATGGAAATTTACTTAAATCGTAATGTTGTCATTTGATTATAATGCATGTTAGAAGACGTTGTATCTCTCGTGTCTCATAGTTTAGCATACGCCCACCAACTGTTCGACAATTAGTTTCTGAGAATTCTGAACGTCGGTTTTCTTTTCTTAGCTATGGGGAGTTTAAGTTTTAGTCTGGTTACCAAATTTTATTGGGGGCGCATTTGCTGTCGCTTGCGATGTATAAGTTAGTGTTTAGTTCTTTATTGATACGAGGAGAAATGGAAGAGAGCCTGCAAGTGTATCAGTATTGATTTGTCTTATATTTATTGTGTGATTCAATAGATGTGATGGGATCAATTATCTGTGTCTGCCTATGTGATTTGTTTGATTAAGATAAATTACTAGATAGATTTTTTGCTGGGTAGTAGTATATGGTGTTCAGATGCGGTCTCCATTCCATTCCTCCAGCTTATCTGAATATACCATTTTCCATAAGCTGTCTTTGCAGCGGTCACAAAGTTGTTTATCTCACAAGCCATAACCCATCTTTTATGGAGCTTACTAATTTTCTTCAGGATCATTTTTGATATTCAGCATGAAGTTTTTGGTTTCTCATGACCTTTATATGTGGCAGCATAAATTTCAAATCGAACATTAGTATCTCTGTTGGTGCTAATAGTTCAAAGTTACGAGATTCTTGTATATGTCTGATAGGTATTCCTTTAGGGTAGGAATGAACCACAGACTTTTTAGCCAAAAACTCTCTGCCATTTCCATTAAAGAGAAAGGTTTAAATACATGAAGAAGAGCAAACTAACCCACTAACCCAAGTTCCCAACTAGGACGTGGCCTTAACTGCCACTTTGACTGATTCCTAATACCCTACAATGTTTGGAAACTACATGCAAATACAAGGAAATAACAAGTAAAATAAAACTAAAAGGAAAATACCAAACTAAGAACCTAATTAAACACCTGGTGACTGACATCCTAACAATGTCAAATTATTATGTTCTGTCCGCCACTTTCTTGGCATATCCAGTGTCCTGGATGGTTTTTTTGGTTTTGTTTGATCCGGCTATAAAAGCTTTGAGTCCATGATCTATGAACCATTAGCATATTGTACTTAAGATTTTTACCTGTAAAATATCTGAAAACCTAACATGCGATTGCGGGGGCCGTTAGCTAAGTAATTATTCAAAATTAAGTAAAAAATAGAATTTGTGAACACATAGTTGAAGATGATAATCAAGGAAAATTAATAAGAATTACAGATTATAGCCGAAAAGAAGTGAACTTGATTATGATAAACAGAAAAGAAATCATTACCAACACGGGTTCAGGGAGATTGTATGTAAAAAACAACAAAACCTTCAGATATCAGCTTCAAGGGCTTTAACGGATTCCGTGAAAAGAGACCTGAAGCTGTGGGATTGTGTCTGATACATAAATTCAGAAACCTTTTTGTGTTCCCAAGCTGAATCTCAAGGAAAGAACCAAAATTTAGGGGGGAAGGCTGACCAAATTGGCTACTGGATGAATCATAAAGTCATACACAAACAACCACATATAATAACCCCCCAATACCATTAAGTCCATTAAACTCTAAACAAACATCCCCTTAGTAGACATGGATGCTTTTTATTTTTCCACCATGCTTTCTTACTCATCCAAGTACACCACAAAAGATCAATATCTTGAATGATCTGGTAGACTACAAGTATCGAATAAATCAAAATCTAATTGTATTCTGTTGGGTTGTCTCTCTTATGCAGCATTTTCCTCGTATCATGTTTCTGAGGAAAGTTTTTGGAAGGACACTTCTTGCAGCTGCAAAATCAGAAGCTTCTGCTGCCGGGGCAGCAGCTGCGAGTACAGTAAGAACAGGACATAACCCCCTTGAGGAGTTCTTTGAGGCTGATAGAAACCCTGAGGAGGAAAAACCTGTTATCTATGGTACATACTTTGAAAGCCTTACTTTCTTATTAAACTCCTATATGTATAAGCTGTAATGATGATCTTTGCTATATGTTTTCATGTAATTAAAACCACATGACATTTGTTATTGTTATTTGAGCATTGTATCGATCTGCATTACAGCAGTTTTCTTTCTTCGGCACTTGAAAACAACTTGTGTTTTGTTTCAGGACGTAGTTGGAAGGCTTCTGAACTGCGTCTTAAGTCTTGGGACGATCTACACAAGCTATGGTATGTCCTGTTGAAGGAGAAGAACATGCTTATGACCCAACGCCAGATGCTTCATGCTCAAAATCTTCGCTTTCCTAACCCAGAGCGTCTACCTAAGGTTTGACATACTTTATCCATTGACCTTTTCAAAATATATTTGGCTCTGTGGTTGCTGCATTTTAGTTCTGTTCTGTCATTTGAATGCACAAATCAAGTTCAAAATTCTCACTTTGTGAATGGTAAGAGCTGCGGGATAAAAATTACAATTAATTTTTACCTTCAAGATGTATATAATCAACACTAGGAAACGATGCTATGAAATTGGTAAACTAACTCACCGCTTGTACATCCGACAACAAACACTGAGAAAGCATGTGGTCACTGAAGTAACCATAAAGAAAATTATTCCCAATGGCCTTTTTATATTTGATGATATTTCTTTTATTTTGATGCCACTGTCCTAACAAATGATTAGCCATTTTCTTTTTCTTAATTAACCTTGGTAAAATCTCATAAGAGCTGTTTGGCTATGTAACTTTGCTACTATTAGGGCCCTGTTTGGCAAACTAGCTGAGTTGGCCGAAAAACTAGCTGCTAGTGGATAAGTTAGCCGATAAAATAACTCATATGGCAACAAGTAGCATACTCCAATGCGCAAGAATGACTAAACAAAAGTTCTGAAATGACAAGTTTGTACACAGGTAAGGAAATCAATGTGCAGAATCAAGCATGTACTTACTGAAAGAGCTATCGAAGATCCAGATCCTAGGAGGACTGCTGAGATGAAAAGAATCATAAATGCTATATGATGATCATTTCCTGCTTTACTCTCTTGTAGGTATGTTCTTAGTTATAAATGGTCACTGGTTATTGTTTTAACAAACATTTGTAATATTTAGCCATAATCCCATCCCTCGGGGATTTCTATGTCAGAACTCATATGCAGCGAAACTGTAAGGACCAATCAATTCATAACCAATTCTTAGTTCATCTTTTATGACACCTTGCTTGATACCAACTAATTTTTAGTTCATTTTTTGAGGCATGACTGCAAACAATTATGTCCACCACAGAAAGCCATAACTGGCATCCATGCCCTGGGGCTAGTTTTCCAATAACTGTTGCCTAGTCAGGCTCTTGCTTTGTGGTCTAGCCGTAGTTGGGTCCTGGTTTAGTGGGCTGGTCCTGCCCTTGGTTAGCCAGCATGTCTCTTGATCGTATTATGAAAGTCATAGTATCAATTATCAAGACAAACACTATAACATATTCTACTTTAAAGATCAATGTATTCAAGTTTGTTTGATTATATAAAATTTAAGATGATCTTAGGGGCTCTTACCCAGTCATAGATGCTTTACCAACCCCTCCAACCGGTCCATGATGCTGACATGGTAAAGCTAAGGGAGGGACTTTGTAACTAGTTATGACCCAAACCACTCTTGGGGGCCGTTTACCAAACGCTTACCTGGGTAAGCCCTTATCGAGTCACATTATCTTACCGGATGAATGGCAAGGACTAAGAATCTTACCCGATAAGAGCTAAGGCAGGGACCGAGAGTCTTACCCGGTAAGTGATGGCAAAGACTCTTGCCATAGTTAGAGCTTACCGGGAAAATTGTTGCATACGATACCGTTTTGGTCATGGGCGGACCTGTTGTGGTGCCACCGGTGGCACGACCACCGTATTATTCTTTCGTCGTCCAAGGGCAAAAAATAATCAGGTTCGTGAAAAGTGTAACCATATCAATTTGTTATGTGCCACCATATTGAAACTACAATAAGGACACAAGTTTACCTTGGTTCGAGTTCTGTTAGAGTCATTTTTCTAGTTTTTAGCTTTTAATATCAAATTTATTATGTTTTTAAAAAACTTGAAACAACAGGACTTAAACACAAGACCTCACATTTGAAAAGTAAGGAACTAACCACCAGACCCGTATTGATTTTGTGAAAAATATATCTACATTTATTTCTTATAATCAAATGGTGGAAAAAAAATTGGGTCCGCCCCCGGGTTTGGTGGACCAAAATCTAACCCTTCACATTACCTACCAGATTAATATGACAAGAACCAAAAATTCTACCCGGTAAGAGCGAATGCAAGGACCGAGAGTCTTACCCGGTAAGTGTGGACGATGACTCTTACCACGGTTAGCGCTTACCGGGTGAATTGTTGCATATGAAACCGATTTGGTGGACTAAAATCTTACCCGGTATCAAAAGCGATAGCGTTAAATTTACCGGTAAGCGGTCACCCAGGTAAGCGTTTGGTAAATGGCCCCTTAATGCTAATTACCCGGGTAAGCATTTGATAAACAACCCCTTACCCGGTTAGTGATTACCTAATGTGTGTTCGTAAATGACACGTTAGTATCAAAAGTGCATATACTAAAGCACAAACACGAATCAAATGTTGTGCAACTGCTATCAATGATCTTCAATCGATAAACAGATAAGAACTTTATCAGCTCAGCCATAAATTTAGGACATCATAACTCATATCCCTGAGGTTGTTTCTGTAATTGTTTACTTTAGAAACAAGAATATATCTAGAAACTGAATTACAAGCACCTATTCAGTCAGTATTGGTTTTTTACAAAATGGTTAAAGCTAAAAACACACATAAATTGAAATGGATATAACCAACAAATATGCTTCTCTGCTGTGCTTGCCTATTTACTAACAATGGCAGCCAATTCAATCAAACTTGCATGTTAAGTTACATTGGAGTTGAAGGATAGATGAATGAATCCTATCCAAGGCAAGTCAGTTTCCTCGTACAAAACATGTTCCTGCGATCCAATCAAAACTAGTTAGCTTCTAACCTCAGTACACATACAATCACATCCCTAGTTTCACGATCCAGAGTCGTAGAAAACCCAAAAGTTTGAATTTATTTTCAAGAAATTGAAATGCAAAGAGATCGGATTAGCAGATGAAAGTTCAAGAAACTAACACAAAACATCCTGGCCGTGGCTTTTTCTTCTCTTTTGGTGCTTGTTGTGGCTTGATAACCACCCGTATCGCAGCATCAAAGACAGCTTTTACGTTCTGTTTTTAAAAAAATGATCAAAAATGAAAGCAATAATCGCTGAAATAACGATATTGATCAGCAGTTTCTCGTACCTGTTGAGTTTTAGAGCTGCATTCGATGTAATATGCAGCGCCCATCTGTTTACGGAGCTCCTCTCCCTAATCACATCGTTACCCAAAATCCATAATCTGAGTACTAATCAGGGAGCAATGGCAAGCGGAAACGTACCTGTGTGGTGGTCACGGGCACTAGACCTGGATGATCAGCTAAGTAACGTTTATCCTCGCGAAGATCTAAACAAGTATAAAATCAAAGTTTTAACGAAACAAATTTTGAACATTCTGCGTGCTTCTTAAAAAGCAACATACATATACCGACCAAAGGGTCATTGGCCCAACAGTATCCAGGTTACTGGTAGAGCGCGATATCCCTGGAGGTAAAGGGATCAGGTTGAGTTTTGTCTTATATAAAATATTATGTATGTAAAAAAACGCAATATACCTAGTTTGGTTCCAGCCAAAACAACGGGGACTCCGGGAGCAAAATGCTGAAGCTCGGGTATCCACTGCTTGAGTAATCGAATATCTATCAGAAATCACTCAAATACACGAACAAAATGATATAGAAGATTCTAGAAGGGAGATTTTGACTCGAAAGCACCTTTTTGAGTATGTTTTCGTAGCTGGCTCGACTAACCAATGAAAACGCTAGAACAAACACATCGGCTCCTCGATAACTCAAGGGTCTTAACCTGTTGTAATCTTCTTGCCCTATGAGTTAATAAAACGTTACCTGAATGAGTCAGAATCGACTATTTCACATCGAAAGGGTGCGGTTTTCGTGTGTTTTTTTTTGAAAAATGAAAATTATAGCATTTGTGATTGTGGAGAAAATCTTACCAGCAGTGTCCCAGAGGCCTAAATTGACTGTGGTGCTTTCAACCACAACATTTGCACTGAAGTTATCAAATACAGTTGGTACATAATCCTGAAATTATTAAATGATTAATTAATACACCTTCATAAACACACAAAATGTGTGTGTTCAAAGGAAACACCATCAACAAGCAGTGGTTGATAGGTCTTCATAATTTCAGTCACACCTTGGTATTTGTGATTTTACGAATATTTTGATCATTTTACAATTTATCAATCGTTATAAATGGTATTTAACCCGAATAGTCTGTAGATCGATGCAATGCATCCTCTTCAATTCTGATTCTGATTAGTGTAGTTTACTCTCAAAAACAGACTTCATAATTTAATTTATACCATCAATATCAATTTCTATATTTTTAATGCTATGAATTGACCAAACGGTTCGAAAAATCAACGCTATATACCTTTTGTAACTAAACAAGTTTTGAACCAAGATCGCTAGACTAGAATCACTAGATCATGACAAATCATTCTTAAAGCGAGTAAACAATTAGACCTAGGTCTAATTTTCTTGGGTTTCACATTCTGTACAATGTGGAACCCAAGATATTTAAGTGCTTTTAAATCCTAAAGATTATGGAAGCCATAGTCTGGTCCAATGATCTTGGATCAAATCTTTGATTAAATACAAAAGGTATGTAAGATAAACTGTGTCAAAATTCTCACTTTTTTTTTGTATTTCTTTATGGAAAGAAGAAGTCAAGAAACCCATATGTGAAAAAGGGCAATTCACAAGACTACAAAGTCAAGAAAGATGAAATCAAAGCAAAAGGAGGCAATAGACAGACAGACAGACACAGAACCCTAGAAAAAGAATCTTGGAAAAAAGCTGCAAATTCAAGAAGAAACCCAGATGCAAAAAGAATAATGATTTGACTTACAGTTGGGAATTTGTTGCTGGTGTAACAAATAAGCATACAAGTTTTGCCAACAGCACCATCACCAACAGTGACACACTTGATGAACCTAGAAGCACTTGCAGCCATTGAAGAACACAATAATAATAATAAATAATAATACTATTGTGAAAATTAACAAGAATCCAATGATAGAAGAACAAGAATAAAGAAATTGAAATTATGGAAGAAGAGGAGGGATTTTTGTGTTTAGTTTTAATGGTAGTGTGTCTCTCTCTGTGTTTTTTGGTTTTGTGGAAGAAAAACAAAAGGTGGGGGGAGGCTAAATAGGATCACATGATTTTTCACACTCCTTTGCTTCAACCAATATATATTTACACATAATATATATATATATATATATATATATATATTGGTAACCGTGGGTTTTGGGTCAGCTTACGCGCACCGACTAATTCCCGGGCCACCACGAATGAACTGGAGTCATCGCAGGTGAACCTCCATGCCCACAAGGGCTTTGGCAGTGTCTGGATTTGAACATTGGGTAGATGAGCTTACACTACATCCCCAAAGGCTTTACCAGTACACCACAACCCAAGTAGTTACATAATATATAATTACTTTCTCTTCACTATGAATTAGATATAAAATTAAAAATCTTGCTCTCCATTTTTTAAACACATAAAGAGTTGTTTTAATTTATTCTTTTGAGGTAGATTACAAATTTATGTATTCCATATAACTTCAAACTTTACTTTTAAGAGAAAATGTATTGAATGTTTCTGGTTTAATTTGGTTTATCATTGAAAAAATAACATGGTAAAGGACCGAAACAATCTTTATCTCCTATTTCCAATTCTTGGAATATACTGAATGTGTCTAATTTGATTTAGAGGGCGTTTACTAAACACTTACTGGGTAAGCGCTTAGCAATACCATTTACCTTATTGATTGAACATTGAAATGATCGAAAACTTGCCCAGTAAGAGATAATGCAAGAACCAAAAGTCTTATCTAGTAAGTGTGGGAAACGAATCTTATCCAGTAATATTTATCGGATTTGAAATGTTTACCAATAATCTATTTTTATGATCACTATAAGGTAATGATGTAAATCAATATTGTTTTGAAAGTATTGAAATATATGTTTTATTAAATGTATAGAAATTGCTGTGATGAAAATGACGTGAAGATGATAACTTCAAGATTAGCATTAAAATAGATAAGTTTCGCAAACAAAAATGTATATATAGATAGGGGTGAACATGGTACGGCACTATGTTTTTTTACTCAATACCAAGTACCAACCAATTATAATTGATACGCAAAAATTTATACCATATACCAACCAATTAAAATAGATAAGTGTCGCAAACAAAAATGTATATATAATATAGAGATAGATAGAGAGATTAAGCGATGTGTGAAAAGAGAAGTTAGCTGAGAATGTAAGAGGATATATATGAATTATTGATATTTTTAATATCAAGTCTATTATTCAATCGTGTTTGATATGTGGATTAATTTGGTGTGTTTTATCTCGATGTATCTTATTTTAATGTGCGTTTAAAAGTGGAGATTCCTTGTCACCATAAAATTTTATTCTGATCGGAACTCAACCATATATGTATATATAGGCGAATAATCGTGTGAGAAGTTGAGGTTAATTTGAGAAATGGATCTGAACCGTTGATCATTTTTAATCAAATGTTCTCCCATGAATTGCACCTTAGAAGCGAATTAACCCGGTGCATTTTATCTCGGTACATCTCATCCTAATGTGTGTCTATTTCTCATCAAATGGTTGATAACCATTTTTCACGTTAACCTCAACTTCTCACCGGAATATATATGCGAAAGATCGTATGAAAAGTTGAGGTTAACGTGAGAAGTGGATCTGAACCGTTGATCACTTTTAATCAAATGACATGAATTGCACCTTAGAAGGGAATTAGTCTGGTGCATTTTATCTCGGTGCATTTTATTCTAATGTGTGTATATTTCTCATACAACGGTTGATAACCAATTCTCCCGTGAACCTCGACTTCTCACCGGAATCCAACCCTATATATATAGGCATAGGATCGTGTGAGAAGTTGAGGTTAACGTGAGAGGCGTGAGAAGTGGACCTGATGAACCGTTGATCACTTTTAAATCAAATGTTCTCCCATGAATTGTGGCTAAGAAGGGAATTGGTCTAGTGCATCTAATCTTGGTGCACCTCATCTAATGTGCCTTCATTTCTCATTCAACGGTTGATAATCACTTCTCACCCTTCTCAGTTAACCTCAACTTCTCACCGGAAGAGATGACAGAGATAAGAGATTTTAAATTATATAAATTTAATTTTTTTAAATAATTTTTGTAGTGTAAATCAGATCTTACGAATTTTACGAAATAGAGAGTTCTTAAAAGAAAGCCAAAGAGAGATAAAGTGCTGGTTTTTGGTAGAAATGGTAATCATCGTGAGAAAGACAAGAAGAGACTCCATCCTTAGATCAGTCATAAATGAAGATCAATTGGAAATACCCTTCTAAAGTATTTAACTCATGAGTTATTTTTGGACTTAATATGAATTATTAAATAAACACCAACTAAAAGTGATCAAGTATCCGGCCATTTCTTGCACTTCTCAGTTCTCACCATAAATCCTATTATTACACGATCATTTATGCGTATAATATATATATATATATATAGAGAGAGAGAGAGAGAAAGAAGAAGGTTCAAACGAGAACACTAACTATTTAATAAAACACGAAAACGGTCGCACATGTACAAAATCATATGTGATTTTACACTAACAGCAAAAAAACTAGACGCAGACGACTTTGGTCAAGACTTAAAAGTCGCAGGACAAGTCGCGTGAATCATATAAGATTTTGTACGTGAATCATGTATGATTTTGTACATAGACGATCGTTCTCGTATTTTCTTAAATAGTTAACGTTCTCGTTTGAACTCACGTCTCTCTCTCGCTCTAGCTCTCTCTCTCTCTCTCGCTCTAGCTCTCTCTCTCTCTCTCGCTCTAGCTCTCTCTCTCTCTCTCTCTCTCTCTCTATATATATATATATATATATATATATATAATTAGATGCAAATATTCCTATTTTACTTGATTGATTTGTATTATTTAATTTGAATTATGATACGTCAACCGCACTGCAGTCCAAACAACGTAATTATATAATATTTTTCCTTCTATTATAATCAATATTTTTCAATTTCAAATTGTCTTAAGGTAATATATTCTTTTTAAGGCCCATTATTTATTACTAACTTTTAAATATAACTAAGATCGATTTTGACTTTAAATAATCTATTTTTTAAAAATAATTAGTGAATAAGTAAAAGTGTCTCTAGATATTTGAATTGAATTTGCCTTCCAACATACACGATATTTAATTATAAAATATTTGAAAATTTATTTATTCCTCGACATCCTAATCAGAAATTATTTATCATTCAATGTATGTGGGAACATCTGTCTTTGGAGTGTTACAAAAATAGATAAACATAAAAATTAAATATTATAATAAAACTCGTGATTTATTATTTAAAAAATAAATATATGAGCATTGATATGGGTTTCGTTAAGTTTATTTCTTAAAAATATCATAAATAATCAATTCACCTTTTACGTTGATTATTTACGATTGATTTATTCATATTATCAAGATATTTAATTCTTCTTAACGTTATTGATATACAAAAATAAGAAAAATTCATAAATTATTTGAAATGAAAACTCAGTTGAAATTTATACTGACGATGATAAATGCCATAAGATGGAAGGAAGGGGTATAATGCACCCTCCTTCTTCCTTCCGTCTAACCAGGGTCGTGCCTGGGGGCCGTGGACTGGGCGTACGCCCAGAGCCAACAAGAACTTGGGGCCAATTTTTTTTAATATATCCGGTATATATAGTAGTTGTTCAAAAAATTAGTAATTTTTTTAGTATCTAATAGGACTCGAAACATTTAGCAATATATTAAGGGTCCAAACATGTATTATTTAATTACATTGGAGAACAAAATATGTACAAAGTTAATTGGTCGTTCCATGGGCGGACCCAGAAGGGTGGTTACAGTGGCACGTGTCACCGTATTGTTTCTCCGTCGTAAGTAAAAAAAATTAGGTTCTTGAAAGGTGCAACCGTATCAATTTGTTTTGTGCCACCATATATATTTTGAAACTGCAACACAAGTTTTCTTTGGCATAGTTGGTTTGGAAGACTTTTATTGCACTTGAGACCCGGTCGTTAGAGTCATTTTTGTTGATTTTAGCTTTCAGTTTCATATTTATTATGTTTCTAAAAAAAATTGTAATAGTATGACTCAAACTTGAGACCTCCAGTTTGAAAAGCAAGTGACTAACTCCCAAACCAATATTTATTTTATGAAAAATATCTTTATATTTGTTTCTTATAGTCAAATGGGGCCACTGTTTGAAAAAAAATCTGAATCCGCCCCTGGATCGTTCATTTTATAGTATTGTTTATTTGCTTATTGTTACCCTACGTCCATTGAATTCCACACAAATTAAGGAATTAATCATTCCTTGGTTTAAGTTAAATAATTGACATTCATTCTTTTCCATTCCAATTCTTACCAATCAAATGCGTAGTCAAATTACATTCCAGTTCCTTCAAAGTCAATTTCTTTCAATGGATTGCAATTCTATCAAATTCCATTCTACAAACTAACCCCCCCCCCCAAAAAAAAAGTTTCAAATGGAGACGAAAACATTAACATAAGGTGACATAAATCCAACTGATTTACATTGATGTACGTAAAATATTACTCCAGATAGTCAGCATTGTGACACAAAATGATATCAATCTATATATTAAAGGTATATCATAGAATGTGTTTAACGATGGAATTAATTTACCGTGTTATGTAAAATGATATAGTAGATAATATTAAGTTGATTGATTTTGCGTCTAAGAATACTCGAAAAACGGTTTTATTTGAATTTAATGTTATTTCTGATGATAAAAACAATATATGGAGAAAAAAATCATACTTATCAAGGACTCCTTTTTATATATCGCTCGGGACCTATAAAATGTCAGGAACAGACCTGCGTCTAACGTGCAACTCAATAGGGGGTGTTTGGGATTGTTTATTTTGTTGACTTATTTGCTTATTGTTTTTTCTCACCGCAAATAAGTTATTTTGAGTGTTTTGATTGGAAAAAAGAAAAGTGTTTATGACTTTTTCCCACCACAAATAAGTTGTTTTTGATAAGTTAATCCATTATAACTTATTTGAAACTTCTTATAACTTATTTGTCCAAATTACATTTTTACCCTCAACACATTTTAGCACCACTTAAGTTGATAAACACTTTTAAAAATAAGCATAAGTTGTTTTAGATAATAATAATAATAAGAGTAAATTACACTTTTGGTCCCTGTGGTTGCCAGCTACTATCAAGACTGGTCCCTATTTCAAAGTAATTACAAAACCAATCATTAGGGTTTCTGTTTTGTTTCAATGTTGGTCCCTGTGTGGTTGCCAGCTATTCACGGATATGATTTTAAAAAAACGCCGTGAAGTATCCAGGGGCAAAATGGTCCAAACCCATTTAACCCCTTTCACCTCTATTTACCCCATACGCATCATCTGAGCATCTAATTTCAATTAAGTTTTCATCGTCTCCTACATTCTCTGCCCTACGATTAATGAAGATTATATGGTAAAATCGATCCTGTGGTAAAATCGATCCAACATTGAAGACGAAATCAGTAAGCTCTCTCAGGGTTAAGTCAATCGATTGTTGGAAGGCCGAAAAAGAAACGAAAGAGGACCAAAGATGAGCTAAGTCAATCGATTGTTAAAGGAAGTAAAATATCGAGGGCTGGAACAACCGTCACTTGTGCAAAATGCCGTAAGAAGGGTCATAACTCTAGGACTTGTAGAGGACAAGGTGTTTAGATGAAATGGGTATGCTCTTTTGGTTTCATTTGATCTTTTGGTTGTAAGTAAGAAGGGTCCTAACTCTGTATTGTTCTTTTGGTATGTTTGGCCTTTGCCTTTTGGTTGTAAGTAAGAAGGGTCATAACTCTGTATTGCCTTTTGGTTGTAAGTAACAGCTTAGTGCAGTTGGTATGTAGTTGTATAGTTGTCCTTTTGCTTTGTAAACAACTATTGGTAAATACATTAAGCATCTGCTGTTACATTAAGCATCTGCTGGAATTTTAATTGTGCATCAAATCTGTCCATTTTATTGTTATATTAAATCTGCCATTTTTTGCATCAAATCTGCCATTTTAGATAATAAAATCTGCCCATTTTGTGTTATATTGAATCTGCAATTTTAGTGCAGCAAATGTGCAATTTTAGTGCAGCAAATCTGCAATTTTAGTGCAGCAAATGTGCACTTTTAGTGCAGCAAATGTGCAATTTTAAGTGCAGCAAATGTGCAATTTTAGTGCAGCAAATCTGCTATTTTAGTGCAGCAAATGTGCAATTTTAGTGCAGCAAATCTGCAATTTTAAGTGCATCATATGCTGCCAATGTAGAGCTTAATTACTACCAAACCAAATGACATGAAAATGAGATAAAAATGGTAGCAAATCTGTTGCAATTACCAAACCAAATGACATGAAAATGAGATAAAAATGGTAGCAAATCTGCTGCAATTACCAAACCAAAAGACATAACATTGATTGAACTTTTCATCGTACATAAATCAAAACAGTTACAACCATGACACAAGTCTTCGTCCGTACTAAAAACAACTACAAATCATAACAATTACAATGATGGATCACTACTCTCATCAGTCAACGGAAAAAACATAAAAGATGGCAAATGCCACCCAACTTATACAAAACCCGAACTTCCATTTACGTGTTTCCTTTTTACTTGTTTCCAAAGCATCTTCCAGCTTGTTCATTGACCTCGATAAACCGGGTATGATCTGAACAGCTCGTGGACACAAAAACTAGAAGCAGTATTAACCTTAGTAGAAGTACTAACAGAGTCAGCAGTACTAACAGAGTTAGCAGCACTAACAGAGTTAGCAGCACTAACAGAGTTAGCAGCACTAACAGAGTTAGCAGCACTAACCGAGTTAGCAGCACTAACAGAGTCAGCAGCACTAACAGAGTCAGCAGCACTAACAGAGTCAGCAGCACTAACAGAGTCAGCAGCACTAACAGAGTCAGCAGCACTAACAGAGTCAGCAGCACTAACAGAGTCAGCAGCACTAACAGAGTCAGCAGCACTAACAGAGTCAGCAGCACTAACAGAGTCAGCAGCACTAACCGAGTCAGCAGCACTAACAGAGTCAGCAGCACTAACCGAGTCAGCAGCACTAACCGAGTCAGCAGCACTAACCGAGTCAGCAGCACTAACCGAGTCAGCAGCACTAACAGAGTCAGCAGCACTAACAGAGTCAGCAGCACTAACAGAGTCAGCAGCACTAACAGAGTCAGCAGCACTAACAGAGTCAGCAGCACTAACAGAGTCAGCAGCACTAACAGAGTCAGCAGCACTAACAGAGTCAGCAGCACTAACAGAGTCAGCAGCACTAACAGAGTCAGCAGCACTAACAGAGTCAGCAGCACTAACAGAGTCAGCAGAACAGAGTTAGCAGCACTAACAGAGTTAGCAGCACTAACAGAGTTAGCAGCACTAACACTGCTAGCAGCAGCATTCTCTTTAAAAGAAGTACTAACAGTGTTAGCAGCACTAACACTGCTAGCAGCAGTATTGGCAGTAGTATTTCTTCTAGCAGCACTATCCTTGTCAGCAGTACTATCTGAGGTAGCAGTACTAACATTAGTGCTTTTGGGTAGGGATGAGACCGGGACCGGACCGGGACCGAACCGGTTGGTACCGAATTTTTTTGGGACTAAAAATTGGTACCGAAAACCGAACCGTATGTACCGGTACGGTACCGTTTCGGTTTCGGGACGGGAAAATCGGTACTAGGACCACTTAGGACCGAAATTTTTAAAATGTATCAAAGTGTATTAAAATCAATCGCAAACCAAAATGCCTTCATAATATTTCAAATGTGTTTCAAAACCAATCACAAACAATCAAAAAGTTCAAAACCAAACAAAAGTTCAACAATCTTCGGTATTTTTTTACGATTTTCTTTTTTTCATTTTGTTCGTTATCAACTCTTCAATCTCTATATATACAACTAGAAACAATAATTAATAATTAATGTTAACAACAATCAAGATAAACTTTATTTAGGAGATGATATGCATAATTAAATATTTTTAAAAAAACTTGCTTTGAAAAATTTCGGTTCGGTTTCGGTTTTTTCGGGAAAATCCCGGTACCGAATACCGAATTTGAGGAATGTTTGGAACCGAATACCGGACCGAATATATGGTACCGGTTCGGGTTCGGTCCGGTACCGGTTCGGTTCGGGAAAACGGTCCTAAATGCTCATCCCTACTTTTGGGGACCCACATATTGACACATTCCTTTTCAGTCTGTTTTCTCATGTGGCTTTTGGATTCAGCTTGTTTCTTAGCAGTACTAATTATGCTCTGGAAGTATTAACTTTGATCCAGCAGTATTAATTGTTGCTTGCAGTACTAACATTGACCTGGCAGCACTAATGTTGTTCTGGCAGTACTATCCATACTTAGCAAATCTTTAGTTCCCAACAAACGTGTACCCGGTAAGAGTTTGGTAAACGGCCCCTAAGTCGTATGACGAGAGCAGGTGAATGCACATATGTGATATATAAACTGGCCTCAAACTAAGTTTCCTGCAATGAGTAAATGAGTCTCTATAAAACAAAGCATCTTCCAGCTTGTTCATTGACCTCAATAAACCGGGTATGATCTGAACAGCTCGTGGACACAATGGGTCGTCAACCAACCAAGAAACCTACATCTTGCACCCTGTATCAAAATAAGCCACAAAATAACCCATTGTAAGAAATTGAGAAAAAATTAAGCCACTGTAATCAACCCACTGTAAGAAGTTAAACCACTGTAAAATTAAGCTACATGAGTAAAAAAAGCCACAAAAATCACTATCCCAAATTAAGCCACATTGAGTAATAAAACTCTATTGTATCCAATTAAGCCACAAAATAAGCCACTGTCCCAAATTAAGCCACATTGAGTAAAAAAACTTTACTATATCAATTTAAGCCACAAAATAAGCCACTATTCCAAATTAAGCCACATTGGGTCAAAAAACTCTACTGTATCAAATTAAGCCCCAAAATAAGTCACTTCCAAAAAATTCAGCAACTTACTTCTCAAATCGCAAATAAAAAAAAAACCATTTTTGCTTACATTTCTTGAACAAGAGAAGAACCTTCGTCCTGGATTATTGGAGGTCCAGGAGGTTCGTACCACACCTGTTGCACCACAATCGCATATCACCATGGAACTTTGAGGAGACGAAAATCTAAGGAGAAGAAGTACTAATAGTGGATACAAAATCAGAGATGGGGATCGATTTTGTGTTAATCGTAATCAGATTCAACCTGAGAGAAGAAATCAAAGAGGATGAAACTCGATTTCATGTTAATCGATTTGCTGAGAATCGCAGAGAATTTTGGGGTCGATGGTTTTTTTGAAATCAGGTGCGTAGTAATAGAATTGGGTCAATAGGATTTTTTGAAAGGGTTAAATGGGAATGGACAATTTTGCCCTTTAATTGATTTAACACTTCACGGTATATGGATGGCGTGAATAGCTGGCAACCACACAGGGACCAACATTGAAACAAAACAGAAACCCTAATGACTGGTTTTGTAATTACTTTGAAATAGGGACCAGTCTTGATAGTAGCTGGCAACCACAGGGACCAAAAGTGTAATTTACTCTAATAATAATAATAGCTATAAATATTAAATATAATATTAAGATCATATTAAGAGCCGGTATATATCATCGATGACTTCATTCCAAACCTACTTTGGATATAAAAATCACCTCTTTCCCACCCTTTTACCCACCTTGTCCCACCAAATTTATTCTATAATATCTAGATGATAGACAAGTATTTTGTTTGTTTTCAAAAGTACATTTATTTTACTTTGAGTTATCTGAAAATGTGATTTTCTAAACAAAACAAAGATATCTAACAATTAATACAATATATTGATGAAATTTGTTGTATTTAAAGAGATATTTTGTTTTATCAATAATATTGGCAAAGCTTGGTAATTGTGATGCTACTACCCTTATGCATGAGGGTGTGGAGTTCTCTTACAAATAGGAAGATGATTGCTATTTTGAATACTAGTAAGTGGACACTAAAAGTCAAGTGACATCAATGTCGTGTTTGGTTCGTATAATGTTTTTGGATGAAATGTAATCTGTCAAATGAATTTAACTTTGAAAGAATTGGAATAAAATGTTGTCAGATTTGACCACTTGTTTGGTTGACAGAATTGGAATGAAATATGTTAAAGAAATTGGAATTTGTCTGTTTGGTTCACAGAAACTTTGGAATTGGAATGAATTTTTGGTAAATAACCAAAATACTCTTTTTTGATAATTTTTAATTTTTTTAAACAAAAAACTCTTTAATAAAATAATCATTAAATATTTTTTTACTAAATACAATTTAATAAAATAAATTTTAAATACTTAAATGTGTAAAAGATATAATATACACAACCCAAATAAAAGATATTGTCATATCAACAAAATTATATTTCGAAAACATAAAATATATTTTGAGAAAATAAAAAAATTATTAAATTATATTAAATAAAAGGTAAAATTAAAATTATAAAATTAAAATAAAATAAAAAAGTAAAAAGTAAAATATTAAATTAAATTTAATTTAATTATGTTATATTTAAGTTAAAGGGTATATTTGGAATAATGAAATTACAACATTTAATTCCATCAAAATACCTCTTAGTTGTTAAGGAATGTTGAATTCCCCCATTTGTGGAATTTGATGGAATTCAGAAAATCCTTTCGTGAACAAGAACGAACCAAACGAATAAATGAAATTTGATCAATGGAATTCAAAATTCCAATCCATCAGATTCTGGATCTGCGAACCAAACACTACCTAAAGGTATTGGAGGACTTGAGGTGACACTATATTGGGTAAGCACTAAAGTCATAGAATATGAGGTATAATTTCGACAAACATTGACATGTGGCAATACTTTTGTCTTCTCGCCACATTTGTTGGAAATGGATCTCTAACGTCATCGAAATATGTTATGTGCATAAAACTGTCAAGTTGACCATTTTTGGGAGAGTGTATCCCTTCGTGCAAATGTTACCTTTCCCACGTAAACTCATTTTATTTGTATCTTTTCACATGGCTAATTTATTGTTTCAAATATAATTGTTTAAACTTACTAGGCGTGAGCCTATTTTTTTTTTTAAAATGTCATGTATACCAGGTTATATTAGCAGCAGGTCTAAAGCGATTTGAGGGGTGATGTTGGTGCTACCTAGAAGCATAGGGGGAAACATCATTTTGGGGTCGACTTGTAAGATAAAGTGGGACTTCCGGATTAGTAAGTGGTTAACTTTAATTTTTGTGTTTATTGACAGTTAATTGCCCATACTTTCCCTTTCATAGGTTTAAGTGTTATGTTTATTAAGGAAATATCAAGGTTTTTGGAAGTTGTATTTTTGGAAATTTTAGGGGTGTTACATTTTGTCCCACGTTGTCCCCCCTCTCTTTGTCCTTGTCCATGTCTCATGTCACACCGCCAAACATGGGACATTGAGTTTTTGGCATGTCTCATATCACGCCTATCACGCCAAATGTAGAACATTAAGTTTTGTGCCGTTTTATTCTGTAATGTCATATGTACCAAACACAAACCTTAATAAGAAGTTTGTTTGTTTTGCTTATAATTTATTAATAAAAACATATAGTTAATATATGCATCAAGTTTGAAAATAAATTATGAATATAATTTTGTATTATCCTTTCTATGATATAAACCATTTATTTATTTTTAAAGAAGATTCAAATTTACAACTTACTATTACATATATACATTTTTTCAAGAGCTTGACGTTTAAAATGCACAAGTAAATGCATCGATTTTTTCATTATCACTTTACAATAAAGTTTTATATCTATCTGCTTGGCACCAATACACAACTAGTTGTCTTTTATTGTAACAACCCGATTCACTTGGATAGAAAAGGATTTGTGAGCATTTTATAAGCTCAAATTTGTAGGTTACGAATAACTTTACTTTACGATGGTTTTAAAAATAATTAAAAATAAATAGATTAGTTACCTCAAAAAAAATCTTTAAGATGTTTTTATCACGGAGAAATAAAATGTCGACTCATTTGAACCAACAACACGACTCATCAATATAGGATAAACAAACTTAACTCACATTTCAAGTAAGAAATACTCAAATTTCATGATGTTAAATCATAATCGCTAATGATTCTTTTTAATATATGTACATGTTAATGATTATTGAGCCAACTTGCAAGTAAAAATCTAGCTCTCAAAGTCGCCACTCCATCCAAGTGTGGGGGTCAAAATGCCATCCTATCCACCTAGGTAGTTGCCACTAGGTGAGAAGCGTTATGCAATTGAGAAGTCGGTTAATGTTCTTAGACAAACAATTATTTTAATTAGGGAATTGAATTCTACGAAGGCCATAGTATTATAAATAATTTCATAGAGAAATTTTGTCGAATGAGCCTTTTAAGGTGGATCAACAACCTGTAAAGTTGTCCGACGAAGGCGTAACCAGAATTTTTTCAAGTGCTGGCATAGTTTGAGTATAAAATAATATTTAAACCTATTTTTACAAAATTAGTACAAATCTGTTAGTTGGTTGCTTGTCCTTACATAGAAAAGACATATATTCGTGTCTCGTCAACGTATCTCTTAACACAAGAGGTATATTAAAGAAACACCAAAATGTAAGCTAAAAAACATAAATTTTGACAATTATGGGAGTTTTGTATAAAAATAGAAGCATTTACCATCTTAGCCATTATAATTTTGTGTTAATATTAGAGTTTCAAAAACTACATGGTGGCATCCAAAAAACAATACACACTCTTTTTTTCCCTTTCGCTGGCACCATGAAGTTGTGGTCCGTGCCACCGTATCTATCATTGTGGGTCCCTCATGTTGCCAAATGTGTTTTTAAACGAATTTCACTGTTTTGAAGATTTTTTAAGTTATTTGGTTGATTTAGATGATTTTTTTTGGTTAATTATGACTTTTGAGGGGCTCTTTTCGGTTTTGGGGCTGATTTTCTTTGCAATTTCTAATATCCTAAAGCTCCCCTTAAAGTTTAGCGGATGTACTTTTCTTACCCCTAAAAAATCTGTTTATGAAAACAAACTAAATGGGTGCATGGGACTCCGCTAGAAGCATAACAAATGTCCCTGATCACCGTTAGGGGTGTACATAAATCATACTACTAAATTACAGTTGATCGATTCTATTTGAACCGACAATCAAATTAAAATATCAATTTTAATTGACCTAGTTTCAGATATGATTGATCATTTATTAAATTATAGCTAAAAATACAAAAGAACTGAACCAATCCAATTCAGTTACGATCCAATCATATATCATGTCATATTGGTTTTTATTTAAATAAAAATATGATATATGAGTTGATGAACATGGGAAGGCATACCAAAGGCCTTTGGCCTAGCGGGATCTGAGCTTCTTTCCTTCTAGGAGGTCAGGGGTTCAAATCTCACCAAAGGTGAAAATGATGTATGAGTTTATTTGTTTCATTTGTCGTATATAAATATTATTATATACTTAAAAAAAATTATAGAAAGGCATTCGATGGCATTTATTGTTTTTTTATTATCGTACATAAAAAGGGTTGGAAGATGACCACACCACCGCAGCCACTAGCCAGCTAACTAACCCTAGGACGGTTGACCCGTGACCACACCCGTGCATGGACCAACCCACTACAATCAATGATATATTTCTATATATGAAAATTTTGAATAGTTACCTTTTTAGTCCTTGTGGTTTATTAAAAAACTATAACCTTGATTATGTATTTTGAAAATTATACTATTCATTCTTATGGTTTGTAATTTATTATTGTTTTCGTATTTGAAGGTAAATTCATCAGTTATTTACAAAATGTAAACCTTATAGACAAAAACAACATATATTAAGAGGTGAACTGTGAATATGTTGTGTGATTTTAGCATGAATTGAACAAAAAACGTAATCCAGGATATAGTTATTTCATACAGAGTATGATTTTAGCATTATGTAGATAATTTGATTTAGAAAAGATGAAACATATATTAAGGGGTGGTCTATGATGGTCAAACACAAATTACTACTATGAAATAAAAAGGAGGAATGCTTAGCAATGGAATGAGAATGAATGAGAATTGAGATTAGGATCTGACATTAACCGTAACATCATTAATAAACTTTTAAGTTTCTATACGCTTATATTACTGTTTAACTTAGTGATGCCAAGTCAATTTGAGTAAAATGTGGTCAAAATGTTGAATGTAATATTAAGACATACCAAAAATACCTTGTACAATACATATTGATTTAATTCCATATTCTATTGCAATTGTAATAGCATAGAAATCTGATTTAGAACAAGTGTACATTGAAAACAGAGTTATAATTAGATGTGGACTCAGAAAAATAGTAAAACACAAGGAATACACTTAATATTACGGTCTAAAACTCTTAGAACAAGTTTTGTGAATAAAACAGAAGCCGAGGAAAAGAATAAGGTCATAAATAAAAACATTTTATAAACACAATTGGAATATTGATTATACTATCTAATTAAAGTACAATCAAAATATAAGCAGAAAATCTACTAAAATTAGGTCTATATCATACTCAACCCTACAACTAGTTCTATCGATTTGTTTAAACCAACCTCAAACTCGTCATCTATCAATTTGTGTTAATCAAACTCAAACTCGTCCTATTTGTTTTTCGTGCGTCATGAGCTAGTCCCAAGGTTGAACCCATGGTAGGTGAGGGAGCTTGCGTGGTTCTTCGTTTAGATACATAACCTCGTAGAGGTATGATGTATCGATGAAAATCTTAAACTTTGGTGTTTGTCGAGGTACAAGCGATGAATAGGGGTTTAAGGCTTTTGACGTTGAGTGATATAAAAGAAAAGGGAAATTGTTTAAATTAATGAATAAGTTGAGTTTAGACGCTTATACCCAAGTTATGTATGTGGGTCGGATCACAAATAGGATCCATGTGTTTGGACCACAATTTCATATACATAGTAACCATGTATCATTTAAAAGTTTCCATTTAAGCTTAAGGTGAAATGGAAATATTTAGTGTTTATCTAAATAATCTTAGTAGGTCAACTAAGGGTTATCTTAGTAGGTCAACTAAGGGTTATGGTGTAGATTTGATGACTTTAAGAGATAAATTTATACATAGGATATAACATGTTAAAATTGGAATTAAGACATCATGTTGACTTTTGTGACATATTGTCGTTTTGGGTATGCGCAACCATGATTGACAGTATAAGAGTATCTCCAACAGCATTGCTAAATTTTTTCTAAAATAGATAATGAAAAGTCAAAATTGCTAAAATTATTTTCTTTCAACTCCAACAGCATTGCTAAATTTTTTTCTAAAATGGAGAGTTCTCTATATTTAGCAAACCATAGAGATTTTTTTGGAGATTTTCTATTTTAGCAAAGCTGTTGGAGATGAATAGCAAACCAAAAGCCACTTTTTCCTATTTTAGAAATGCTGTTGGAGATGCTCTAAGTCTTGTGATATGTGTTATTAAAATTATGTTACATATATTCAATTATCCATATGTTAGTACAGAGGTCCGTTAGTCTTGAAATATTTTAGGATTATAGATATTCATGTGCTATTTTTATATTTGAGTAAAGAGTTGATTATGGACAACCTTAACCAACCACTAGGAATTACACGTGAGAAGGTATTTTAAAGTTGACTCAGCGGTTGATGCTAGCGATCGAAGGAGTTCAAGTCTGCCTCCCACAGGATTTGAACTTTAGTTTGTTGTGTATTTGGGCAACGTCCCTTTGCCAAATGTTTACCTTATGTGAGTTTTATGTGCTACTTTTATATTAATTGCATGCAATGTTTAGCTTAAAAGGAATCTTCATGCTAATTGTGATATGTAAGTATGCCAATATTTGGTTTATGTTTAAAAATTGCACATTATTTTTTGTGTAGGTCTTGTTAACTAACACAATGAGAGTGGATGCCTCCACGGAATGGCCCACATGGGAAATTGCTTTATGAGCAAGATTGTTTTTTTTTAAAGGGTATCTCAGGCACAACCCGGAATAATCCCTGACAAATTTGAAACTTAAAGATGTCTTATTAATGTTGAGGACGTCTGGAATCGAACCCTGAGTAGATGAGATATTCCACCACATCACCCAGGGCGATCAACCACTGTGATTGACTGAACAAGTTTGTTAGATGAGCAAGAATACATTTATTATCGGTTTTCATATTTATATAGTGTTTTTACAAATATACATGTTTATCTTAAAAACAATGCAATTCAAACCACTTTCGTATATGGTAATACTAAAGGCAACAAAAAACTTTGAGACTAAAGTCTTGGGAGCAAAGGTGAAGATCATGATTTGTTCTGCAAATTAAATAAATCTAATAACGTTATACATACTTTATGGTTTAGACTATTAATTGTAATAATCTTAACAACTTTAAACTTTACTTTAATTTCTGCTAAGACATTTAAGATTATAAACTTTGTTATCAAAGTGATATTGAAAGTTGAGTCTTTACAAAAACCATGTACAACCGATGCTTTCATGAAAAACTTGCTTTCAAAATAAAAATGTTTAATGACATTTACTTTAGAACATTTATATCTAAGAGTATAAGGTATTTTGGAGAACATTATAAAAAAATTACGTTAAAATATAAAGTATTAAATAAATATTTTGGATCGATATATACATTTACGTAGAATTTTTTTTCTCACAAAAAGTGAAGTAAATAATCTAAAAGAAATTTTGTTTCTTAGAAAAAAATTTCAAAAAAACCCAATAAACTATTTAATTTTAAATGATTAAGTCATTGAACTATTTTTTTGAATGAAAAAGTTATTAAACTTTTTTCATTTTTAATGGTTAAGTTCATGAACATTTTTTTGAATAAATAAACCATCGAACTTTTACAAATTGGATACCTACATAATTTTAATAAAAACGCTACTTGTGACTAACTAGAAAGATTTGAAGTAAAGAAAAACTTAAATCATTTTAAGCCTATCCAAACCGTACGCCATTAAAACCCTTCGCAAACAATGGTATTGCACCCCTCACCACTCATTGTTGCCTTATCGTTGTCCATTCTCCATATTGCCTATCACATTGTTGGCCTTGTTATCGATCTCACTCTTTTTGATCCATTTTTTATCTATTAAAAGAGGAAAAATCAAAAGATAAAAACATATAAAAAAGTGGGATATTGATGGCAAGGGCCAACAACATGATAAATAATGTGGAGAATAGATAACGATGGGCAATGAGGAGTGACTAGGAGAAGTGATATCGGTGTTTGCGTGGGGTTGAACGGCGTAGGATTTGAGAACGATAAAATTGATTTAATTTTTTTTCAACTTTAAAACATTCATAATCAATTGCATGTAGTGTTTTTTGGGTTTAAAGAGTAAGTAAACAAATTTTAAAGTTCAATGGTTTAACACTTTAACTCATTGAAAAAAAATTCAAATACTTAATCATTTAAAACGAGAAAGTTTAATGATTTTTTCAATAAAAAATAGTTCAGAGACTTGGGGGCCGTTTACCTAATCACTTACTCGGGTAAATGCTTACTGGTAAAATTCAACACTATCACTTACATATTGGGTAAGATTTTAGTCCACCAAAATGGCATCGTATGCAACAATTTAGCCGGTAAGCGCTAACCGTGGTAAGAGTCGTCGCACTCACTTACCGAGTAAGACTCTCGGTCCTTGCTTTCAACTCTCTGTCCTTGTTTCCGTTGTTACCGGGTAAGATTCTTAGTCCTTGCCATATTCATCCGGTAAACTAATGTGACTTGGTAAGCACTTACCCAAGTAAGCGTTTTGTAAACGGTCCCTTAATCATTCAAAATTGAAAAGTTTAATGATTTTTCCATTCAAAAAATATTAGTTCAATGACTTATTTATTCAAAATACGATAATTTATTGGTTTTTCTAAACTTTTCCATATTTATTACTATACATATTAGTACAAGTATTTATGAGGCCTCCTAATTTTCCATTTTCTGAAAAATATTTAAGCATAGTTAATAAATATTTAAAGATAATGTAATAAAACAAATATCTTGAAAAAATATATTTAAGTGAGCTATAATATCTGTATAAAATTATATTTAACGAAGTGTTTTTTAATTGTATCTATTATATATGATATAATTAAAATAAAATAAAAACACAATTAATAATTCTTATTAGTGGTAGAAGTAGCTTTAAACTGTATATTGATATTGTGGGGGAACCATCCACCATGGGTGTGTGTTGTAATGCCTTTATCACCTATACTTCACCTACTAAAATTAACATACATTATTAATTACTGGTTATTAATATATTAAAAATAAATATAATATTTATTAGGATTTATGGAAGAACATGGACAATAATTTCACCTAACATTACAATAAAGCTAATTCATTACTCATCTCATAATGCACCTTATTTTCACCCTAAAGAAATTTCATTTAAATTAAATCCAAAATGCTTTAGTTTTAAATCCAAAACTATCAACTTTTTATTTATTAATAATTATTACTTAGGCCATCCGTACCCCAAGCGGGATGGGGCTCGGGATGGCCAGCGGGGTTGCGGGGATGGGCTACGGGCTCGGGGATGGTTGCGGGAAGGGATGGAATTCGGGGATGGGATCCCGATCCATCCCGAAGGTTTTTTTAAAAAAAAAATTAATTAAATTTTTAAAAATAATGCCGTTCAACGGCTCTTTGTAAAAAAAAATTTATTTTTCTCAATTTAATCCCACTATATATTTAACCCTCAACCTCTTATTTCTCACACCTCTCAACCTCTTATTTCTCACACCTCTCAAATTCTCTCAACCTCTTATTTTTCACACATCTCTCATCATGAATTCAAACAGAACACCTACATCCCGTCGTAACCGACCGAATACACCACAATCGCAAGAAGATCAAGAGCTTGGTTTCCAAGCGTTTACACAACAAGGTTATCATCCGCAATTTTCGCAACAAATTCCGCCACAATGGTCGCAACAAAATCCGCCACAATATCCGCAACAATTTCCCCAACAATTTCACCAACAATTTCACCAACAAATTCCTTACCAATTTACACGTCCCGGGTTGATTGAACAAGGTTTTACTTCTTCCAACTTCAATCTCGACGACGACATTGTTCCGGAAACCCAACCTTCTACCCCGAACACACCACAATCTATCCCGACACAACAATCTAACCCGGAACCATCAAATCCGAGACCAACGAAAGCCGCCAAACAAACGTGGAGTAAAGCCGAGGAACTCGCGTTAGTGTCGACGTGGGTTGACGTTTCGGAGGACCCCGTGGTCGGTAACGCACAAAGCGGTGGTAATTATTTTTATTGATATTATTATTATTATTATTATACTTAATTTTACATAAATGTAGGAAGTTTTTGGGGCCGAATCGGGCATGTGTTCTTTACTCGCATGGGTCGTGAACCAGGTTATAGATCAACCCATCAACTCAATAGCAAGTTCAACGACCTCAATAAAAGAGTTAATTCGTTTGGCGGCATCTACAACAACTTGCTCAATAATAGATCAAGCGGGATGAGTGAGGCCGATATATCCCGAACGGCACATGAACGGTATCTAGCACGCCATAAAGTTGCTTTCACTCACGAACAAGCTTGGGACGTCCTAAAAAAATGTCCAAAATGGGGAGCCGTTCCAACGATGACGACAACTTCATCGCGGGGTTCAAAACGTACCCAACCTTCCGATGATGACGATGACGAACAAATTCAACGACCCATCGGGAGAAACAAGGCAAAAAAATCATCAACGAGTAATACGTCCGGGGCGAATACGAACGAAAGTGTTACTCAGTTGTTGACGACGTTCAACGACAAGATTGATGATACAATGAAATACAAAATGAAAAAAATCGATCTCGAACTTCAAAGGTTAGAACACGAACGAGAAATCGAACGAGATAAACGATTTGAGAAAGACTTCGAGTATTTCATAACCCCGCATGATCACCTTACGGGAAACGCTTTGAGGGCTACTTTAGCGAGAAAAGAGCAAATCCAAAAATTTCATAATTGGTAGTGTTTTGTATTTTGTAATTTTTATTTTTAATGAATGATATGATATGAATTTTAATTTTTATTATTTATCTTATTTTTATTTATTAAAAAGCATATAAATATTTTTATTTTGTTAAATAATTAAATGTATAAATAAAAGAATTAAAATAAATGAGGTGGCAAAAGGGTTTGAGGGAATGGGGTACGGGTGTTTAGGGATCGTTAGGGATCGAGTGAGGGATGGAAGAAAAGCTGATGTGGCGCTGATGTGGAGATGGAATATTTGAAAGATGCTGTTATGGGGTACGGATGGCCTTAATATTGATAATAACTTCAATATTTTTATTCGTAATTAAACATTTAAACTTGTTAACAATAATAGCATATTATGGTTTTATACACATGGACGACCTGCACGTGGGCACACGGTGACACTTATCACCGTATTATTTCTTTGGCGAAGGGTAAAAAATTTCGTTTTTGTGAAGGTGTCACCGTATCGATTTAGGAGGTGCTACCGTATTATTTTGGAAACTACAAGGGGTGCACCTAAACTGAAAAAAAGACCCAAATCTTATACCCATTCAACCAAAAAACTGAAAAAATCTCTTGAAATCAACAAAAAATACCGAAAAAAATCTCTAGAAATCGATAAAAAAAACTTAAAATCCCCCGAAATCAAGCAAAAACGTTAAAAATATCTCGAAACACCGGAATTTGACTAAAAACACATCGAACGATATTGAACGTTAATAAAAAGATGAAAGACACTTCGATAAAAACCATATGAAAAAATATGGTATCACCGTATGAAAAATTTTCTGGATCCGTCCCTGTTTATACAGATTTAATCATCGGAAACAAAATATACTCTTATTTTTTAAGGAAAACAATTTAATTAAACTATTCTTATATGATCAAATTAAAAACAAAGACGGCAAGAAACAATTATAAAAAGACCAAAAGTAACTCCAAAGCAAAGAATTTAAACAATGTACAATGATTTTAGAGAGGGTGGATGATTTGCTGAGTAAACATGAAGCAATTATACAAATAAAAATACAGAATATAAAAAACAATCATTTAAAGTTATTTAAATATTTTATTATCAACAATATATTTATTTAATTCAAGATTAATTTTATAATTTTTTTTAATAATCAACCTTAGCTTGGTTTTATGAAAATAAAGTATCGTATCTTGTTTATGGTTTTTGCCTTTTTGGAATACGAACATTTTAGATTATACACGAGAATATATTACAGTAGCTACAAATTAAAAATATAATCGATAATTGTTATTGAAAAATTAATTAAAATACCCTAAGTTTGAAAATGACTTATCAAAATACCCCAAAATTTGAAAAGTTTACCAAAATGCCATAAATTTCCACGATGAGAGCCCTCTATAGCGGGCAGGGACTGAAAGTGAAAATTTTTGCAAGATTATTTACACTTCCAGTCCCCACCGCGGGCCTCGATCGAGGGGTCAGGGACTGAAAGTGTAAATATATCTTGCAAAAAATTTCACAATTGGTCCCTGACCACGATCACGGGCTCCATAATGCGGGAAAAAAATGACATTTTGGTTAACTTTTTATTTTTTTGGGTATTTTGGTAAGTCACTTTCAAACTTAGGGTATTTTAATTAATTTTCTATTGTTATTTGTAGTTTTAAAAATACAAAACCTAAAACAAACCATACATAAGATATGCTATAGTTGATAAAAAAGAGAGAGAGAGTAAATTACATGTTTTGTCTATATGGTTATATATTTTTAACGGTTCTCATTTTTTTTATAAATTCAATAGAATATATTTATGTGGTTGTTTTTTAGAACGAGTTGGGTCATTGATGCAATCATAAGTTTATTTATTTAAGGACCGAACTTACTAAAATTTGTCACTATAGGGTTGGGCGATTTTTAACATTTTTATAACTCAACCCAATTATCCTAGTTTAAAAAATCGTAACTCAACCCAACACGTTCAAAAGGATAACCTAAACCAATCAAACCCTTACGGACTAGGTTGATTGGCTAGTAATATACATAAAGTTGACGTTACGATACATAATACTAAATATATACCCAACAAAGTTATTAGTTATCATAATCATCCAAATATATATATTTAATAATCCTTAAGTCTTAAACTTTATAAGTTTGAATGAGAACATAGACATTCAGATTCAATCATTCAAATCACCAAGCAATTTAATTCTCTCATTACAAAACAACCGGTAAAAATCTCTAGCAACTGTCACTCTACGGACACCAAATTTAGGTTGCAACTTTTTAACATGTTCTCTAAATCATTCACCCTTTACAATACTAAAGGGTTGTTCATCCTTAACCACAAACCTAGTCACGACTTTTCGACATTTTTCTTTATTAAATGACACTTCATTATCATTGATAGTGATTCCACTAGAAACTTGTACCAACTCTCTTACTATGATAAACATAGTCTCTTCCACATTAGTTACGAAAACATCTAGAGTCATGTTTTGAAAAGTGGTCCTAACGTTCAAGGTTCTACCTCCCTTTTGCTTAGACGTGTTTAGTTCCTCATTCTTCAATTTTGGAGACTTAGAAGTATACAAAGTTACAACCTACAAAAACATATGAGAATTTTTACGCAATAAAAAATAAACTTTTAATAGCATCAATGCAATTAAAACACAAATTTATGGTTCCTTCTAGTTTTTTGGGCTTTATTAACTGTAAAATGGACTAATATATGTATGTATTTTTTGGGGATCTAAGACTAATATACGTATATATTTTTTGGGTTGTAAATTATAATAGTTTAAATATTATATATATATAAATGTATATAATATTATCGAAATAATAGATATTAGTGGTATGTTGGTGTTTTGAATTGGGTTGGGTTATGTTCACCTAATGTCAATCCCTCTAATTAGCGGTTCAGTAGATTAACAGTTCGACGGTTTGTTTAGCAATCTAGCAGATTGTGTTTAATTAGATTATTAGGGGTTGTTTGTTCATCTCTTAATAGTTCCATTAAGAGACAACCTCTGAATCGCTAAGAGATATATCTTATTTGGAAAAAAAATCTGACTCTTAATGATTCTAAACTCTCTGAATGATTTTGTATCTTGGACTTCTTTTAACCATTCAACACCGTAATTTCTTTCTGAACAATTATCAAACAACTATATTTCATTTTGCAGTGTATAATAAGAGCCTCTTAATAATTCTTACTTACCAAGTACCAAACCATTTATCAACTTTCAACCAACCCCATAATGGGTTAGGTTGAATGGTTTTCACTAGTTATCGACTTTTATACACCCTAACTAAAAGCTAAAAGTAGTATAATTTATTTGTGACATGATAGCCCATGGGCTTACACGTTACAAACTTACAATCACCGTAAGCCCAAAAGCCCAACTGTAGATGTCCAAATCCAAAACCAATCACCATTCACCAGTCACCACCACCACCACCACCACCGTCTCTTCCGTCGCCTTCGTAAAGCATCCGATTATGCCACCGGAAACCCTGCGAAAACTCTAGTTTTGCTTCTACAACTATGTATTCAGACGAAAACACTTGATGTCGTTGCGTATTGCTCCTTATACGTGAGCGTGGTCATGGCGACGGACGCGGAGGTGAAAGTGTTCGCTCCTCATACAGAGGCTAATTTCCGGCTGCCGTGGCAGCCGGAAAGGCAGAGTGATTATGATTACTTGGAAGAGGCATTTGGCTAACTCGCAGTCGCTGGAGCATTTTACTCGAGCGAACCAGAAGAAACGTGGATCCTATACGAAATACGTGGCAACAGATCTCGAAATTGGAACAGATAGTGATATTGGTGAGTGAAAATTTGTTCCTGATGAATGGAGACTCATTCTTCTTGCTCAATTTTCATCGAATATCCCCTTTCACGAGCAGAAATTGTCGCCTGAAGATTTGGCCATTTGGGGATCTGCCTGCTCTTGCAGATACATTGGCAATTGTAATGAATCCAATAGGAGGAGACACGATATCCGTCTCTACTGGAGTTTTTTTTATGTATGTATACAGATCTTATCAGTTGTTCATGTTTCAACCTAGCTTTTGGGATTGAAATTAAGCTTAATTCACTGTTTGTTTAGTGATATACAAACTGCTGTAACATTGTTTCAGATATATGCTGCTATTAACTCCTGCATTTGTTTTGGTATTGCTTTTCAAGGGTTGGGTTCGGTGATAAGTGCCAAAATTGTTGATAAGAAGTGGTTATCAACCCTTCCGTTGGATGAGAATATGGACGAACATTAGGATGAGATGCACCGAGATAAGATGCACCGAGATGCACCAGATCAATTCCCTTTTAAGCCGCAATTCATGGAAGGGTATTTGATTGAAAGTGATCTAACGGTTTAAAAGTACTTCTCAAACTTCTCACCAAAAATGACACTTCTCACATGATCCATGCTTTTAAGTCCCCTAATTATAATGCACTTTCTTCAAGATCATATGAGCATTGAGCACAATGTTCAATTAATTGGATCATAAGAAATATCATTTACTTCACTAGCAAACACAAAAGAAAATTTTGGTGGGATTAGCTTGTGTCTTTTTAGTTTTTACACTAATCTACTGTATTATGGTTAATCCATTTAAATGTTGCTCTTGATTGTTGAAAATTGGTGAAATTTGAGGTTTTGTTCATCTAAGATTCAAAATTACAGAAGGGCAAGCACCAATTCTTTCAATTGTTGTCGGCAACGACACATATTTACAAATATTAGGGGGCAGGGCCGGGGCGGGGCCAGCCTGTTTGGATGTTGTTACTCCATGAAGTGCAACAATGAAGCATCAGAACCAGAGAAATCGGCATTGTTGAAAAGCCGGCATTTGTGAAGTCACCAATAGTATACTGTTTACCATCTTTAGCCGGCCAAACATATTTTGTAGTATCTATTGACTTTAGTTCAAAGATTCTTTAAAAGCTCGCCATTGGGAGTTCACAGCTTTTTCTTGCTGATTACATCTCATCTTTGTAAATTCAGTCAACTGTTTTCTTGCATCATATAACTTCATCAGAATAAGGAAAGACTGTTTCTAAATTCCAGCATTCTTTACCTTTTTATTCCTGCTTACTGTGTTCAATGCCTGTTGTTTGAGCCAAAAAAAAGAGAAGCAGAAGGGTGCTCATTTTACGTTTTCTTAGTCAGAAATGGGTCGAATTCGATCCATTTTCTGGGGTGGGTTTGTTTTCTTTTTTCTTTTTTCAGCAGGCAAGACGGAAAACGAAGATGTAATAGACGTATTGGTCACTTTCATGGAAAACCTTGATCCTGAGAACATACAAAAGACCACGAATTGGGGGTGGAATAGATCGTCAGATCCTTGTACCACTAAATGGCAAGGGGTTACATGTGACACAGGCAACCAAACCGTTCAGAAGATCGTTCTTGAGCAGCTGAATCTATCAGGAACCCTTGATTTCGAATCCGTTTGCAAAGAAAGTTCCCTTCTTACACTGAGCTTGAAATACAACAATCTTAGTGGAACTTTGCCACCGGAGATATCAAACTGCAAAAGACTAAGGCACTTGTACCTAAGTGGGAATCTCTTTTCAGGTAATCTTCCTGATTCTCTTTCGGATTTAGCCAATTTGAAAAGAATCGATATATCGAACAATGGGTTCAGTGGTAAGTTGCCAGACATGCCAAGAATCACAGGCTTGTTAAGCTTTTTCGCCCAGAACAACCTCTTTACTGGGCAGCTACCTAACTTCAATTATCGCCAACTTGAAGATTTTGATGTCTCCAATAATGGTTTTAGTGGTCGAATTCCCGATGACACTGCTCGTTTTGGTGCCAACAGTTTCGCGGGTAATCCAAAGTTGTGTGGGAAAGAGTTGCCAAATGCATGCCCAAAGAAAAAGAAGAAAAACTTGAATGATTTTCTTATTTTTTCCGGTTATGCAATTCTTAGTTTGATCGTTCTGATTCTGATTGCTCTCTTATTCCTCAAGAAGAAAGAGAGACTTGAAGATGCGAAGATTGGTTCTTCTACGAAGGGAATTAAAAGCACGGATGATAGTGGTCATTCAAGTGAGTCCAAGAATGGTGTCACGAGGTCGGAATTCTCAATAACGTCGGCGGAAAATGGTGGGGTTTCAGCTTCGCTGGTGGTTCTTTCGAGTCCGGTGGAAGCGGTGAATGGGCTGAGATTTGAAGATCTGCTTAGAGCTCCGGCTGAATTGATTGGAAGGGGAAAACATGGAAGCTTGTATAAAGTGATTCCAAATGGTGGGATTGCTCTGGTTGTTAAAAGGATCAAAGATTGGGAGATATCAAGAGATGAGTTCAAGAAAAGAATGCAGAGAATAGACCAAGTAAAGCACCCTAAAGCGCTACCAGTCGTGGCATATTATTGTTCTAAACAAGAAAAGCTGCTAGTTTATGAGTTCCAGAAGAATGGCAGTCTCCTTGGGCTTCTCCATGGTTAGTAGTTTCATTCTTGCCATATTTCAAAAATTACAAAGCTTGTTACTATTGTTAGGATATGTTTTGGATATATATAGGGTCAGGTTTAGGGGAAACCGCAAAAGAAAATGAAAAACTGAGAAACACCCTGGTAACCATTTATCTGGACCATATGCACATTTGGATACAAGTATTTTGTAGCATATGCATATGCACATGTGCATATATATATATATATACATGTATATTTATATATAGGGTCAGGTTCAGGGGAAAACCGCAAAAAATGAAAAACTGAGGAACGCCCCGGTAACCGGGACATATGCACATGTGAATACAAGTAATTTGTAGCATGCATACGTGCATAAAAACCAAAAAAATACTTCAATTACTTTTATGCACATGAGCATATTGTCTAGATGAACTATCACTTGGGTGTTCCTCAAATTTTCATTTATTTGAGGTTTTCCCCAGAACCTCCCTCTCCCTCTCCCTCTCTCTCTCTCTCTCTCTCTATATATATATATATATATATCTATACATATAATAAATGAGTAACTAGCATGCCACGTGTCGTCTTCTGGTGAGCCGACTTTAGTATTTTCCCGCCTAAACATGTATCTGGACGCAGTTTACATTATAAGTTCAATTAACACACCCACATTCACTCCTCCTTAATTCAATTTTTTTTAATTTGTACGTTACATTTACTACTCTTATAATTAGGTATGTAGTTTACTTTTAATCCCTTATTGTTTTATTTTTCATTTTAGACTCTTATCATATAAACATAAATAATGTATATGAACTAAAATTCATTAAAAAAACATTTTTATTTTTTACAAATTATACCATTGTAATCGCTTTGTCAATACCTTCGAAATGAGCTCAATATTGAATATTTTTGGATTTAATTATATTATTAAATATCATAAATATATACGAATTAATGTGTCGTGATTAGTATGAGATTTGTTGAAATTAGTATGGGATTTGATACAAATAATCACTAAATTGTCGTGATTTTCTTTTTGCAATTTCATATCAATTTTTACTTTAAAGTCGAATTATTTCGACGAATTACAATTCTATCAAATTTCATTCTGTCAACGAAACACCCTTAGAATCATCATAAGAGATTTAATTACTTGGAAAAAAAATATCACTTATCAACTGACTTTTGGATTATGAGTTCGAACATTTTTCAAAAATATAAATATGCAATTATTGTGTATTCGTTTGATAAATTCATTTAGGAACGACATTTATAATAGGTATCAAACTTAATAGACATATTTTTATCTTCAAGATAATATTCCCTATTTGTGGAATTTTTGTTTTCTTTTTATCAATTATTGTATGTGTCACAAAATTATTCAACAACTATTAAACATCAAATAATTAACTTAAAACACAAATTTGATCGTCGCGCAACGGGCGAGCCAAAGACTAGTATATATATATATATATATTGGTGTTTTAATGATAATGTCTAGCAACGATCATCACCTTTTTTGTTGATAATTTACAGGATCACAAAATGGTCAAACGTTTGACTGGGGAAGTCGACTAAACATTGCATGTAGCATAGCAGAAGGACTGGCGTTCATGCACGCAGAGCTTCAAGACGATCAGCTGGCTCACGGAAACTTAAAATCATCAAACATCTTGCTTACAAAGGACATGGAGGCTTGCGTGAGCGAGTATGGTTTAATGGTGGTGGAAAACGACAACAACAATAACAACAATGGGTTCAATGCTGATGTGTACGCTTTTGGTGTGATTCTTCTTGAGTTGCTGACAGGGAAAGCGGTCCAGAGCAGTGGGGTCGATCTGGCTAAGTGGGTTAACTCAGTGGTGAAGGAAGAGTGGACGGGTGAGGTGTTCGATAAGGCATTGGTGGTGGAAGGTGCTAATGAAGAGAGGATGGTGGGTTTGTTGCAGATAGGTTTAAAGTGCATAAATGGTTCACCTGCCATTGGTCAAGTGGCAACCATGATAGTTTCTTTGAAGGAAGAAGAAGAAAGATCCATGGTTTCTTCTGATCCATGATTTAAATGGTGAATCTGGATCAGGGTTCTTGCAAATTCAAGATTGATGTTATATAGTTTAAATGATACAAAATTATACAAGCCTCATTGGTTTTTTTATTTGTCTTAAAGAATAAATGTATGGGCCACAATTTGTTCAAGAAAGTAATTTCGTAGATATTTTATGTATTTAACTTGGTATCTTTTATGTAATAATATAAAGTTTAAATTCATGAGAACAGGTTAAATATATCAAAATGTAACGGAATTTGTATTAGTTTCTATATAATGTGACGATTTCAATTTTCATATTTTTGACAAAGTACTTTTTCTTGTACGGAGTATTTCTATGGGAATTTGGTGAGTCGACCCACTTACTGGTCTTGTTTTTATTATTATATCTATTTAGAGCATTTCCAACATATTTTCTATAATTTACATGTCGAGTGATTCTGTTAGTTTCGAAACTCGGTGGGTGAGCAGTTGGTGATGCCGCCCTATGCCACCATCGGCGATCTAAAATCGGCGGCCGAGGTCACAATGCGGGATACGTATTGTGTTATGGAGAACCTGAAAGTGACGGAGATTGTGGAATTGAAAGATGTGGCTGATGATCAGGTCCTCTTCGGGGCCATTGAATCCGGATCACAGATCTCGGTGCGTGTGTCTGGGCTCGAGCCGCTGACGACTAGTGACCTCAACTACGAAGGTGGGGCCGATAATTGGGTGGTGAACTGCAAGTGTGGGGCCCGCGACTTTTTTGACGGCGAGCATATGGTGGCGTGCCGTCATTGCAAGGAATGGCAGCATACGCGGTGCAGCGGGATCCACGATCCCAAGGACGTTTTCATGTGTGGCAGCTGTCAACTGCTGTCCCTCGATTGGTTCACAAGTTACCAAAATAGATGGATAGCTGGATGATTGTCGGAAAAACACATACATATCGATTTGTTTTAGAGCATCTCCAACAGCTTCCCCATTTTGGGGAAACTGGGGATTTTGGAACACAAATAAGCTCCAACAGCTTCCCCAAAAGTTTCCCCAAAATGGGGATAATAGGATTTTCCCCAAAATTTTCTCCAAATATGGAGAATACTCCAAATATGATTACCAAGTGTTTTTCCAAATATGGGGAATCTGTTGGAGATGAGTGTAATTTTTTTTGGGGATTTTGACTTTTACTTCCTCATTTTGAAATTTTTTTGGGGAAGGTGTTGAAGATGCTCTTACTAGCTAGCTAGCTAGACAACATTAAATGTACAAAACTGATTGGAAAATGCATGCATATAAAATGTTGAAAACTTTTAAGGAGGAAATCCAAGTACATGCAAAATACAAGCCATGCATGCATTTCACATAATAATTAATTAATATAAACCCAACATGTACAAAATGGACACCATGCTGATGAATTCGGTTTACAACATATATATATATATATATATATATATATATATATATATATATATATGAGCCCTTGTAGCTAGGGGCTACTTACTATCAATGATGTGATCATGTCCTGCCACCAGCACCGCCATCGCCATTGTTTGATGCAGCTAAGGTTGCATGTCGCCCTTCCTCCATTAAGTGCTGCACTTAAGAAACAAAACTGATTTGATCAAGTACTTGATGCTAAAATGCATGCAATATTATATTAACTACCATTTGTATAGTATGTATTTAAAGGACTATGTATGTATGTATTAGATCAGTCCAACATCGGCTAAACTTTAATTTAACCTTTTGACTTTCAATGTATTTATATGTTTGAACCCCTATATATATTTTTCTTTTATATATGAGCTGTTTAATTTGAAGATCAGTAATATTATGGAGTTCTTCAACATACATAGCTGAGTTGAGGAGATATATATGTTATAATATTAATAAAGTTTGATGGTGGTAGCATTAATTAATTAAGGATAGTTGATAACTCTAGTATCTAGTACCTAATTGCATGCTAATATTGATGAGCAATATTGATAGATGTCAGGGTCCATTAGTTTTCTGGTGCAAGAGATGTGTTTCTTTATTGCGGCACTCCTCCCTTCCGTTAGACATATACCGCTGCATTTAAAATAAGAATGAAGACGCATACAAATAAACAAAACATTGTATAAACATATATGATCCGATACATATATATACATATATGATATTATGCTAACCTAAATCGACCGAGGGGTCGTGCGTAAGCGCTTACCGGTAAATTTATTAGCACTATCGCTTTCTTATCGGGAAATATTTTAGTCCACCAAATCGGTTTCGTATGCAGCGATTCACCCGGTAAGCGCTAACCGTGGCGTGGCAAGAGGAGTCGTTCCAACTTACTGGGTAAGACCCTCGGTCCTTGCATTCGCTCTTATCGGATAAGATTTTTGGTCATTGCCATATTAATCCGGTAGGTAATGTGACTTGGTAAGCGCTTACCCAGATAAGTGTTTGGTAAACGGCTTTATTAGTTTAACTCACATTCATACTCTTCTTTTTAATAAACGTTACAAGTCTTTCTATTGTATATACCACTACAAGAAAAATGACCTTCAGAGAAAGTTTTATTTTGTACTTAAAAGTGTAAAAAGCTTTTCTAAAAGCTTTAGAGAAACTTCTCTATATAAGGGTAACTAAAGGTTTTTGAGAGGGATTTCAGAAGGGTACATTTAAAATGATTTTTAGAAACGTTTTTTGGGCCCTTTAGATACACTTCCAAAACTTCTCTAAAAGGCGGATGATTTTATCCAAAAAGATTCTCTAAAAGTATTACGTTATTACATTATAACGTAAGGATCACTATAACAAAATCGATTTTATAGAACATCAAAAAGTGTTTACATATTCAAATAAAATATTTTATAGGACTTAAGTTTATATCACCGTACATTTGTGTGTCTTATCTAAAAATGTTGTATTAAGTTTATAAGGATGTGTTTTTGGCATCTACACAAGTATTTTATGACACATTTAAAACAAGGTGTCGTATTGGTCTTTTATAAGACACTTTGAAAAGTGTCCTATAAACACATCGTTTTATAGGATATATGTTTTATTAAATATTTTCTAACACTTTTTCTATAACCCGAATTTGTTAGTTTACACTTGTGTCTATTTGATCCAGAAGAAAAATATTAGCTTATTTAAAGAGTCAAGATTCTTATCAAAATAACCTAAAGATCATGAGTATATATAAACTTAGGAGGGTCAAATAAGAATGTTAAATATCATAAAAAATGTAGGAAAGGAAAGTTCATATTAAAGTATTGAAAAAATCCATTTGAAGATCAATATGTGAAGCCATATGAATAAACTGCAACATCGGATCTCCAAATAGATCTATTTTCAATGAATTATATATAAACTGTAACGTCGGATCTCCAAATAGATTTATTTTCAATGAAATCACATATGAACATTTCCTTCTTAGTTTCTTACAATGTTTAATCATCTTATTTGAAGCGACCCTTATAACCTTATACGCAAGCATTGTCCGATAAGTTAACTAAATTACTATAATTGTGTTAATGAGTTTGAATTCTATCGGATTTTAGTAATACAGATGTTTAATTTGACAAATATTGAAATTTTTACAAGAGAGGTAAATTCGCAATATGAGTTCGAAAAAATGATAAAAGAAGAAGAGCTTACCAAGGGATAGAGAAGAATAGCCAAGAGCCACAAGAAGAAGCCTTTGCGAGGCTTATGGATCATTAACTCCGAAAACCGGTTCAAATTTTGAAAATTGAGTTCATTTAGATGTTCGGGGACCGTCCAATGCACCGTCTTGAACACCATAGTACATGGATGCCGAAAGCCTACCAATATTTACGCAATCAAAAAGGGTTTATCACTTATTCACTTCTAGAAACCAATGCTTCAGCAACGGATGTAATCTTCAGTGATTACTGATGGATCACCAAACAAAACGTTTTCATTTGTTTTTTAAATGATGGTTTTAAAAACACGGCTTGGAAAAAATGAAAAAAAATTTGAGTTCATCCGTCAATAATCCTATAAAGAGTACCGTCGGATATAGAAAAACATCAAACAGAAAAATAAATTAGGGCATACACTTCATAACGTCTAATTTTGAATCTCGTTGTGTTCCCAAATCTAGGAAAGAAAAAACTGAACAAAAGGGAAAAAAATATTATTTGTGTTTTCGAAAGGGAAAAGAAGGAAGGAAGGAACATTTCGGCGGTGTTTGGGATTGCTTATATAAAACAACTTATGCTTATTTGTAAAAGTGCTTATTAACTTATGTGGTGATAAAAAGGAGTTGGGGGTAAAAATGTAATTTGGACAAATAAGTTATAAGCACTCTCAAATAAGTTAAAATGAATTAACTTATCAAAAATAACTTATTTGTGGTGGAGAAAAATCATAAGCATTTTTCTTTTTTTCAAACCAAATACTAAAAATAACTTATTTTCAATGAGGAAAAGCAATAAGCAAATAAGCCAAAAAAAATAAGCAATTCCAAACACCCCCTTCATGTTCCTAACATTAGAAAGTAGAAAGGAAAAAAAAGATATCAATTTTACAAATTCATTATTTACATTTGTCATAATGGTGTTAGAATGCATAGTTTTGTAGTTTTATCAAATGGTTCTAGCGTTATCATTTCTTTCGTTCCCTTTCTTCTCAGTTTTAAAAGAGTAAACTCTAATTTTGTTGTCCGTGGTTTGGTGAAATCTTTGAAAGTGGGACTTAAACTTTTTTAACTCTGATAATCGTTCTTATGGTTTTCGTTTTATTTTGAAAGTGGTCCTCCATCATTAACTCGGTTAATTTTCTTTGTTAGTAGTAGAGACATTTTTGTCCATTTAATAAAAGTAAAAATAAAAATAAAAATAAATAAACAAGTATTCTTTGAACACGTTTCTTCTTCCAAGACCACCACTAGTTATGCCCTCGTGTTCTTCATTGGAGACTACAACCCTTTTCATTCTTCAAAACCCTCCACTTATTCATCTTTAGATCTTCAATAAACCCTCAATACTAGGGATGAGTAGCGGAACTGGGTACCCGCTTTTGAAACCATAACCGTTCCATAACTGTCTGTTCTGGAACCAGAACCGATGTGATTGGTTATGGTTCCGGTTCTTAAAATACGGAACCGATTAAGACTGGTTTCGATTCTAGTTCTCATTTTTTTGGAACCGTTACCCGTTGGGTACCCGTCGGGATCAGGTACCCGCCGGGCCGACGGGTACCCGGTATATTTTTACAATTTTTTTAATATATTTAATACTAATTAGATTTTTGTGTTTAATAATTAATAAACTAAAAAAATTAAAAAAATTACCTTTTAGGATTTATTGTTTAGGGTTTCTTTCTCTTTCTCTTCTCTTAGCGCCGCACCTATCTCTTTGAAGTCCATGGTCTCATAGCTCCTGTTCTCTTTGAAGGTTTGAAGGTCTCGTTCTCATAGTCGAACTAAATCCGCCACAACTCATCTCGTTTACGATTACAATCTGGTATTTATTCGATTTCATCTGTTTTGCACTTTAGATGTTCGATTTTTAGTTGTTGTATCTTATTCGGTTTATTTGTTGTATCTTATTCGATTTTTACAATCTCGATTACAATCTGAGTATTCGATTTATGTCCGGTTCCTTCTAAAAATCGATTACAATCTGTTCAGATGTTCGATTTGCTCTCGATTAGTTGCTGTTTTGCTGTTCAGATGTTCGATTTCATCTGTTTTACACTTTAGATGTTCGATTTTTAGTTGTTGTTTTGGATTTTTTAGTTGTTGTTCAGATGTTCGATTTGCTCTCGATTAGTTGATGTTTTGCTGTTCAGATGTTCGATTTCATCTGTTTTGCACTTTAGATTTTTTTTAGTTGTCAGCGGGTACCAGGAACCGGAACCGGTTCCAAAAAAAAGAGAACCGACGGGAACGGTTCCGATTCTTTCTTTCTAGGAACCGCCGGTTCCGGTTCCATGAAAATAAGGTGGGTACCAGGTATTGCTCACCCCTGCTCAATACCCTTCAAATCCCATAAAAAAGAACGAAATTTTGCAAAAAAACAAAGAATTTAGACAAAAGTTTAAGTGAAAAAAATATTAATTATAATAAAATAACTTTTGCCGGCGAGTTGGTGAATCTCGTTGGTAAAAATGTTACATAAAATTTTTAAAAGTACTTTTACCGGGGAGTTTACCTTTACCGGCGACTTATACGAATTGCGTCGGCAAAAGTGCATCTTTGCCGGTGGGATTTTTCTCCGGCAAAAAGTTAAACTTTTACCGGAGGATTTTGTCTAAGTCGCCGGCAAAAGTTACTTTTACCGACGGGTTTTCCAACCCCCGTTAGAAGTGCAGTTTCTTGTAGTAGGGGATGATGAAGTTCATGTGACTATATATATATATATATGTCTCTCTCTCTCTCTCTCTTTATACATATATGTTTATGTGTGTGTAGCATATGTGTTGTGTATACAAAGATGAGTGAAAAGAGTGGGTCCATAGTATTTATATATTACATATTAGTTCTTATATTTTTAATAAAAATTAAAAAATTATGAAATGACTAAATTATCCTTTTAGTTAACCTAATTAAAAAAGTCAAGTTAACAAAGTTAGGACAGAAGGACTAAAGGAATGTGAAAATGTAAACCACGAGGACCTTTTCCATAATTATTTTGATTTAGGGACGTACAGTGTAATTTTGTGTAAACCACAGGGACCAATTTTGTGTAAACCACAGGGACCAATCATGTAATTTACTCTAAGTTTTATAACTTTTTAGTTTATTAAATTCTCAAACAATTAAAACCAATATGCATCAACTTTAATTGTTATACGAGTTAATAAAATGAAGTTCATCAAAGTGTATTAGTGTTCTCCCACATGAACTATTTTGACCATCAAGAAAGCATTTTAACACATTTATTTAACATTTTAACACATTGATTGGAGATGACCTATTGTTCTGTTATGACACTTTTAACTCTTTAGCATCGGTTGGGGATGGACTAATGGGCTATTTACCAATCGCTTAATAGTAAGTGCTTATCGGCAAGAGTTCTCACTCTCACTTACCTTATCAATTAACATTTTCAGTCATTAAAATAGATTGAATGTAAACATTTATCACCCGGTAAGTGTTACAGGGTAATAGTCACCAGCCTCACCAATTATCGGGTAAAACTCTCAATCATTGTCTTCCCTCTTAGCAGGTTAGATTCTAGGTCCTATCTATGTTCACACAACAAGGTAATTGACCTGATATGCGTTTTTCCAGTAATTATTTGGTAAACGACTCCTAAATATTGAGTAAAGCCAAATACGATAGACGACTATAAAAGTATCTAACCACATGTATAACGAATCAAAACGATAAACTTTTTTCAGTTTTTCTTGAATTTAATAGGTAACTAATATATTAACTACAATTCACAATTATAACTAAATTTTTTTATTAACATAATAAATTTAATTATATAAAACATCAATTTTGAAGTATTTTACAAGTATTGAACACACTTTGAACAGCCATGTATTTTTACTAACTTTTATTGTTTAAGATTATTAAAAACACAGGGTTGATTCCGGTGAGAAGTGCTAAATTTGATGAGAAACGTGAGAAGTGGTTATCAACTGTTAGATGGAATATTGATGGACATTAGAATGAGATGCACCGAGATGCACCGAATCAATTACCTTTTTATGCAGTAATTCATTGAAGGGTATTTGATTAAACATAACTAACACAGAAAAAATATATTTTTAATATATGGACTAAAATTACAAAATTAACCTTATACCTTGGGTGTCTCTAATGGATCAACGGTATGTTGTACAACCACCTTCCATTTCCCCTCAACGGAAAAGGGTCCACCGTTACCCCCCCACTCATCCCAACTAGAAATCTTCTCGTCATCCAACGGTCGAGAGTAATCGATCTCCACCACCTTATGATTGAACTTAATCGCAGGGATGAGATTGAAGTGCACCGAATACGAGTAAATGTACTCCCACACCTGATTATGATCAGGGAACGCTGCTGTGACAGACGGCGGCCATGCAAAATCCGAAAACTCATAGTAAGTTTTCGGAGTTTGCAGCTTGGTGGATTCAACTGTTTGATGGGCCCACACGCCGCCGACGCGGCTCTGGAACTCAAAAACCACCGGCCGAAAACCCTTTTCCATTAGGTGTTTGCAAGCAAGGAGGCTACTTATTCCGGCACCGACTATGGCTATTTGTTTATCGCCGGTGGCCATTTTTAGTTTTTGGTGGTCAAGTTTGGAAAAAACTTGTTTTCTAAAGACTTCAATGTAAGGGTTCCTTTATTTATATATAGTGAGTAGTTGTGTACGGACATAATAATTATATTTTCAACAAAATTGTAATTATAAGAGCATCTCCAACAGTTTCTTCATAATTTCTTTAAAATGGGGAACCAAAAGTCAAAATCCCAAAAAAAATATACATTCATCTCCATTAGCTTCCTCATTTTGGAGAATCCAACATTGATTAAAATATTAAAATATTCTATTTATCTATTAAAATATTATTTCTCTCTCTACATATTTATTTTCAAAGTTTTCTGTTGGTCCTCTAACTTGGTAATCATTTTTCGAGCGATCTCCATATTTGGAGAAAAAAACTCTCTCTCAAATTTTCTCCATTTTAGGGATAGTTTTGGGGAAGCTGTTGGAGCAAAATATTAGCCCAAAATCCTCATTTTCTCTATTTTCCCCATTTTGGCGAAGTTTTCTATTGGTCCTCATTTTCTCTATTTTTTTAATGGGGAGAAGAAGTTTTGTTAAGACAGTGCTAGCAAGTACGTTAGCTAATTGAGGGTTACAGTACCAGGATTTCCCATCCAGTTTTCCTCCCCATCTTAACTATGATTTTAACCCAAAGAAAGGGAAAAAATTGCCGTTATCGGCTACTTTCTGGATGGGTTGCAACTTGGTGTGGAAAACTTTTTCATTCCAGCTCCTCCAGATGACCCATGAGACTACAACGCAAAGCATGGACAACAACATTGTGGTCGTCGTATCTCTTGTAGGATTCAATAGCAGCTCCAATAACTCTTTGAAAGAGGTAATTGAAGTTGGGATATCTGATTACCATTGAGGTAACAAAACCCACACAGACCATATAGTGGGCAAGAAGGGCAAAGGCCTAGAGCATCACATCCAATAGGACATCAAAGGCCATAGCATATTACCAATTAGTAAGTTTAGCTTATTTTTTTAAATCAATTTTACACGGTTGCAAGCTAACTTTGACCGCTTCATCTCACACAAATAGACAAACACATCACACGACGCTTCTCCTTCTGCCCTTCTCGTCTCTCGATCGTTCCCCACTCACGCTTCTAACTCCCAACGGTCGACCATCGTCGTCTTCGGCGTCGGTGCTGGTGCTGACCGCCGATTTGCTGCAGCAGTCTAGTCAAACGCCAACGAAACAGTCGATTGGGATTTGGACACTGAGTGGGTTTTCAAAATTTCTGTTCTATTGGAGGAAAATTTATGTTCGATTGAGGGCACGATTTTTTGCAATTCGCCAAGGGCATCCAAAACCATTGAATCGGCCCTGGCCCACAATATTTTTACCAAAAGGCAATTGAACATATATAAGATGACTCTCTGTCTCTTCGGTAACATTGCAGACCGGACAAATGGTCGAGGAGACATCGACTCCCCTACGTTGTTGTAGATAGGTAGTTTTCTAGCCTTGCAGCTAAAAAATACTTAATCATTTAAAATAGAAAATTTGGTTACAGAGTTTTAAAATTTTCCAATACATATTTCATGTCTTTATTTTTTCGATGCACCACATTTTATTTAGTTATATTTCAGAAAATATATCTATATAGATATATATAGGGAAATTAATTGTTTTACCCTTAGTTGACCACCCTTTCATCGATATGCCCTATCTCTCTCCCAATTATGCAAAATACCTCGAAAATCCGTGGCCCAACCCGTGGCCAACGGATTATGTTTAAAAATAGACAATTTTGGCTCCACAAGAGGCCGTGGGCATTAAAAAATTCCGTGGGAGTCCCTCTATAGCCCGTGGGATAATTTAAACACATATTTTTAAGCTTCATTTTTGTAGAAGATATGCAAATTCATGGGCCACAGAAACCTCTTTATGCAATCACATTGTTTCCCAATGAAATCCTTGGGCCACGGAAACCTCTTTATGTTGGAGATGCCCATCATATTTAAACATATTTAAACAATTATTCCTCCAACATATTTCTATAATGAAAATCCGTGGGCCACGGATAAAAACAATTTCCCATCTCATTTGTCTATTTTTAAAAATAATCTGTGGGCCACGGGTTCAGCCATGGATTTTTGGGTTATTTTGCTGAATTTGGAGAGAGATAGGGCATATCGATGAAAGGGTTGTCAACATAGGGTAGTTTGATTAATTTCCCTAAACTTTATACTTACCATATCTATTATATGCATAGGATCATATGAGAAGTGTCGTTTTTTGTGAGAAGTTTTTTTTAGAGGAAAACTCCAAGCAATATATAAAAGCAGAAAAAAGAGTTTGAGGTAAAGCGCCTACAACCACAAAGCCAAGCAAAAACACAAAGCTAGCAAAACAAACCAAGCAACAACTAACCAAAAGCAACAAAGCGGAAAAGAAACATACATAATTTTAAGCACCAAAGCAAACAGACGCAACCACCCAAACCAAGACACCCTTCGAACCACACAAGCAACCACGGGGTGGGTGGATCTAAGTGGTTGGTAGTGGGGGGAAGGCCCCTATGAAAAAGAAAAAAAATTGAACTTTTTAGGGTAAAAAATCGGTTTTTTAGTTTTATACCTTAATGTCCCCCTAGTATTTTTTCGTCCGGGACCCCATAAACCAAAAAAAGTGTCTCGAAATCAATTGAAAAACCAAAATTAACTTTCGAAATCGACTAAAAACCACAAAAGTCCCTCGAAATCGACAAAAAAACTTAAAAAATCCATTAAAAACAACTAAAAAAACTTTAGGCTATAGTACATCGGAAAACTTAACGGGCAATTAAGTTACCTTAAAGGTGCCCCATGAGGAAAAAATCCTAGATCCGCCGCTGCAGGCATCCGATCATCCAACCGCATCAAACTGGAATTGAGGAGAGAGTCGCAACTTCCCCGCCATCCTAAGCAACACAATCTCACGAATGACGCCAACCTGCATAACCGACCGACCGCTTACCGACCGCTTCTGGTAACCAAATAATCTTCTATTTCTCTCCTGCCAAAAAAAATACACGGACGCAGATAAAGCTAACTTTTGAAGCAAAGAGCGAGGGTAGCCACCAGTAGTAGACATACTCCCCACAATGGCATCCCAAGAATTTCGGCAAGCATCCATACCAACTTCTCCTTTAACCAAACCCCACACCTCCAAAGCATAACCACACTAAAAAAAGAGGTGATTGTGGGAATCCAAGCAAGTGTCCTAATAAACACATTTAGGATCCGGAGGGTCGTGTTTCCGCAAAACCAACCGATCCTGGGTCATGAGCGGACGATGACAGGACAGACAGGCTGACCAAGTACAGAAAGCATACTTCGGAATGTTTCCCTGAAACCAAACTGATTGATGCCAAGACACCGCCACGTCTGTTTCATCCAAAGCAATCCAAGCAACACGAACCGAAAACGGAACAAACATAATAGGGCTACGTCTCCAAGCATACACGTCAACCAGGCCATCTACCCACATTGGAATCGGTTTATTCGACAGGTCTGGGAAATGGAGGATCCACGAGTTCGGCCATGCACCATTAATTCTCTCCATTTTATGGCATTTTATCTCGGAACATCCTCATTCTAATGTTCGTCCATTTTCAACGAACGATTGATAATTATTTCTCACGCTTCTCATTAAATTGGGTATTTTTCATCGGAACCCAACCCATCTATCATATTAGGTTGGTTTTTGTTCAATAAATTTTTTACTATCGACGTGATTCTTGTAACCGAATCTTTCACAATTTTTTTTGATTAAGTTTTATTTTAAATGCAAATATTCAATAAAAATTAAAATAAACTTTTATTAAATTAGGGAAGTTAATTAAAATGCCCCAAGTTTAAAGTTCACTCACTGAAATGCCCAAACCCTCCCCAATTTAACCAAAATACCCAAAATTTCCGTGAAAAGGTCCGTCATTACGACTCCTTGAAAAAAAATGGATTTTTGTTTGTGATCATAGACTCCTTAACCAATATGGAGCAAGGGCAAATACCGTCAATTTAAGTAGGTTTGAGAGGCCGGGGGCAGGAAAAAGAGTCGAGCCGATCACGCTCGACGACAGGGAGAAGCAAAACAAAATCAGGATTTGCTATTCGCCCTTTTTAGCACTGGACTGACATTCTCATTTTGCTTGTTCAGTTCAACGAAAGCCGGTACTAATAAGCACAGTTTAGCCCTATGATTGACGAATTAGAAGAGATGTCAACCGGCAACCGTATCTGGAAACAACGATTAGTGGATATTGATACAAATATTTGACTCCAAACACAAGTCATGCACACCTAAACGAAAAAAATGTTGGCTAGTGGATAGGTTCACGGACAAAAAATGTAGGAAGTCTATAATATATCCTATGGTTCACGGACTCCAATTCAAAAATGTTGAATTTCTAAAGGTTTCTAAGGAGTCCGTGAAACTTTTTAAAAGAGTCAGTGAAGCATTTTGAATTGGTCCGTGAATCATTTTTATTTAAAAGAGTTAGTGATTACGGCCCCTTTCATGAGAAATTTAGATATTTTAGTTAAATTGAAAAGAATTTAGGCATTTTAGTAAATCAAAGTGACACTTGAGGTATTTTACTTAATTTCCCATTAAATTATATTGTGAAAATGTTAAGAAGCATAAGTCATGTATTTGGGCTGGATGTGGGTCTGGTTGATGGGAGAACACATGTCTGCATACGTCTCACCCTAGACTCCATCTCTGACTACTCGTCTGGTTTTGATTGGGTAATTGCTCAATAGTCTTTAACTAGTATTTCTAACGGAATTAGGTTTTTTCTTTCCACCCTAAGTGTCCAAAATCTTGAACCGGCCCTGCATCTTAAACAAGACTTGTTCGTGTTTGTTCAGTTCGTTTACAACCCTAGTTATAACACAAAGCTTTTTCAGATTTTTAAAAGTTTTTCAAGTTTATAAAAATATTATCTTTTCAAATGTATTGTTTAAAATATACTTTTCAAGTATTTTAATGATAAAAACATATATAATACTTTTGTTTAAAAAAGTTAATGTAAAAGAAACTGGCCTAAGTTGGCAGCCCAGTTTTAAAGCGACAGATCCCTAATAATTGAATCGGGTCTAATCGATTTCTTTAAATCAGTTTCCAAATCGAAGCATCAACAATTCGTCATACCCAATCCTGGTAATTTAGTGTCTTTTTACTTCAAAATTTACACTTAGGTTAGTTGGTGTTTGTCAATTTTCGTATGAATCTCTGGTAATTACTTTGTTGAGACGTCATGTTGTAATTTGTTGCTGCTGTTTGTGTTTGGTTTGCTGTGATCAGTTGAGCTTCTGCAAACTTGTAATTTGTTGCTGTAATTTGCCTTTGGCTGTTTAATTAGTGTTTACTGAAGGTGACTCACTGTTTGTGTTTAGTTTGCTGTGATGAGTTGAGCTTTTGCAAACTTGTAATTTAAAAAAAAATATATCTTGTTAAGGTCAATAGTATTTAATATGCGACATTCATGAGTTTGAAATTGTCAAGTTATTGGAATATGTTATTTAGCTGTTGTATCCCTACCACTAGAACAAGCATTATTACTTGATGATTGACAATTTGTACTCTCTTGTTTAATTTTTGTGTTTATTGAAAAACTGATGTGGCGCTGATGTGGAGTGGAATATTTGAAAAATTCTCTCCATGGGGTACTGATGGCCTAACAACAAGATGATACAGCAAAACATACAACTTAGCACTCTCCTTTATGTGAATAGCAAACTGTACCATACATCTTGTATCATCAAATTCAAAAAAGATCAACTTTGAACATTGAGATAACTTCTTTTCCAATAATGCTTCTTACACGAAACTGCTCCTTCCTTTTGATTCATATAATAAGTTGGGTGTTTTCATCTTCTTCTATGGTGCAAAAATCATTTTCTGGTCTGGAGCGGTTCTTGATGCGATTCAATCAAGATTCGGTTTTTATCATCCCTAATGCGAACCAACCACGACGACCAAGGGGACCGAGGGGCCGTATTCCGAATCAGTAGGGTACTAACTAACATTGGATTACAATTTTATATGGTCCTGCTGCCCATGGCCCAAGCCACGTTTGCCATGGGCCAGGGCCTGGTTTGACTCCCCCAAAATTCTAACCCCCACATAAACCCTAACTGCCAAAGCATTAAGCCATTAACAAGTCAATTTTGGACTCTGGAGAGTGGAGACCGTAAGCAACGGAGCAAAGCATTAAGCATCATGAATTGGTAAATTCCTCCTAATTTTTTGTTTTTTGATTTTTCATAGATCCTCGTGTTATAAAGATTAGGTTTATTTGGTCAAGTAGATTTTGATTTGGTTTCAGAAGCTTCTACATAGTTTTAAGTGTTATGTTTAACCTAAAATCATTTATCCTAGAATTCTGTGTAATCTTTGTTTTGCTTTGAGGATGAAATTGTGGAATTGTGTCTTGATTTGTATTTGTGTAATTGGCAAGAAAGAAAGAAAGAAGCATTTGTGCCTTTCAGGTTGTTAGAATTATGCTAATAGGGGCTGGACTCAAGGGCTGCTAAGGGGCTTATTGTTAGCAATTTAATAAAGCGTAATGCAGCTTATTCAGTCAGCTATATATAAATGTTTGGTAGTGGCTTAATGATATAGAAAGTGGCTTTGGTTGTTTAATTTTTGTGTTTATTGAATGTATTCGAACAAAGAGATGTTCCAAGTGCAATGTTAAGAGATGACCATTTATTTTATTAGTTTCATATTGCTCTTTTGTTGTTGCAGAATTAAACAGGACGTTGAAGGAAAGGGGATATATATAAATAATATATAGACAAATTAAAGGCCATGGCGAAGAGTAATAGCATCATCATCATCATCCTGCCCGATGACATAGTGTTGCTCCAAATACTACCAAGGCTGCCTAACAAGTCCCTAGGCCGTTTTATGTGTGTTTGCAAGCAATGGCACTCGTTCCTAACATCACCCGTGTTTACCAAGATTCATCATTTAAGCAATCAAAAGCAGCACAAACTTGTTGTCGTTTCTACCACAAAGCCACGCAACTACTTTTGTACCATCGACTGCGAGACTCCTGAAGTTGGTTTATCTGCCAAACGTCCTTTGCCCTTTGAAGTCGGTAGCAATAGGATGACGATTATATCATCTTTAAATGGACTGGTATGCGTAGGCATATTAACATGGCAGGGGCATGGTTGGTCTTGGTGTTGTAACTTCTTGGATATAAATTTATGGAACCCTTTGACAGGTGACTACAAGACGATGTCCAAAGTTAATAATTGCTTCAGCATCGCACCAAGAGCATGTGGGTTATATTACAATAGTTGTGACAATGACTACAAGCTGTTAGGTGTAACCCAATCTGGCGATGCTTATATATACTCTTGGAAATCTGATTCATGGCTGAAGGCCAAGTCAAGAGTCGATTCACTTCTGGAAGATTGGGCTTATGGTTGTTTGTCGAACGGAAAACTCTACTTCCTAACTAATCAACGAGTACGAGTAGGCAATGGTAGTAAAATATTGAGGTCTTTGGTTATAAGTTTCGACACCAAGACTGAAATGTTCACAGAGATAGCAACTCCCTCTTTGTCATGTTGGCATATGATGGTTGAAGGAGGATGCATCCACTTGTTTGCATATGGTCCATCCGAGTTGTGGAAGCTTGACGGAGATGGAGAGTGGACGAAGGTGATATACCCGTCATATGGTGTCACACCCCGCTAAAGCGGAAACACGGAATGTGCAGCTCAAGTTTCATAGCAAAAGTTACAAGATCACAACAACCATCAAAATACATTCAAAGGTTCAACCTTGTCTTTTACAATTGTCTTTACGAAAGGGAAATGAACATAAAATTTAAAGATTGTAAAGAAAACTTCATCACGTGTAGCCTTCCTAAATTCCAACCTTAAGAACGTTCTCCTGAAAAGCATGTAAATGGGAGTGTCAACTAATGCACTAGTTTGTGAGATCACAGGTTTAAATAGTATAACATTGTTTGCCATCACAAAATAGTTTAAATCCACACATGGGATAAAAAAAACGGTTATCAGAACCACTTGCTCGAAGTAATCATATGTAAAAATGCTAAGTTATTGAGCCCGTTACCCGACCTATACCGACATAATTTGCCCCTACCACAATGGTGGAATCATTCCACATACGCGCATGTTCTATCACCAACAATACGCAATACAACAATAATTATGCACTCAAACAAGCGCTACTTGTGAGTGGGGGTGTCAACCCAAATAGCGTTATTCATAATTACCAACGGCTCACACTCGTGAGTTAAACGGGTAACGTATACGTGAACGGGGACTTTATACATGATAGCAAAAGAAACTCAAACTTACAACATTTGCAACAACATAGATACCATAGAGCATAAATAAGCAAGCTTCGTATTTTCAAGAAAACGAAATAATCGGTGTGTAAAATAGTTGTAGTAACCACATGCTTTTCACCCCAAAATATGTAAAACATTGAAAAAGGGGCTGTGAATACTCACTTGATACGTGATAGAATCCAGGAATCTCTCACAAATACTCCGAGATGATCCTACTTCAAACCTATGAACGTAAGGTCACTAGTGAGTTCTCAATCTCGAAGGTTCGGTACTAATTATCCAAATCATCATAAAATGCCTTGCGTGTTTTATTATTAAAACGTAATAAGCGTATGCATTGTTCTTATTATATTAACGACTCCATAATTTCGTCCCAATAGGTAACGAAAAGGGTTTTAAAGAACATAAACATATTTAGTACATATCTATGTATAAACCGAAATTTTATCGTAACGACGATAAAATTAGGGGTCGTAAACGAAATGACAAATATTTAAATGTATAAATATATAGACATAATATATATTTATACTCCACTATTTCATCATAAAATGATGAAATGGGATTAAGAATAAAATGCATAAATATATGTAAATATATTATATATATATAAACATTCCACAATTTCATCATAAAAGATGAAAAGGGATAAAGAATAAATAAAATGCATAAATAAAGGATATAAATAAATTGCATAAATAAAAGATATACTTATATACTCCACTGTTTCATCATGAAATGATGAAATGGGATTAGAAATAGTCCTTATAATAAATAATAAATTGTCCTTTACTGTCCAGAATTTGATGTCACTTTGTGTCCAACTTTGGGTAACTTCCCGGTATTATTAAATCATGAAATTTTATTTCCATTAAGTTCAATGAGTTAGGAAACTTTTGACACCAGTTTCATAATTTTTGGAGAAGTATAGGTACATGAAATAATACACGACGTAAAATCCGACAGAATACTTTGTTGTTTGCATCCGGATTTTGTGAGGACTGTTTGATAAATGAAATCTTTGAGTTTTTAAATGAAACCACTTGGGTTTGAATCTTAACACACTAAAATGAATTCCAGAAAAAGAATCACTCCATTTGGAGTTAAAATGAGTGAGATATGACTCTTTGAAGTGAGGTGTAATTTCTGGCAGCAAGCTGTCCAATCAACACCTTGTGCATGTGCACCCAACTAGACTTTTAAACCAAAATTCTTATTCCTTTGCATGCAAAATCCGATTTGACTCTCATCCATACAAATATTTTCAGTTCCCAAACATATTTATGATCCATTTAAAATGCATGCAAAACAACCATCAACTCAAGCTTTGAATACTTTTTGTAAAAGACCCAATATTGAAGATTGTTGATGTTCTTGCCAAGAACATCAACATGCAACTAAAAATTCAGTATTTTGAGCTCATGCATGTGGGTTTAAATGTGTTTTTAGTGGTTTTCAAAGATACATTCATAAGACTCTTGAACAAAAATGATGGATCTTTCAAGATTACTACATGCATGTGTTTAAAATGTTCATCTTTGATCTTAACTTTGGTTTGATTTTGGATTCGCCATCTTTTACTAACAAAAGATGTTATGATGGTAAATCTACAAACATTAAGACCCATAAAGATGATTTTAAAAGATGTGAAGAAAGTGTAACAAAAAGATGAAGATCATACTTTTAAAAATGCAAGAATATGAAAAAGACTTAAAAGAATGTGTGTGGATTTTACCCAACACACTTATGTTTACCTTAGATTGCCTTGGACTCTTGTAGTATAAGAGTTTAGGGGCTGGAGTTGTGATGAAGGTTTGAAGATGAAGATATGAAGATTTGAAGGTGGAGAGAGAGAGGGATGATACTTGAGAGAAAATGCAAGTAAAAGAAATGATTCAAAAATGAAATGTAAGGTTTATTTTATAGAAATAGGGAGAGAGGGGGGGGGGTTTATTAATAAAAAAAAATATAAATACTAAAGATAAATGTTGTATTATTGGTTAGATATAAAAATACTTGTATTCTTCTAAACATAAAATACCAAGTAATTATAAAACAAAGTACTTTCATATATAATATGATTGAAATATATAAATTATCATTTACATAAATACTTGTAGTATATAAATATTTTAGGTTGGCATTTTATGAGATTTATGGATAATTTCCTAATTCAAGGATTTCTTAGGCAAAATTTCTCAATTTTTCCTATTGTACCGTGTTTACTGCTAAAATTGCACTGTGTAAACAATGTCATAAAAATAAGGTTTCCAAAACAGTTCTAACCTGAGATGGGAATTTGACAGTTGTCACAGTCTCCCCCGGTTAGAAGAATTTCGTCCCGAAATTCAAGTGTTACTAGCGTTAACAGGTTTGCTTGCAAAGAGGTGAGGATACTTTTGTAACATGTAATCCTCCCGCTCCCAAGTATATTCAGGCCCACGCCTTGTGTTCCAATGGACTTTTACTATCGGGATTTTGCTTCTCTTAAGAAGCTTGACTTCCCTATCGAGTATTTCCATTGGTTCCTCTACGATGTGCAGTTTATTGTTGATTTGGACTTCTTCCAAAGGCACAGTTACTGCTTCATCAGCTAAACACTTTTTAAGGTTCGATACGTGAAACGTGTTGTGAATAGCACTTAACTCCATTGGCAAATCCAGTTTATAAGCTACCGGTCCAATTCTTTCTGTGATCTTAAATGGTCCAACATACCTTGGACTCAACTTTCCTCTTTTCCCAAAACGAACAGTTCCCTTCCAAGGGGATACTTTTAAAAGACTCGGTCACCCACTTGGAATTCTAAAGGCTTTCTTCGATTATCCGCATAACTCTTTTGACGATCTTGAGCTGCTTTAAGCCTATCTCTGATGATTGCAATCTTGTCGGTGGTTTCTTGGACAATGTCCGGACTAGATAGTTGTCTATCTCCAATTTCCAATCAACAAAGAGGTGATCGACACTTGCGACCATATAGAGCCTCATATGGTGCACACTGAATACTAGTATGATAGCTATTATTGTATGAAAATTCGACTAACGGCAAGTGGTTATCCCAACTTCCTCCAAAGTCTAATACACATGCCCGAAGCATGTCCTCCAACGTCTGAATGGGTCGCTCACTCTGACCATCCGTTTGAGGATGATAAGTCGTGCTTAAGTTTAACTGCGTTCCTAATGCTTTTTGGAGTGATTGCCAAAATTGAGATGTAAAACGACTATCTCTATCCGATATAATGGAAATTGGAACTCCATGCCGCGTAACGATCTCCTTGATGTAGATCTGAGAAAGCTTTTCCATCTTATAATCTTCTCGAATAGGTAGGAAATGTGCGGACTTCGTAAATCGATCTACTATAACCCAAATCATGTCATGCCCCTTGGCAGTTCTCGGGAGTTTGGTTATAAAATCCATAGTGATTTGTTCCCATTTCCACTGGGGAATCTCCGGTTGTTGTAACAGTCCCGATGGCTTTTGATAAACTGCCTTGACTTTTGCACACGTTACACATTTTCCTACATATATGGCAATATCCTTCTTCATTCCTGGCCACCAATAGTATTCCCTTAAATCCTTATACATCTTGTCCGCTCCTGGGTGAATTGAATACTTCGATTTATGAGCCTCCACTAAAATCATTTCCCGTAGGTTATCAGCCTTTGGGATCCATACTCTGCCTTTAAAGTAACGTACTCCATCAATCTTAGTTTCAAAACTAGACTCTAAACCATGAAGAGTCTCTTCCTTCAGGTTTTCAGATTTCAATGCTTCGATCTGAGCTTCAAAAATCCGGGTTTTCAAACTCGTTTGAACCAGTGCTCCTAATGCTCGGACTCGTGAAGGTTTTACCCTTTCTTTCCTACTCAGGGCATCGGCTACCACGTTGGCCTTACCTGGGTGGTAACGTATCTCGCAATCGTAATCGCTGAGCAGTTCTACCCATCTTCTTTGCCTCATGTTCAGCATCTTTTGATCAAAGATGTGTTGAAGACTTTTATGATCGGTGAAAATAGTACACTTGGTACCATATAGATAATGTCTCCATATTTTCAAAGCGAATACCACAGCTCCGAGTTCCAAATCGTGCGTGGTGTAGTTCTTCTCATGAACTTTTAATTGTCTCGAGGCGTAGGCTATCACCTTATCATTTTGCATCAATACGCAACCTAATCCTTGATGTGATGCGTCACAATACACTACAAAATTCTCCGTTCCTTCTGGTAAAGCTAAAATCGATGCATTGCACAACTTTTTCTTCAGAAGTTGAAATGCTTCTTCTTGTGGAACTCCCCAGACGAATTCCTTCTCCTTTTGAGTTAACGTGGTAAGGGGTTTAGCGATCTTAGAGAAATTCTCGATAAAACGTCGATAATACCCTGCCAAGCCTAGAAATTGGCGAATTTCCGTTGGAGTCCTTGGGGCTTCCCATTTCTTAATGGCTTCCACTTTAGCCGGGTCCACGTGAATCCCTTTCTCTCCGATTACGTGACCTAAGAAATGTACTTCCCGAATCCAAAATTTGCACTTAGAGAATTTGGCATATAACTTATGTTCCTTAAGAAGCTCTAAAATCACTTTTAGATGCTGCTCGTGATCCTTCTTACTCTGAGAATAGATTAATATGTCATCGATGAACACAATCACGAACTTATCAAGATATGGCCTACATACTCTATTCATTAGATCCATAAACACAGCTGGCGCGTTCGTCAATCCAAATGGCATAACTAAAAACTCGTAGTGTCCATAGCGAGTTCTAAAAGCTGTCTTAGGAATATCTTCCTCTCGGACTCTCAACTGATGATATCCCGATCGAAGATCAATTTTTAGAAAAGTAGGTTGCACCCTGCAACTGGTCGAACAAATCGTCTATTCGAGGGAGAGGATACCGGTTCTTGATTGTTAACTTATTAAGCTCCCTATAATCGATACACATTCGGAATGCTCCATCCTTTTTCTTGACAAAAAGAATCGGTGCTCCCCAGGGTGATGAACTCGGTCGAATAAATCCCTTATCCAAAAGTTCTTGAAGTTGATTCGATAACTCTTGCATTTCCGCAGGTGCTAGGCGATACGGGTCCTTGGCTACAGGCGCTGCTCCAGGTAAAAGGTCAATCTGAAATTCGACTTGTCTAAGCGGTGGGAGTCCAGGCAAATCGTTTGGAAATACTTCTGGGTGATCCTTCACCACAGGAATATCTTGAACTCGTTTCTCCTCAGGCTTCTTCTCAATTACTTGCGCCAAGAACGCAACATACTTCTTCCTCAAATACTTATGGACCTTCATACATGATACTATCTTCAGATTCCTTCCAACTCTATCTCCTTGAACGACTAAGGTTTCTCCGCCTTGTAATGGTAACCTAACCGTCTTTTCAAAACAACTAACCTCAGCTCGGTGCTTAGACAACCAATCCATGCCTATTACTACATCAAAACTCCCCAATTCAATTGGAATAAGATCAACACTAAACAGTTTATCCGCTAAATTCAAAGTACAACCTAAGATTACATCCTTAGCTTCTAATTCAAATCCATTAGCAACCTCAACAATATAAGCATTCGGCATTTTCTTAGATTCTAGATTGATCAAAGGCCTAAAATCTAACGAAACAAAACTCTTATCGACACCAGTGTCGAATAATACGGATGCATAATAATCATTTAGAAGAAACGTACCTGTCACTACATTGGGGTCTCGACGTGCTTCTTCTGCTCCTATGACAAATGCCCTTCCTCGAGTTGTCCTCCTTGGTTTCCCTGATTGGCTTGCCTTGCTTGATACCCAGCGTTGTTATTGATTGGTCCCTTTCTTAGCCTTGGGCACACGTTTCGGAAGTGATCTGGACTTCCGCACTCATAGCATACCCTTCCTTCCTCTTTCACATTCTTCATCGTCTTACAAAATCGGGCTAAATGACCTTTTTGCTTACAGATGCTACAGATGAGACAGGCTCCCTCGTGATGTGAACTACATTGGTTACACTTTGGTTGAGACCTATTGTAACGTCCTACTTCCTTAGTATTCATCCCAAAGTTTCCCACTGCTTTCTTGTTCCCACTTGAACTACTTCCAATTGCTTTTCCTGACTGATTTTCCGGCCTTCTTTTAATACCGACTCCTTTCTGAGTTAGAGTTCCTGCTCTGACCGCATCATGGGTCAAACTAGTTGCTAGGGCTACGGCGGCTTGGATCGTGGTCGGACTTGATGACTTTACCATTCCTCTGATTTCCGAGG
>CM066318.1:106081256-106105256 GCA_033807775.1 Saussurea involucrata
AATCGCTGGCTTGTCTCCCAATCGCATGGACCAAGTAGTTTCCATGATTGCCAAGAAGACGACGAATGTCAGTGATGATGTCTCCAAATTCCGAGATGACGAGACTCGGGTCATAGATGGCGTCCGCAACAATTTTGGCATTCGTTTCGAAAATGACATTGGCAAAGCCCCGATTATGCGCCCATAAAATGGCGTCTCTAAGCGCATACGCCTCACATTCATGGACCGGAGGGATGGACGGACAAGGGATCGCCTTTGCCGAGATGAAATATAACTTCAAGGTTAATAAGTCAAAGATGTGAAAACATGGTTGTGGAATATAATAATATGTTATAAAATTGAATTATGCATACAATAATATGTAAGAAAATTGTATGTATTACATATTATTTTATGTATACAATAACATGGCATAAAATCAAAAATTAAAAGATATAGAACTATGAAATCGTCAAAATAGGTATAATCTTTCTTATCATTGGGAAAGCCAAATGGCTTTTAGGAGGGAAAACCTATTCTGATTTAAGTACTTTTGAATAAATTCTTTAACTTTATATTCAAGTTTCCAGAGACACCGAGTGTATAGAATAGAGCCTCTGATCTATTGTGTCTCTGACTCAATACCTAGAGCCTCTATTTATACTACTCAAAGATTCTGATTACAAGAATTGTCAGTTTCTGAATAATTCTTCAATCAGATTTAGGATTTTAAATATTTAGGTAATAAAGGTGTAATCTGATGACTAAGAAGCTGAAAGTCAATATTCAGAGGCTTTGTTTGCACAGAGGGTCATCAACACTCGTGTGTTTTTGCTTCTATTGACTAATAGTGTGGGTTTTTTTTAATGGTGGTCGTCACTGTTGGACAACCTAAGGGGGGGGTAAGGTTGTATTTTAAAATCTTTTACTTTCAAAAATAAATTTACAAATAAATACAGAATAAATAAAGCAGAGTATAAATAAATAAGTATACAACAATTATATAAACAGATATAATTTAAATACACAGAGATTATATAAATAAATATAAATGCAAAGCAGTTTATATAAATAAATATAATATAGCACAGCGGAATAAATAAAGAGATAAGGGATAGAGATACTTGACACAGAGATTTACTGATTTACCACCAACTGTGATAAACCAGCAGCCGAGACACTTCCCGACACGATCCAATAAATGTATTCTTTACGGTAGAATACAAACCAAGTACAAAGGTAACGTAATTGATTCTCAAGCTTCTGCTATGAGATGTACAGGATCACACACCCGTTATTCAAATACTTACAAGAGGAGTATAACTCACAATGGGTAATCACTCTTGTATAATATCTCACACTTGGATATTTTATAAAAAATGTTTTATAAAATATATATATATAAATGAGAGAGCTGAGAGTTGCTGCTTGTTGTTACTGTTGTTGTTATCTTGGGTCTTATGTCTCTTCTCCAGCATGCATCATTATATAGCATGAAGACTTCCAACGGTCACATGACCTGGCGGTATACCGCCTTGCACACCGCGGTATACCGCGGTCAGAAAGTACACTGGTACACAACGGCTACATGCAAAGTTGGCAGGAAAATGTACCCGCGGTATACCGGCTGGGTCTCGCGGTATACCGCCGTCAGGAAAAGCCACTTCAACCAATAGGAATTGCACACGGACTGCCGCGGTATACCGGCTGAACAGCCGCGGTATACCGGCTTGGTGTACCCGCGGTATACCGGGTATTCCCCACGGTATACCGCCGTCAGGAAAAGTCAGCTTCCAGGACAGCACCCAAATCTTGCTGGATCTTCTCAAAACCTTATTAAAAATAATTGTTGGGTTTTTAGAAATATCCAAGTGGTATATTATTTTAGGGTGTTTATCATTATTAGTTATAAACAATAATGACGACGTAAACACTTCCGTCTTGAACCCTTCAGATTAAATCTTCGTGTTCTTCAACAACTGCACACTTGGATTAAATTGTTAGATAAACAATAATGCGTTGTGTTTGTAATCATCAAAATAAATATATATAAATATATAGAGATGTGGTACACTTGCACCAACAATCTCCCCCTTTTTGATGATGACAAACACAACCGCTAAGCAAGAGCATATGCGGTTTCTCTCCCCCGTTTGTCGAAGCAAAAAGGGTCAAGAAAGACGGTATGCTTCCCCTCGAGAGATGCTCCCCCTCAAAATATGCATATAATTGAGGTAGCATAAACTCATGGGTAAAGAGCTAAAACGCTCCCCCTCAAATTAATAACGATATCAATTTGATTTTATAAAATTTGAGGGATAAAATAAAATGCAAAAAGCAATAGAGACAAAGATATACAAACCAATACGAAACACTTGCACCAAAACGGATCTTAAGGCTTCAATATTCGGTTAATTTTATGTGATTAAAAAAAATCACCACGTATTATGACCTCGTCAGGTAACCACGTATTATATCCTCGGCAGGTAACCACGTGTTATAACCTCGGCAGGTAACCACGTATTATAACCTCGGCAGGTAACCACGTATTATAACCTCGGCAGGTAACCACGTATTATAACCTCGGCAGGTAACCACGTATTATAACCTCGGCAGGTAACCACGTATTATATCCTCGTCAGGAACCACGTATTGTATCCTCGTCAGGAAACACGTATTATATCCTCGTCAGGAAACACCTACAAAAGGTAAAGAAAATTTTCGTGGTACCCTTTTCATATGGGTCCTTTTAACAGTTAGTATAAAACATAAACTGCAAAAAAATATGTTGTCGACATAAAACAAACACGACAAACATACAAAGCCATATAAATGGCTTAAAACCATAAACGCATTCCACCCGGATTGTCAACATTAAACATTCCTTTCGGAATCCATTTTCTAACCATTCTAATTTTGCGACTGTATTTATCATACACATAAAATGAAGCATTTATATTCGCATTAGGTCTAGAAAAATTATCGTTATACATGCGAGCATACGATTTCCTCCCATAATTCACATTTTTCATTTTTGACATATATGGGGGTTTTCTTGTATCAACTTTAGGAGATGCAAAAAATCTTTTAATGGGTTTACACGAACATTTATCAACACATGTATCGGAACCAATGCCTTTACGACAATTTATACGATTAGGCATATTTAGCATTTTAAGCACTTTATCATTGCTATTTTGAAATGCATTAGCTAACAGATTATCTTTCTCATGCGATTTACATTTAGCATTTAAATATGCAACTTCATTTTCAAGAGACTCGCATTTTGTACATGCAACACTTTCATTTTTATTTTCACTTAAGCATGCTATTTTATCATTTAAAATAACACAAGATTTACAAATATCTTTTTCACTTAATTTATTTTCTAATTTAGTGATAACATCTAAATCATAAGCAGATTTTTGTTTACCGTCATCTATTTCCTTTTTATATACAGATACGGTTTCTTTTAAATTAGAAATTTCATCTTTATATTTATTTGCGAGAGCGGCCATAGCATGAAATGATTTATATAATTCGTCAAGATTATTTTCATCGTCACTATAGTAATTATCACTATAATTATTATCATAATTATTTTTAGAAGAATATGATGAAGATACCTCATTATCATGGTCGGCCATGAAACAAAAATTTTTGGCTTCATCTATGCTTGCGCTCAACGCGCCTCCAACGAGAGCTTTTGGTGTGTTGATTTGTTTTGCTCGTTTTGGACACACACTTGCATAGTGATCCTTGTCACCACACACATAGCAAAAGCCTTTCTTTTTATTGGCTTTTTCATCGTCGCTAGATTCGTCATATTTGTCTTCACTTTTGTGGACGTTGCGACTTTGGTTTTTACCACCACGACGGTAGTCTTCATTTTCTTGAAACCTATCAATATTAGTAAACTTTTTGTTAGATAAAAGTTTAGAAAGTTTTCTTACCAACTTGACTAAATCGTCAAGATTTTCGGGTTCATCATCGGATGAACTTGCATCTTCCTCCTCTTCCTTTTCTTTTGAGGCAACGACCTTGAGAGCGATGGATTTCTTTTTGACTTGCTCCCGGACTTGATTTCTTTTTAGTGCAATTTCGTGCACTTTAAGATTGCCGATGAGATCATCGAGCTTCATAGTTGCGAGATCTCGGGAGTCTTCCAAGGATGTGATTTTTGCCATCCACTCCGAAGGAAGTGCTCGAAGAATTTTCCTTACATAGTCTTCGTTAGGATAAGTGCGACCTAATCCCTTCAAAGTAGTCATAATGAGGTTAAAACGTTTAAACATTGAGTCGATTGACTCATCTTTTGACATTTCGAACAGTTCATAATCATGAACTAAAATGTTTATTTTAGAACTTTTAACTTGAGTATTTCCACGATGAGTGTCACTCAAGCTTTGCCAGATTTGGTTAGCAGTTTTACAGGTATAAACTCTTTCTATTTCATCGGAAGTTAAAGCAGCATATAATATATTTTTAGCCTCAAAATTTAAACAAAAAAGAGATTCTTCAGCGGGAGTCCAGTCCTTAACAGGTTTATCAACAATAACATTATTTTTTATAATAGTAGGGTTAAAATTCCCATTTTCTATAATATCCCAAATTTTTTGACTTTTGCCACGAACGTGACATTCAAATAGCTCGGCCCAAATGCCAAACTTTTCAGTATCTATCAAAGGAGTTTTAGAGAACACAAAATTAGTTTGTTGAGCCATTTAAAAAAAATTAAAGAAATGACTTTAAAAATTTAAACAGAAAATTTTTGAAAGCCCCGCTCTGATACCAAATGTTGGACAACCTAAGGGGGGGGTAAGGTTGTATTTTAAAATCTTTTACTTTCAAAAATAAATTTACAAATAAATACAGAATAAATAAAGCAGAGTATAAATAAATAAGTATACAACAATTATATAAACAGATATAATTTAAATACACAGAGATTATATAAATAAATATAAATGCAAAGCAGTTTATATAAATAAATATAATATAGCACAGCGGAATAAATAAAGAGATAAGGGATAGAGATACTTGACACAGAGATTTACTGATTTACCACCAACTGTGATAAACCAGCAGCCGAGACACTTCCCGACACGATCCAATAAATGTATTCTTTACGGTAGAATACAAACCAAGTACAAAGGTAACGTAATTGATTCTCAAGCTTCTGCTATGAGATGTACAGGATCACACACCCGTTATTCAAATACTTACAAGAGGAGTATAACTCACAATGGGTAATCACTCTTGTATAATATCTCACACTTGGATATTTTATAAAAAATGTTTTATAAAATATATATATATAAATGAGAGAGCTGAGAGTTGCTGCTTGTTGTTACTGTTGTTGTTATCTTGGGTCTTATGTCTCTTCTCCAGCATGCATCATTATATAGCATGAAGACTTCCAACGGTCACATGACCTGGCGGTATACCGCCTTGCACACCGCGGTATACCGCGGTCAGAAAGTACACTGGTACACAACGGCTACATGCAAAGTTGGCAGGAAAATGTACCCGCGGTATACCGGCTGGGTCTCGCGGTATACCGCCGTCAGGAAAAGCCACTTCAACCAATAGGAATTGCACACGGACTGCCGCGGTATACCGGCTGAACAGCCGCGGTATACCGGCTTGGTGTACCCGCGGTATACCGGGTATTCCCCACGGTATACCGCCGTCAGGAAAAGTCAGCTTCCAGGACAGCACCCAAATCTTGCTGGATCTTCTCAAAACCTTATTAAAAATAATTGTTGGGTTTTTAGAAATATCCAAGTGGTATATTATTTTAGGGTGTTTATCATTATTAGTTATAAACAATAATGACGACGTAAACACTTCCGTCTTGAACCCTTCAGATTAAATCTTCGTGTTCTTCAACAACTGCACACTTGGATTAAATTGTTAGATAAACAATAATGCGTTGTGTTTGTAATCATCAAAATAAATATATATAAATATATAGAGATGTGGTACACTTGCACCAACAGTCACGTCTCTAAATCTTATCCATTGATGACGGTTCTGACATGCACTATTTTCTTGGAAATCACCTACCACGTGTCATTTGACAGTGGTAAAATGTCAGAAACGGCTCAAAACACGTCTCCTTAACGCCGTTCCAGTATCTTAATTCACACTCAAGTAGCATTTTCAGCGTATAAAACTCTTATTTTATACCTAAATTCATTTAAGCTTTCAAACTTTCCGATACTTTTTTCCCTCTCAAGGAATTCATCCTCCTTCTGTTCTTCGACCTTTAAACCTGCAACAATGGCCTCCCCAGCTCATTCCGTTGATTCCAGCCACATCGTATCCACCCTTATTGGTACTAATGTTATCATATACCTTCCCGTCAAAAGTAGCAACTACTATGTCGACCTCACCCCACAAAATACGATGAACAATAGCACATTTTCTGTGAAAATATGACCATTCTGAACTTAAGTACGCCTTGACCCTGTTTGACAAAGATGTACCTCTTAACCACGTCCGCAATCCTTTTCAAATCGTCATCTGAATCACCACCATCTTCATAATTGTCACATGAAAGCTAATGTAAATCTGACATTAAAGAAGATCTTGAGTGTTTGGAACTAGAACTGGACTTGAAACAATTCTGCTTTTCAGTAGTTAAGCTAAAGAACTATTAACCATCTTTTTCTCAGCAACCATCTCTTTGACCTTATCCTCATGTTGATTTAGAATACAGAAAAGATCATGTATACCTTTTTCACACATGTTTTTGTTCATCTGCAGATTAATAGAATAAGTATCTCATTCTTCTTTCAAATTCTTCAAAAACTCGTAGTTAATCTCGAAAACTGTTTTATTAACCTCGTTCCTATTCAGATCATTCAAAATTGCATTGAATCTGTTATAAGATTTAGTGGAGTCTCACTTTTGTTGGCATTGAAACCCTCGTATGCACTGATACACTGGTTTAATTTTGATTGAATAGATCTTTCAGTACCATGCATCTGTTTTTCTAGCTCGCCCCACATTGCCTTGGCATAGTCAACAACCTCAGGGCTCTATTATCAACATTATGTCTCCTTTTCTTAACTTCACTATAAAATTTGAGAGGCTTAGGTACTCTCGTAGCAGGAACTCCGAATCGGTATATGTAGCCGGAACAGCAAGAACTTCAGTGTAAGGTTCTACTGACCCTTCTCTGATTGACTTCATTAAATCCTCATCAATGTTTTCAATAAACTGTATCATCCTTAATTTCCATTGAACGATATTCACCCAACACCAAAACAGGTGGCATTGTTTCAGATCTGATACTCAATAGTTCTTTTGACATCTTGATCACTGCAGGTTTTCCAAACTTGAGAAGATCGTTAATAAATGAAGATTTAAAACAATTTTGTTAGAGCATTATTGTATTCAAGATTTACTGTAAAGTCAATGTACTGTATTAGTTCATAATGCCTTTATACCTTGTATGTTATGGGTATAAATAGGCATGTCTAGTTCATAGTTAATATGAATCTAGAACACTTGTAAGCATTAGCCATTTACTCTCATTTGTTCAATATATGGATGACTTGATTGCTCTCTAGATTCTCTCTACATTGTTCATGATATCTTGCTAGATTCTGGGTTTCTCATTTGGTATCAGAGCTAAACAGAAAATTCAAGCAGATCAAAGACCAAATTGAAGATTTTTTACACTAAAGCTGAAGATTTCTGACCCTTCTTTGATTACTGTTCATCCAAAAATTCAATTTTTCTTTAATTTTTGATCTTTTGGTTTGATTCTTGACACTACTGAACTCGATTTTAGTCCCTGATCATCTTTAATTCTTGGATTTCTACCAAATTCCACAAGAATCTCATCGACTTTGATTTTTTTTACAAAGTTTGTTCGAAAACCCTATTCTACTGCTTTTGGATCTTAATTCGATTAAATCGACCGAATTAGGATTTGTGATCAATTTGAAAAGTGTGTGGAATTTGATTTCGAACAAATCTGTGCAAATTTCATAACAATTGATCAAGAATCGAAGAAGTTATGGTTGAATTAGTGTTTTTCGAGTTCGAAGTGAAGGTTTCGGATTGTTCTTGAGGGTTTCGGATCATTCATACGGATTTCGCACCATTCAAGTTTTTCGAAGTATTCAAGTGATGGTTTCACACCCTGTTAGGTTCGAAATCCTTGGTTTCGCACCCTATTAGGTTCGAAATCCTTGGTTTCGCACCCTGTTAGGTTTGAAATCCTTGGTTTCGGATCCTTCTTGGTTCGAAATCCTTGGTTTCGGATCCTTCTTGGTTCGAAATCCTTGGTTTCGGATCCTTCTTGGTTCGAAATCCTTGGTTTCGAATCCTTCTTGGTTCGAAATCCTTGGTTTCGAATCCTTCTTGATCCCAATTCGTTTTGTTAAAAAAATATATTTATTTTAAAAAAATATATTCCGAAATTTTTTCTATAGTGTTTTTCATACACTTTAAGAGCTTTTCAAGAAAAAAATTTATATAATTTTTTTTTCAATAGTGTATTTTATACACTTTCTGCTTGATTTTCTGAAAGATCAATTTCTAGCAATTCCAAAGAGAGAAATGGCTTTGAAGCAAACTATTATAACAGAAATACCTCCAATTCCACAAGTTGTTGTTAAGCTAAATAATGAAACTTTGCAACAAGTTATTATAACAGAATTACCTCCAACTCCACAAATTATTGTTAAATCCAGTGGTGAAGGTCTTGAAACAAAGAAAGACAACTCAAGTCTGCACAATCAAATCAAGAAACTTCAAGAGAAAGTGACAACTCTACAAAGTGAAAATGCTGATATGAAGAGTAGAGAAATCGAGAGAGAGAAGGGGAACTCATATCTACAAGATCAAATTAAAAGAGTTCAAGAGAAAAGAACAACGTTGGAAAGTGAAAACGTTGAATTGAAGAAGAAGCTTTCTGAACGTGAAATAGAGTCTTCTTCAAAGAAAGTTCTTAAAGAAAAGGACGCATTTGAACTGAGAAGTATAAAACTTTCAAAACAAGTTTCTGACTTTGAGAAAGTTTTATTTTTAGAAAAAGAGAAGCTCGAAAAAGAAAGAGTTGTTTTTGAAACTGAACGAAAAACTTTTGAGATTAAAAGTTCTCAACTTTCCGTGAAAATCTCTGATTTAGAAAATCTTTTGAAAAAAGAAAGAAAAGATTTTGCGGAAAAGAAAAATCTCTTTGAAAAGGAAAGTAAAACCCTTAAAAAGAAAAATATGGAAATTTTCAAAGAGATTACTGATAAAAGAAAGTTTTTGGAAAAAGATTTTGAATCGGAACGCGAATATTTTGAAGATGCGATTCTTAATCTTACCAAAAGATTATCTGGTTTATCAGCTGATATTATGAAGGATCAATTGATCAAATCTGATCTCCAAAAGAAGTTTGATCAAATTTTTAAAGAGAAAAATGTTTTAATTAACAAAGTAAAAGAACTTGAAGATATTGTTTTTAGAGTTGATGTTTCAAAACAAGCAAATCCTGATACAATTGATCAGACTCCACTTGTAAACTCAACTGACTCTGAATGCTCATTTAAGACAGCTTCAAGTTCAAGTTTTAAAAACATTTCTTCTAAACAACTTAATAGATCAACTGCTTTCTCAACAGATCAGATTCGTTCAACAAATCTTTTCTATAATCCTCTGCTTGATAAATCAGATAACAAACCAAAAGTGCCTAAAGTTAATACTTCCAAATCTGAAAAAGTTCCAGTCTTCAAGAAGGTGAAGATGGAATGGAGAGTCAAAGGCACAACAGTTCCAAAGAAAGATGTGCCAAAATCATTTGTCTCCATAACAAATGTCAAGAGGAACAATGCTCCTAAAGGTAAATCTTCTGTTCCACCTAATCTTGTTTATTCCACAAATCATCTAATTAGGTTGGCACATAAGAAAAATTGTTGTTCCTACTGTGGTTCAAATGACTTTGTGCATAAAGATTATATTTCTTATTGGTACGGTACTTACAATATTCCTTCTAAGAAATCTACACCTAACACACTAGGACCCAAGTCCCGTTGGGTACCAAAATCTGCTTAATTTGTTTTGTAGGTTCATCATGTGTGGTGCTAATTTGGAAACATAAACCACATACATGACTGATAACAGAAGAGAAGCGGTGAATTTTTTGAAGAATGTATGTACCATTAAGGGGGAGTAAAAAGATAATGGTTTCTAAACATATCAGTTTAGAACTCGGATTTCAACGCCTATGGCTTCTAAACATCTCAGTTTAGAACTGTTGATCCAAACCCTCAGTAATTTGATAATGACCCTCTCTATATTCTACTTAGTGAATATTGTAAGTAAACAATGTATTAGAGTTTCACTATCGCTGATAAGTACCAAGACTCAATTCGGTATCGCTGATAGGTTCTCTCATTCATTAGAATAGACACTCAGCGAACACTGTTCATCCCCCAAGCTCTGAGCCTGTTCAGTCTTGAGGATGATCGCTGATGTTTTCATACATTGTTCAACGTAACTGTTCACCATCCATATGTTCTTAGGAACATAATAGCTCTGAGCCTGTTCAGACCTTTGGTGATCGCTGACAATCATAGTTGTTTACTTATGTTCAGAATCACATTTTGAGTAACCCTGTAAAATTTCATTGCAAAATACTGATTTTTGAGCGAGTTATGATGATTTGAAGTTATGAAAGTTCAAAAATCACAAAACCTAAAAATCCGAAATTTACAGCTTCCGGTATTAGAAGCAAGTCCCGCAAATGGAAAGTCCCGCAATTGAGAAGTCCCGCAACTGGGAAGTCACAGAGAAATACCGGGAGTTGTGATACCGGGACTGGCAAACCGAGTCCCACAACTGAGTAATACCGGGACTAAGTTAGGTACCGGGAGATGTAATACCGGGAGATGGAGTACCGGGAGATGGAGTACCGGGAGATGGAGTACCGGGAGATGGAATACCGGGAGATGGAGTACCGGGATATATCAACTACCGGGAGATATCGGTACCGGGAGATGACTACACCAGGAGTTAACACTACCGGGAGATATCAGCACCGGGAGTTATTCACTACCGGGAGTTATCAGTATCGGGAGTAGTCACTATCGGGAGATATCAGTACCGGGACTTCGAAAACAAATCAGATACAAGAAAAAACTTACCAGGTTCGATGAATTTCTGCAGTCTTGAAGAGAGATAATCTGCAAGAACTTAGTACTAACAAGAAAATTAGCCCAAAATCACACCAAAACAATACTAAATCGAATCAAATAGCACTTTTGACAAGAAAAATTGATAATTTTCACGAACAAGGAGCAAAAACCAAACAAATCAAGAACTTAAAAATCAGTGATTTTTACTCAACCAAACGATTTGAAAACACAGAGAGATCTTAGAAAACCTATGAGAAGAATGTATCAAGCCTCAATTTATGGTTTTAACACCAAAATCAAAGCAATCAAAAATTATTGAGATGAACACAGTACGTACTTTGAATGATCAAGAAAAACCAGAAAAATACCTTTGAATCGATAGCTTTGTCCCTCTGCTCTGATACCAATTGTGGATCCCATATATGTATGCAATCACAGTTAATCAACACAAACAGTAATCATAAGTCATAAATCTCACTTGTATTGAATAACTGTTGAAGGAATAAAGCGGCAGACTGTGTAGCCGTATACAAGGTTTAGCAAAATAGTAATACTGATCATTAACCTAAAACTAGGTTAAACAAAATGTTGGTGCAAGTGTACCCAGCTTTAAATATTGTGATATATTTTTGGTACACATAAAATCACATCTCCATATTTATTTTGATGATTACAAAACACACCGCATTATTTGTTATCTAATATTTTATCTGAGTGTGCAGATATTTAAATGATCTCGATAAATTTTTTATCTGAAGAATCCAAGTCTGAAGAGTTTCGTCATTTTATTTTAAAATGATAAACACCCTAAAATATTTTATCACTTGGATATATATTTCGTATCTATATAAATATATTTGAATCAAATATATATATAATATCTTTTATATATAAATCTCTGATATATATATGCTGTCTGCTACTGTTACTGTTGCAAGTTTGTGATCAGCCGAAGTTACCTGCGTTGCCATGCTCTCATTAGACAGAATTTTAGGCGGTATACCGCCAAGGTATTCGCGGTATACCGCGGGTACTGTTTCCCATCAACTGTTCTGCATGAGAAGCTTCTTTTGTCAGGAAATTTCTTCAGGCGGTATACCGCCATGTGCAACGCGGTATACCGCGGGTACATTATGCCGTTGAGTTTTGCAGGTTGACCTTCTCCCTGCAGTACCTTTTTTCTGACGCAGGTATACCGCGAAGGTTCGGCGGTATACCGCGAAATTCTCAAGTCAGATTTTCATGCAGTATAAATACAAGCCTCCAGCAGCATTCAAGACCACACCAACTTCAGCATTAAGTTCTCCCTCAGCATTTGATTATTATTCTGCTGCTTTCTTACTCACACTAAATCACTTAAACTGATAAATTATTTTTTGAGCAAGAAATCTTGAGTTGATAGCAGATTAAAATCTCACGATTAGTTGAATCAGCAACACAACTCAAGTGATCAAACTCTCTAAAAATATCCAAGTGATAAACCTTATTCAAGAGTGATTATTCATATTAAAATTTATACCCTCTTGTAAGTGTTTGAATTAGAGTGAGTGATCCACCTTAATCTCTCAAAGTAGAGTGTTTCGCGTTTGTTGTATTAAGGTTTGTGTTTCTACCGTAAAGAACACGTTTCGTATTGGATCTCCGAGAAGTGTTATTTTCTCGAGGTGGACTAGCCAACTTTGTGTTTGGTGAACCACTTTAAAAATCTCGTTGTCAAGTATTCTCTTTCCCTTATCTCTTTACATTTCCGCTGTGCATTTAAATTATATCTGTTTATATAATTGTTGTATATTTACTTGTTTATACTCTGCTTTATTTTTACTGTATTGTTTGTACTGTATTTATTTGTTCAAAGAATTTTTTGAAAGAAAAAGATTTTAAATACAACCTTACCCCCCCCTTAGGTTGTCCAACATTTGGTATCAGAGCAGGTCTTTCAAAAATATTCTGCATATTTTTCTCTTATTCTTCTAAATGGCTCAACAAACTAATATCGTGTTTTCAAAACCTCCTTTGATAGATACTGAAAAGTTTGGCATTTGGGCCGAGCTATTTGAATGTCACGTGCGTGGCAAAAATCAAAAAATTTGGAACATCATAGAAAAAGGGAATTTTAAACCCACCATTGTGAAAGATGATGTTTATATTGATAAACCCCTAGATGACTGGACTACTTCTGATGAAGCCCATTTTTGTTTAAACTTTGAAGCTAAGAATATATTATATGCTGCTTTAACAACTGACGAAATCGAAAGAGTATATACTTATAAAACTGCAAATCAAATATGGGAAAGTTTAAATAATACTCATCGTGGAAACACGGAGGTTAAATCTAGTAAAGTAAATATTTTAGTTCACGATTATGAACTATTCGAAATGAAACAAGATGAGTCAATTGACTCAATGTTTAAAAGATTTAACCTTATTGTGACTACTTTGAAAGGTTTGGATCGCACTTATCCTAACGAGGACTATATAAGGAAAATCCTACGAGCCCTTCCTTCGGAGTGGATGCAAAAGATAACATCTTTAGAAGACTCCCGTGACCTTTCCATAATGAAGATAGATGACTTGATCGGTAATCTTAAAGTGCATGAAATTGCACTTAAAAGAAACAAAGATCGGGAGCAAGTTAAAAAGAAGTCAATCGCTCTCAATGTCTCAACACCAAAAGTTGAGAAGAAAAAGGAGAAAGCTAGCTCCTCGAAAGATCCATCCGAAACTCTCGATGAAGTCGCCATGTTGGTAAGAAACTTTTCCAAATTTCTTAATAATAATAATAAATTTTCTAACAATGGCAGATTTCAAAGAAACGGTAACTACCGTCGTGGTGGTGAAAATCGAAGTCGTAAGTTCCATAAACGAGACGAAAAAGTTAAGAAAAATGGCGACTCGAGTGAAGACGATAAAGCTAAGCCAAAGAGAGGCTTTTGCTACTCATGTGGTGACAAAGACCACTACGCCAATGAATGTCCGAAAAAGAACAAGTTCCAAAAGAAGAAGGAGAAAGCCTTCATTGGAGGCGCGTGGAGCGAGAGTGAAGAAGAAGATGACTATCAAGCCATTTGTCTTATGGCCGATAGCGACGACGAGGTAAAATCTTCTTACTCAGATTACGATAGTGATTATGAAAATGATAATGAAAATAATCTTGAAGAACTATATGAATCGTTTCATAAAATGGCCGCTCTTGCAAATCGTTACCAAGATGAGAATGCTATGTTAAAAGAAACTGTAAATGCATGTAAAAAGGAAATAAAAAATGTTAAACAAAAATCTGAAAATGATATGGATATAATTGCTAAATTAGAAACTAAATTAGGAGAAAAAGATTTTTGTAAATCTTGTGATGTTTTAAATAGAGAAATTGCATGCCTAAATAAAAAATCACATGAAAATATTATTTGTACAAAATGTGATATTCTTGAGAATGAGATTACATGCTTAAAGGCTAAATGTGCTTCATATGAAAAAGATAACATGCTAGCTAAAGCTTTTGAAAGTAGTAATAAAAAGGTTCTTAACATGCTTAATATGCCTAACCGTATAAAATGTAGAAAAGGCATTGGTTCCAATACTTGTGTTGATAAATGCTCTTGTATACCCATCAAAAGATTTTATGAATCACCTAAAGTAAATACAAGAAATCAATATGTGCAAAAACCTCCATATGTGCGTAAAATAAATAATGTAAATTATAATACGAGAAAACCGTATGCTCGCATGTACCATGATAAATATTCTAAACCTAATAATAATGCGAATGTAAATGCTTGTTTTTATGTATATGATAAATATAATCGCAAAATTAAAATGGTAAATAAATGGATTCCAAAAGGAATGTTTAGTAATGATAATCCCGGTGGTATGCGTTTATGGTTTTAAATGTGTTATATATATATATACAGTTTAAATATATTCTGTTGTATATGTTATATATATAAGTAATATATAATACTATTCATATATATATATACATACGTACTGCACATATATATATACATTTTATTTAATTCTTTTAATTCTTATATATATATATACTTTGTTTGTTTAATGTGTTATATATATATATTAATATGGTTTGATGTATTATATATTGTGTAATATATTATATATATATATATTCTGTTTGACTTAATATATATGCATATTGGATGACTTTTGAAACTAATTGTCAAGGACCCACGAGAAATGGGGACCATAAAAGTTACATCTTCATTATTGTAGATTGACCTTGATATGGACTGGATACTCGATAGTGGTTGCACACGTCACATGACCGGAAACAATAATCTCTTTTCATCATATAAGTCATGTGATGGTGGACAGGTAATCTTTGGAGGAAACTCCAAAGGAAATATAATTGGTAGAGGTACAGTCTCTTGCAATAATGTTCAATTTCTAAATGTTAATCATGTTGATAATTTACATTTTAATTTGTTAAGTGTTCGCCAATTGTGTAAAAATAATACAACTGTTGTCTTCGAAGAAGACTCGTGCAAAATCATAAAAAATGGCAAAGTTCTTTTAAATGGCTTTGTAAAAGGAAATTTATATATTTGTAAAACTGTTGTATCTGATAATGTATGCTTATCTTCTATTAATGATGTTTCTACTTTATGGCATAGGCGTTTAGGTCACGCTAATCTAAGATTAATGCAAAACTTAAAAAATAAGGAGCTTGTGAGTGACCTGCCAAAATTAAAGTTTGATAATCATTTTTGTGATGCTTGTCGTGTCGGCAAACAACATCACGTTTCTCATAAATCAAAAAATGTTATTTCTACTCAAAGAGTTTTAGAACTTTTACATATGGATCTTTTTGGCCCAATGGCTGTTCAAAGTTTTGGAGGAAATTTTTATACTTTGGTTATTGTGGATGATTATTCCCGTTATACTTGGACTTTATTTTTGAGACATAAAAATGAGGCTTTTGAAAAGTTTAAAATTTTGGGAAAACGAATTCAAAACCAACAAGGTTGTACGATTGTTTCCATACGTACGGACCATGGACGAGAATTCGATAATGATGTACAATTTGGTGCCTTTTGTGATAAACATGGTATAACTCATAACTTTTCGGCTCCTCGAACTCCTCAGTCAAACGGGGTTGTTGAAAGGAAAAATCGAACGTTGCAAGAAATGAGTAGAACTATGCTAAACGAACATCAAGTTCCCCAAAAGTTTTGGTGTGATGCCGTTGCTACCGCGACCTATGTGCTTAACCGTGTCCTAATTAGAGGTATCCTAAATAAGACACCCTATGAACTTTACCGAGGTAGAAAACCTTCCCTAGCTCACCTAAAAGTTTTTGGTTGTAAATGTTTCATTTTAAACACCAAATCCTACCTAACCAAATTTGACCCCAAAGCCTATGAAGGAGTTTTCCTAGGTTACTCTTGGAATAGCAAAGCCTATAGAATCCTAAATAAGGAGACCATGGTAGTGGAAGAATCCCTTAATGTTAGTTTTGACGAGAGTCCTCCCAAACCGAGTGCACCCTTAGCAAATGACAATGTTTGTGAAGGAGACGTCTTAGCCCAACAACTTAGTACCTTGGATTTAGGTACCCAACCTTCCACAAATAATATTGAATCTAGTGATGCCCCTCCGTGCTTTATTCCACAAGGTATAGATGATCCTAACCTTAGAACCGCTCGAGGACATCCCGTAGATCAAATTATAGGTGACCTAAACCAAAGGACAACTAGATCACAAATCCTTACCCATTGTGCTTTCCATGCCTTTATCTCAACCATAGAACCTAAAACCATAGATGAAGCTTTAGGTGATGAGGATTGGATATTGGCCATGCAAGATGAGTTAAACCAATTTACTAGGAATGATGTGTGGGACTTAGTGCCTAGCCCTAGTAGTCAAACCATTATTGGCACAAGATGGGTCTTCCGTAACAAGGTAGACGAGAACGGTGGAGTCACACGAAACAAGGCACGTTTAGTTGCCAAGGGGTACAGTCAACAAGAAGGTATAGATTATGACGAAACCTTTGCACCGGTTGCAAGGTTGGAGTCTATTCGAATGCTTCTCGCTTTTGCAAATGCTAAAGATTTTAAGTTATTTCAAATGGATGTTAAAAGTGCTTTCTTAAATGGTATTATAAATGAGGAGGTATACGTTTCTCAACCTCCCGGTTTTGAAAGTTTTGAAAACCCGACACATGTTTATAAATTGAAAAAGGCGCTTTATGGTTTAAAGCAGGCTCCGCGTGCTTGGTATGATAGATTAAAAACCTTTTTAATTATTAGTGGTTATATTATGGGTAAAATAGATAATACTTTATTTGTGAAATATGTTCAAAATGATATTGTGGTTGTGCAAGTATATGTTGATGATATTATTTTTGGTTCCACTAATGAAAAATTGTGTAATGAATTTTCTGCAAAAATGACTAGCGAATTTGAAATGAGCATGATGGGAGAGTTAAAATACTTCTTAGGATTGCAAATAAAACAATGTGAAACTGGTATTTTTATTAGTCAATCTAAATATTGTAAAGATATGTTGAAAAAGTTTAACTTTGAAAATGTCAAACCCGTTGAAACTCCAATGACCACAAATTTGCAATTATCTCGTGACGAGGAGGGAAACGATTTTAATGAAAAGATTTATCGTGGTATGATTGGTAGTTTATTATATTTAACTGCTAGTAGACCTGATATTATGTTTAGTGTATGTTTATGTGCTCGTTTTCAATCTTCACCTAAACAATCTCACTATGAAGCTGTCAAGCGTATTTTTCGATATTTACGAGGTACTACTAATCTTGGCTTATGGTACGCAAAGAAACCCGAGTTAGAAGTAACGTGTTTCGCCGATTCCGATCTTGGTGGATCTATTGTTGACCGAAAAAGTACTAGTGGGGTATGTGCCTTTATAGGTCTCTCACTTGTATCTTGGTTCTCTAAGAAACAACAATCCGTAGCTTTGTCTACAACCGAAGCGGAATATGTAGCCGCCGCAAGAGCATGTGCTCAAGTCCTATGGATGAAACACACACTTACCGATTTTGAGGTACACCTAACCAAAATTCCAATTATGTGTGATAACTCAAGTGCCATAAACTTAAGTAAAAATCCCGTTTTACATTCTCGTACCAAACATATTGAATTGAGACATCACTTTTTACGAGATAATGTTCAAAAAGGCAAAATCGTGCTTGAAAAGGTTGATTCGGAAGATAATTTGGCCGATATTTTCACTAAAGCTCTAAACAAAAAAGCGTTCTTTAAATTAAGACTTGGTTTAGGCATGCTTGAGTATAACCCTTGATAAATACTAACTCTCAAATATTTCATATTTTGAGGGGGAGCATCTTTCGAGGGGGAGCATAAGCGGTTTTCTTAAACCCTTTTTGCTTCGACAAAAGGGGGAGAGAAACCGAGTATGCTCTCGTGTTTAGCGTTGTGTTTGTCATCATCAAAAAGGGGGAGATTGTTGGTGCAAGTGTACCCAGCTTTAAATATTGTGATATATTTTTGGTACACATAAAATCACATCTCCATATTTATTTTGATGATTACAAAACACACCGCATTATTTGTTATCTAATATTTTATCTGAGTGTGCAGATATTTAAATGATCTCGATAAATTTTTTATCTGAAGAATCCAAGTCTGAAGAGTTTCGTCATTTTATTTTAAAATGATAAACACCCTAAAATATTTTATCACTTGGATATATATTTCGTATCTATATAAATATATTTGAATCAAATATATATATAATATCTTTTATATATAAATCTCTGATATATATATGCTGTCTGCTACTGTTACTGTTGCAAGTTTGTGATCAGCCGAAGTTACCTGCGTTGCCATGCTCTCATTGGACAGAATTTTAGGCGGTATACCGCCAAGGTATTCGCGGTATACCGCGGGTACTGTTTCCCATCAACTGTTCTGCATGAGAAGCTTCTTTTGTCAGGAAATTTCTTCAGGCGGTATACCGCCATGTGCAACGCGGTATACCGCGGGTACATTATGCCGTTGAGTTTTGCAGGTTGACCTTCTCCCTGCAGTACCTTTTTTCTGACGCAGGTATACCGCGAAGGTTCGGCGGTATACCGCGAAATTCTCAAGTCAGATTTTCATGCAGTATAAATACAAGCCTCCAGCAGCATTCAAGACCACACCAACTTCAGCATTAAGTTCTCCCTCAGCATTTGATTATTATTCTGCTGCTTTCTTACTCACACTAAATCACTTAAACTGATAAATTATTTTTTGAGCAAGAAATCTTGAGTTGATAGCAGATTAAAATCTCACGATTAGTTGAATCAGCAACACAACTCAAGTGATCAAACTCTCTAAAAATATCCAAGTGATAAACCTTATTCAAGAGTGATTATTCATATTAAAATTTATACCCTCTTGTAAGTGTTTGAATTAGAGTGAGTGATCCACCTTAATCTCTCAAAGTAGAGTGTTTCGCGTTTGTTGTATTAAGGTTTGTGTTTCTACCGTAAAGAACACGTTTCGTATTGGATCTCCGAGAAGTGTTATTTTCTCGAGGTGGACTAGCCAACTTTGTGTTTGGTGAACCACTTTAAAAATCTCGTTGTCAAGTATTCTCTTTCCCTTATCTCTTTACATTTCCGCTGTGCATTTAAATTATATCTGTTTATATAATTGTTGTATATTTACTTGTTTATACTCTGCTTTATTTTTACTGTATTGTTTGTACTGTATTTATTTGTTCAAAGAATTTTTTGAAAGAAAAAGATTTTAAATACAACCTTACCCCCCCCTTAGGTTGTCCAACACAAAAGCTATTTATACCCAAAGGGTATTTGCAAGAAATAACAAGATAAGTCCGTGAACTTCTAATTCCACACATATTAAGACCTAACAAAGACTCTGATCGGCCTTCCCATTTTCGTTTTTCTCCAACTTGAGTCTTTTCTTCTTTATCCTTAACATAGACTTCTTCCATCACTTTAGCTTGCTCAATTGTTTCCCTCAGTGTTGAAGCTTTAGCATTTCGTACACGGGACATCATGTCCGCTGGCAAACCTTTCAAGTAAGCTTTAATCTTTTCTTTCTCAGTTGGAGCCACATGCCCCACCAAGTTCAGCTTTTCCATAAAAGTTTCAGTGTACTTCCTAACTGACATGTTACCCTTCTTAAGAGTCTGAAACTCTTCTTCGATCCTATCCATCTCATTCTCATTACAGTATTCTTCCAGAATCTTTTTCTTGAATGACTCCCAAGTCATGGCAGTCAAGACTAGAGCCAAAATTGTAGCCGTCACAACATTCCACCAAGTCAGCGCATTACCTCTTAGCATTTGAGATGAAAATCTAACCTATGACTTCTCATCGCACTCACAAGCTCGGAAAGCTTGTTCCATTTCCATGATCCAGTTCATACATGCTACTGGATTATCTGCTCCTTTAAACTCTGGCGGTTTACAGCTTAGGAACGTTTTATATGAGCAGATTCTTTCAATCCTCCTTTCTGCCTCTAACCCAGGGTTACCAACTAGATTTATTACCCCAGTATCTGTTCCCGTTCGACGTAACTCCGTACTTCGATCGTCCAGTGCTTTCATAAACATTTCAGCTTGTTTTTCCATCGTTGTATTCATCATTTTGTCATGTTTTCCATCATCCGAGACTCTATTGTCGATTCAGGCGTTTCCCGGTTGGCGGTACTGGTACTAGTTCTATGTACCAGGATATCCGCTCCTCCAGTAAAATGTAACCTCGGCGGGCTCTCATGAATTCCGCCCGTTCTAGGTTGTCCCTCCAACCCCCATTCATTTACTGCTCTATCCTCCGAAGAATTAGAGGACCTCGGTGGCGTATTCACCATCATTCTGATATAACACAAAGGAATAACCATAAGAATTGGTTACACACATCTAAACATACGAAACGTACTTTACCGATCATTAGTCATTGTAACAATTTAGAAACAAGTATGCTTGTGTAACAATATATTCATAATAACAGTAGCTAATTGAGATTGTGAACATAACATACAGAAGAATCCTCGTTACCATCGTTACAGTTCTAATTTCACGTATTTCCGTCGACTCTAAGACTATCCCGTCTTAGTGCTTATACCCATATCTCACATATCATAACTTAATTCATCTCAGCTTAAGTCTAGGTATCTCATTAGCATACCTAGTTCGCTTAAACTATTGCTCTGATACCATATTGTAACACCCTAAAAACAGGGCTAATTTGAACCTCGAAATATAACAAGTTATGATAAAATGACATCCAAACTTTTATATATAAGAACTGAATTAACCATGAGGAGTCATATTTACAAACACTGGATTCTTCAAATAACCTATTAATCTAATCATGTAATTATAATTAGATTAACTAAGTTATCTAAGCAGTCCATCAAATCTCCTTTGGTTAATTGACTTCTCCGCTATCTCAAAACGCTCGTCCCACATCCCTTTACTTTCCCGAGCTAGTACCTAGTAAGAAAACATCATTTGAAACTGTTAGGCTAACGCCTAGTGAGAACATTCGGTTTCAAAATAAGATTTGTACAAATCAATGTAAACAAGGCATAACAAACCTGGTTTACCCCTTTTCTTACCACACGCGTAACCATCTTTAAATAACGGGGTTAAACCCGATTACATGACTACGACCTGACACTAAGTCAGTCATTTCTCATGTTCCAATTCCATGACTACGACCTGACCCTAAGTCAGTCATTTCTCATGGTCCAGAGCCGCACTACGAATCTCAACGGATTCTAGATTAATGCTCATATCCAAGAAATCGCAATATACACATGCCCATTTCTTGGAAAGGAAGGAGATTACAATCACTTTTGTCAATCCCTTTTTCTTCCTTAGAAATCGGGAATTCCGAATAAATCTACGTCTATTCCACGATTTCCCAAACACTAGTGCCTATGGATCCATTACACTTAAAATAGATTCCTCATAGCAATCGGTATGAGGAAATCACATTCATATACATATACTACACACTTACTTAGTATCAAACTAAAACCACCTTTAAGCCTAACACACTACCATCCAGCAGTACGTATGTTCCAGCTACCAGGATTGTATTTCAGTTCCTAAATCATGCCCTTCCAGAAGTTAGCAAACTTAAGGTTACTGAGTACTCACAAGTGACCGAACAACAAGGTTTTCAGACACCTCATTCTATCCGGGTAACACAACTTTCCGGATACCCTTAACTTACCGGATACAATAATCTTTTCGGATACATAAGCCTTTCTGAATACTTATCGGACATACAAACTTTCCGGATATAATTCTTACCGGATACTTATCTAATCTGGATGACATCCGGAAACCAAGATAATCCGGTAACTAATTTCATCCGGAAACTACACGAAATCAAAACTTACCGGATAAACTCGCCTTGTCCGGATTCCTTCATTCAGAGGTTTTCGGATACTATCTTTTATCCGAAAACTTCGACCTGCAGCTTAAAATTCATCCCAAAACCATGTCTATTCCATTCAGCTTGTTTTAAACCCAACCATACAGTTCCAAAACAGTTTATACAAGAGTCTTATCATTTAATTTGGCATAAAACAAGGTTTTAAGCAAAAAGTGAATGAACTCGCCTTAAGGAAATAAAACCCACTTCCCTGCACAATCAATCTTCCAAACTGATGTCAATGATTCTGAAAACCTAATCACAAACAGATTTGTTCACAACCATACATCTTATAACAGTTTTTGTCTAAAAACTCATGGTGAATTTCTTACCAAATTGAAGACAAAACTTGGTTTCTTCTTTTCTCCTTTTCTCTTTATTCTTTCTCTCTGTATCCCAAACCGACTCAGACCAAAACAACTGAGATATTTCTCAGTTCCAGCCTATTTAATCATACCCACTTTCAACTAAATACCAAACACACCTTCTTGTTTTCATAATATCAATATTAACTCCAACTTTGGTTTCTCCTGTTTTTAACCCAACATGAGTTATAAACTTGTACAATGATCCAAATCTTAACTCAAATTACAAAATATTTCATTCACCTTAAATATAATATAATGAAAATTCAAGATGTTACAACTTTCTTCTAAACTCCACTAACTTTCTCTGTTCAAACAAACGGCATTTCAATCTTATTATTTTTTTACAATTTTTTTTAACAACTAATAAAAATATATAATATATAAAAATATCATTAAAAAATAAAAGTATATTATCTAATTCATATCTATATATATTAATATATATATATATATATATATATTTATTAAAAATATTATAATTTTTAATTAATATTGTCATATATATAATTAATATTTTATTTTCTTAATCGACCTCGTCAACACTTTTATATTAAAAGTACAAAAATAATATATACTTATTAAAATTATATAATTAATAAACTTATTATTTCATGTTTAAATTTAAATTTATTTGCATGGTCTAAATTTAGGGCCTGTTTGTTTTATGGATTTAAGTTTTTATTGGGTTCTTTTCTCTAATTCGCTTAGACATGTTTAAAATTAGATTGTTTGTTTATTTTTAAATTTCAGAGGGCCTTTTTCCTTAATATCCTCTAAATCAAAAAGTGGAAGCCCAACCTCTAATTCGCTTAGAGGTACTCCCATACCTTGATCATCGCCTCTATCATATTAGCGACTCTTCTCCATCGCCTTCCTCAATGTTCTTCGATCAGGTACTCCCTTTTCTCATCCATGTTTCTCGTTTTCTATTCGCATCCCCGTTTCTCGTTTTATATATGTGTCTATTTCTAGTTTATGTATGATCGTCCTTGTTTTGTGCGATTTTATGCCAAATCTTTTTCGTTTGTTTTCTATTTGGGTTGGTTACATATCTTTTTTTTCACTTGGTTACAGATCTTCTAAAAGAGCCTAATCTATATAA
>CM066318.1:106105756-106127756 GCA_033807775.1 Saussurea involucrata
TTTGTGCGATAACACTGAATTGCATTTTTATCGCAAGGTGTGATTTGCGATATCTTTTAATCGCAAGGAAGTTGTGCGATTTTTCTTAGATATCTTTTATCGTGTGTGGTGTGCGACAAAAGTTGGTGTGCGATAATCAGTTGTGTGCGACAAAACAGTGGTTGGGCTGAATATTTTATATTTTGATCAGAAGGTTGTTAAACGATCAACAAGAAGTATTCACAGTGACAACTATGGATATGCTAGTCATAGGCTCGAAGGATAAACCTCGTGTCCTATTTCCTAAAGACTTTAAAATATGGAAGGATCGGTTCATGGACTATGTAGAGAGACAAGATAATGGGTATTCCATTGTAAAATCCATACAAGATGGTCCTATGGGTGTCATTAAAAGAGCAGGTCAAGCTGTTGAAGGTGGAGGACCTGCAGAAGAGGTTGAAGTTCCACCTCATCTTTATGATGCAGAACAAACAAAGAGATACAATGCAGACAAAGCATCTAGATCTTTGGTAATGCAGGCTTTAACTAATGACATCTATCAGAAAGTTGACAGTAAAAATATATCTGGAAAGGCGATGTTTGATGAATTAGTGAAACTCTAGCAAGGATCTGAGGTTGAAAACCAGATGAGAGTCTCCAATGCTATCAATAAGTATGATAATTTTAAACAAAAGGAGGGCGAGACACTTGATCACACCTATGACAGGTTCACTACCATACTGAATTAGTTGAACAGACACAACATTGAAAAGAAAATAATAGAGCACAACGTGAAATTTTTTAGTGTTCTTCAACCAGAATGGAAGAAATATGCTCATCGGATGAAACGACACTCTAAGTTGGATGTGTTACCCTTACAACAGATGTTTGAAATGCTCAAACAAGATGAGGATGATGCTGAGGAAAAACGAGAGAAAAATAAAAAGAAAGAAAAGAAAGAAAAGAAGGAAGATAAGAAAGAGAAAAAGGAAGTAGAAGAAGACATTGATCCAATCGCCTTGATGTCCAACAAGTCTGGTAAGCGATCTTCAAAGAAAGAAAGCATCGGGTCTGGTGAAGATAATGATGAGTATGAAAGTGATGGTTTAGATGAAGCTGAGAGTCTGAAACAAGCAATGATTCTTTTGACTAAGGCTTTTTAGAAGCAATTTGTCAAGAAGACAGGCTCTAACAATCAGAGATATTCGTCAGGCTCCAAGAATTTTGAACACAAGGATTGTATAGAATCAAGGAGAAGATTTGGTGAGAAAAAGGATGGGAGCAAAAGGGAGGATAAGAAGTTCGAGGAAAAGAGGGTGTTTGAGAAACGGGAAGAAGAGTCAAAGTGCTATAACTGCGGGAAAATTGGTCACTTTGCTAAGGAATGTTGGAAGCCAAAGGTTAGAGATTCGGATTATTACAAGAACAAGATGCTTCTTGCTAAACAAAAGGAATATGGGAAAGCGTTAATGGCTGAAGAGGAGTACTGGTTGGATGAAACCGATGATGATGAGGAAGAGGAAACAACAACTCTAGCAAAGATGTGCTTCATGACCAGGAACACCGAGGAAGCAGAGCCAAAATGTAATACCCCGGGTAAGTTCGTTAGTTAAATTCAAGTTTCGTTAAATTTATTTAACTTTATAATTGATGTTTAGGGGAAGTTTGGGTTAAATTATAAGTAAAAGGTGTTTTGGTTATTAGTGGATATTTTAGGGACTAAAGTGGTAAATTGGATAGATATTATCTCTTAAGATATTTAGATATTTCCTAATTCAGAAAAAACATCCAGAAGCAATCAGTGTGTGTGTGTGTGTGTGTATGTGTGTGTGTGTGTGTGTGTGTGTGTGTTTGAGAGAATTAGAAGAAGAAAGAAGGGTTGTGGCTAAGAGATTCAAATTGGAGTACTTGGGAGTGATTTGAGGTATGTTTCTTTTACATTTTATGTCTGTAATTGCTATTAGGAAGTATCTATCGGATTAGAATTATCACATCTGGACTGGAGTTGATTTCAGTCGAATTCTGGGTTAAAAATAGGTAAACCGACAGAGGTTTCTGGATAGAATGAATGTGTCTGGGTACTTTTGTTGGTAGTGTTCGGAAAATGTTCTGAAGGTGTCCGGACGAGTTGAATAAGTCTCGGGTGTCGTCCCGGGTGATATAAGATACCGGATGGTATCTGGGTTTCCTTAGTTCCCGGGTGTCGTCCGGATTGTTTATGCCGTCCGGAAAAGTGATGTTGTCCGGATTAGTTATGTTGTCCGGAAAGGTTGTGTTGTCCGGGTAGTGTGGGTTGTCCGAAAACTTTGAGCTGTTTGGTCATTTTTGAGATTTCAGATACTTTTTGAATGAGGACTGAATATCGGAACCCCCGTGTTAAGTCGTCGTAGGGGAACAATTGAGGATAAGAGTTTGATAGATTATTTAGGATTCTCAGCCTGCTAGAGAGTCTTATGTGTTCGATTGGTAAAGAGATAATTGTATTTAAATTATTTCAGATTCTGTGGATTTGGGGTGAAAGCTGAACTGTTTTTGAGAAAGGATTGGAAGTGTTTTGATAAGCAAACATGTGAGTTTTTACTTTAAAACGTTTTTAAATTGGAATACATGTATGCGTGGATTGGGAATGTGATAGATGGTATGCTTATATGTTTATGTTTGTAATATAATATATTGAGATATTGTATTTACATAAGCATTGTACTATACGAGAGTACGTTGGCCGGGTTTAGGACCGGCGGAGTATTGGCTGGATTTGTCGTACGACGGTGTTGGCTGTAATTGTCGTACGACGAAGTTAATTTATTAGTTGGCTTGCAACCAACTAATATGGCCAAGAGATTGAGGAAGGAAAGTACACGATGCATGAGTCGTATTTGGTATTTATATGTGTGTTATGTATATGGTGTTTGTGAAATGGTTTTTTCAAGTGACAGGGATTTTCTCACTTAGACCGCTAGGTCTAACCCTCATTTTGTTTTAAAAATATGTATTCCAGGTCGTGGATCGGATAAGAGCAAGTGAATAGAGTAAACGGTGGTTAGCTTTTGGGAAGTTTTATATTTTGAAGACTATGACATGTTTTGTAGTTTTAACTTAGTTATCAGATATCATGTATTTAGTTAACAAAAAGTTTGTAATGAATTATATATTATGGGTGTAAAGACTAAGGGAACGAATGTGTATTTTGATATATCTTTTGGAATGAACGACGTTATGCAATATATGTTATTTGAACTATGTTTGGGAATCCGGGTCGTTAAACAAAATCGCAATCAGAGACAAATGAGGTACATCCCGACCCTCTTGTTAGATTCATTCAAACTCAAAAGATTCAAAAAATAAATTAGATGATGTGACTGCTAAACTGAAGAAATCGAAAGAATCAATTGCTTATCAAAATGGTAAATTGAAAGAACAAGTGATTCTGATTGATAATTTGAAAAAGAAAAACGATGAGTTTGATGACCACCAAGCGTATTTTAGGATGAGAATGACTGAATTGTCAGAGAAACTTGAGAGTTCTGAAGCTAAGAAGAATGAACTTGAAAATCTTTTACATGCTTATAAAGACAGAAACACTGAGCTGAGTAATAAAGTTAAAGGTTTGGAAGAAAAATTGTACAAAATCGGCCAAACTGAACAATCCACATGAACAAGCCAAGCGAATTTAGATATTTCAATTCCAAGTGGGGCTTAGGTTATGACAATCCTCATTACTTGAAGAATGCATTATCAAGATCCCCTACCCTTTATAAATTCGAATGGTTTGTACTTACACCACTACATCCTTGTTATCAAATCAAATGGTTTAAAATGGATAGAAAAGACTATGAGGTTGAAGAAGAAGTTAAAAGAAAAACAACTGTTTAAATACAGCTTCCTTTTTATTATGGCGTAGAAAATAGGAAGGCATTGGAAAACCAAAAATCCTTGCCTAATGATTATTTTCAGAGTTATATTGTTGAACAACCAAAGGTTAAGGAAAATAGTCAAAAAGAAACTAACACTAAACATGTTTTTGAGGCAAGAAGATATTTTCCACCAATGGTTCTTGAACAAAAGCTTATTGATCTAGAAAGCAAGATTGAAAGAAAAATTGAGGAAGTCAGAAATGACGACAAAATTGCTTTCGAGATCGAGAAGGAAGTTATGCTTATAGTATTTTCAAAAGAATTAAAAGAAATGCAAACAAAATTTGAGAAAATATTTGAAAGAGAAAATTTCAAAAGAAAAACAATCTTCAGATTCAAATGTTTCCTCATGTAAGGCTTTTATGGGAAACACCATTTTCAAAAGCATGACGGTTGAAGACCATGATGATTTTGAACCTTTTGATTTGGAAAATCAATCTGTCAATGCCCCTTCTAAAAACCATTTCCCTACAGAAGAAGAAAAGGCTTTTCGAAAACAACAAAATGATTTTCTTTATCCTAAGTCTTATGGTATCTTTCATACATCCCATGATAGTCAGTATGATCTTGATAGTGAGAATGAATGTGAGGACAAAGGTAAATGTGTAAGTGAAGTGCCTGTTCAAATTGATTTGAATACAAAACTTCCAGATCATTCTGATTTTATAATCAAAGAAGAAGAGCTTCTTCAAGGGTGAATCTTCAAAGTTTGTTGAAAAACCTTATTCTAATGATTATTATTCAAAATCTAAATCGAAAAGGTCGTTACAGAAGAGTAAAAGAAAAGTAAAAAGAAATAAGAAAACCAACTCTTGCATTTAACCCCACCAGCTACTCATTTCTTTCTCAACAAATAAATGTTTCAATTTTTCTTGGGGACGTAGCATATAATCTATCTAATCTTCACTCAGAAGGTTTGGATATTAAAAAAGAAGGAAGTTTTCCCCACCTTCGCACTTCAATCATGCACACTGAGTCCGTGGAAAACTTGTTGCTGTCTTAACAGTTTACACAATTTGAGCTTATTATTCAAGCATAAGTTGCTTCAATCATTTCTACACTTTCATGTACACACAAGGAATATGTTTTCTTGTCATAACTTTCATAGAAATTCCATTGTGTTTTTTGATGATTGAATGGAAGCCCTGGAGTGAACATCAAAAAGCTCCTTTCCAAAGTACATCTGTTGTACTAAATGGCTTTGTGCAACTTACAAGCATTTTAACTGATTCATCCGTTGTTTCAGGGTTACCACACTTATTTTATTTGAGTTTGAAAAGATTCAGATACACATATTTTGGAATTGACGTTGAACAGATCAAAAGGAGAAGATTGTTTCTGGTATTCAAATACTTTTTTTAACGGTGTAACGTCCCAAAACATAGCATGCATTAAATCATAGGTTAAACATCCAAATTACATAAATAGCTTGTCTTTAATAGCATCAGTGAACTATACTAAACAAAACTTGCTAGCGGAAGTCTCTAAGCTCACAGCCGAGCACTATCTATATTCTTCAAAGCAAAACTGGGAGCCTCACACGTTCCATCACCTCCTTGCTACCTCTTGATTCTATTTAGAAGAACTCGAAGGTCGCTTACCTGAAAATGGTTTTGTTTTTGAAAAGCGAGGGTTAGACCTTCTGGTCTAGTGAATTCCCTCCATAAAACAACATGTATAAATAATACGAAATCATTTTATTAAAAATGCATCATCCATCGTAAAGCATCACATATGGTACTGCACTGTGTGGTGGATCGCTTAACAAATCGCGATCGGGGCCCAAGCAGACTCCCCTTTCGCCCCCTCGTATCGGGGCCCAAGCAGACTCCCCGATACCCGCCTAGGAGGAAACGAATTCCAACCTACCGTCTCGTCGTACATAACCAAGGGACCATCAGATCCCGAGGCTCATTGATCCCACAGTACAGACCGATATCACATAACATGCACATACATTTTATAAAAGCATTTGACACATTATAAATCATGCGCATCAACACAACATATAAAACATTCCTTTCCTTCCATGCATATCAGATCGTAAACATTTCATGCTCGATAAAACCATATTCAGTAAAAGAATCATCTAACATTTACGTCAAAATAAGGTTTAGGGAACTCACCTGATAGTAACTTCTTTCCTAACCTCGTATCTCGTTCCGCCCGTACACCTAATTCATAATTAACAGATTAATTAGATGCAACTCAGTTTTCTGATTCTAAGTTCTCTTCTTAACCCGATCTTAATATAACTAATTTGGCTCCTCAACTAGTCAATGGGTCACTTTGGTAGAACTGGGCCTCAACAATAAAATGTCAAGCCCAAGCCACGAGGTAAATGACCCCGGCCCATCAACCTACGGTCCAAACTCCTAGTCCTGGTACCATGTGGAGTTCGAGTCCCGATATGACCCTCGGAGTCCCGGTACACCGATTCCCGGTACCGACCTTGGGTCCCGGTATGCCGACTCCCGGTACCGACCCTTGGTCCCGGTATACCGACTCCCGGTACCGACCCTTGGTCCCGGTATACCGACTCCCGGTACTCGCGGACAGCATCGAAAACCCACCATCGCCAAAGCTCGATTTCTTTCTAACCACATAAAATGATGAGGGGTTTCAGTCCCAAACATCCTTTCTCAACCACATTCCATACTAACCATAACAAATCCATAATCCTAATCTATTTGGTTTCATCCGATTTCAGTACGATAAAAGATTAGAAATTAAGAACAGTGTTCTTACATTTTCTCTCAGTTAGAACATGAGGACGACTAACAATCTAGATTATCTAGCTATTTAGTGCACAAAAAAATAATATCGATTTAAGGTTCTCTTACCCAAATGGAGTCTCTTCACGATTTTGATGTCAAGCTTCCCACTAGTTCTTTCTCTCGACGTCTCTATCTCTGCTGTCTCTATCTCTTGCTGCCTCTATCTTCTCGGCATAGACACCCAGAACACACAACACATACCAGACTCTTCATTTCACTCCCTCTTCTTTCCTCTCATCGATGCACAGCAAACACACACACATGACCATTTAATTCTGTTTCCCTGCCTTTCATTCTCGATGTGCAGCACACACACACCAACCCTAAATGCTTTCTAATTCTACTCACAAAAGCGGCGCACAAAACAAGGGAATTAATTTCCCATGTTTCACTTTTCACCCTCATACTTTTCACAACCCACATATTACACCTTAGTTTTCATTTAAATCACAATACTCCTTTTTGGGTTATTACAAACGGAAAGTTAACGCACACACACATTCCAGCGGTATCGGGCCTCCATTACGGGCAATCCCACTAATCCGCTGCGACTCGGCCCAGCCTTTGGCTGAACCCGACCGGCAGGGTAGAGGGTCCTATAGACTGGACCCACCCGTACCGGCCCCTAAACCGGCCCCGAAGGACCCGACCCAGAGTCTGGATATCTTAAGAAAGTGTCGCCCGCTGGAATCGAACCCGGGTAGTGCGGCTTTCACCCCGCACCCCCTATGATGTTACCTATCCAACTGAGCTAACCCCCTTTGATTTCTGGTATTCAAATACTGCTGAAATTGAACAAGAGTTTTGATGATTATAATGCTCACAATCATCAAAAAGGGGGAGAAATATCAAACAAAAAAAAGATAGTTTGCTGAAAAGAGAGATATATTTGAAAAGGAAAAGAAGAGCTTTCAAAAGAAAATGTGGTAATTTTCAAAAAAATTGCGGATAAAGGAAGATATTTGGAAAAAGATTTTGATGAGGAGAGAAACATCTTTCAGGCTGAAATCTCAAAGCTAACGAGAAAGTTGTCTGCTTTAGCAACGGAAGCTATGAAAGAGCAGAAGATCAAATCTGATCTATAGAAGAAGTTTGATTTTATTTCTCGAGAAAGGAATGTTCTGTCCGACAAAGTTCAGAAACTGGAAGCAATTAATTTATATGTTGAATTATCTGAACAATTTAGTGCCGATAATGTTGTTCAATCATCGTATGATGATTAAACTATTTTGGAATTTTCATTCAAGACTGCTTCTGGTTCAGTTCATGAACATATTTCTTCGACAAAGTCCGTCAAATTAAGCAATCCTTCAAAAGATCATCATTCTAATCTTTTCTACAACCATGTTGCTACAAGTTCAAATACTCCTATCTTTAATCCTGTTAAAAGGTAAAAGGATCTACTCCTGAAAAGGATGCCCCAAAAAGTCATTTGTTCCCACTTTAAACATTAAGAAGAACAAAGCTTATCTAGGTAAGTCTTTTGCTAAACCTATCTTGTTTACTCTACAAATCATTTGATTAGATTAGCACAAAAGCAAATTTGTTGTTCTTACTGTGGAACTAATGATTTTGTCAAGAAAGAAAATGTTCAGTACTGGTATGGTACTTACAACATTTCTTCAAATCGAACTGCACCTAATAAACCAGGACCCAAGTTTCGTTGGGTACCAAAATCTACTTAATCTGTTTTGCAGGTTCATCATGTGTGGTGCTGATTGTCAGAACTATACCAAACACATGACTGGGAAACAAAAGAGAAGTGTTCAGATCTTTGAAGAGGAGTAACCGTGATTTCAATTTTCATATGCTGAACTACTTGCATAATTTCAAGGGGAGAAATTCTAACTTTTTGATATATTTTGTGCTTATTGACATATTTTTTATGCTTCTTTGTAGGGGGGCATACCCAATAATGGCTTCTAAACACACCAGTTTAGAACCCGAGCATAAAAGATTTATGGTTTCTAAACACGTCAGTTTACGACTCGAGCATAAAAGATTTATGGTTTCTAAACACGTCAGTTTAGAACCCGAGCATGCAAGTTATTTGACTTCTGATTATTTCAGATCAGAACTCGATCTTCAATATGTTTGACTTCTGATTATTTCATATCAGAACTCGATCTTAAATGTGTTTGACTTCTGATTATTTCAGATCAGAACTCAATCTTTAATACGTTTGACTTCTGATTATTTCATATCAGAACTCGATCTTCAATATGTTTGACTTCTGAGTAACTCAACTCAGGACTCGTACTTCAATGTCTTTGACTTCTAAACACATCAATTTAGAACTTGTATTTCATTGTTTTACACTTTGATTTATACATATCCTAATCTTGTTTCGTTAAGATTTTTTGCAGATTTTGAAGGGGAGCCTATCTGATTTTACATTAGTATATCATGATTTGAGGGGGAACTTATACATTTTACTGTAAATATCTTCTGAACTCAATCTGAGATTGTTTGAAAGAAGGATGACTTTCAAGCATGAAAAATGTATTCTTAAATGTTCAAACCACTTCTCTATTTTCAAAGGATTTTATAAATTTAGAAGTGTGATTTTAACTGTTTTTCATGTCAGTCTCGGATTACATCATTATTTCGGACCGTGTGTTTTCAAAGATTTATACTTGCATATTATCTTTTCTATACTTTCAAGTATTCATACACACCGGTTCAGCTTCTTATTGACTTTGTTATTACCATGTCTCAAAATGAAACATTTTTTCGATGGTAATACTTCCGTTTGTATTTCATTTTTGTTGAGCATCGTATATTCTTTCAGCGTGAGAACTTAAGCGTTTCATTCAAAGATTGTTTATATTTGTTAATATAAACAATATCCAATTCTTTGATACCCTATTCCTTACATGATTATCTTTCATATTTGATCTGATTGATACATTGTCAGATTCTCAAATAAGTCTTTCGAATTCATTTCATTCTTTCAATATTCTTGTTTTGAGAAATCTTCAAAGTTCAAATGCTCAAATATTCATGATAATTATTGAGGAGCATACATTCTTATGACAATGTAACTCAAATGTTGAGATTCATATTTGTTCAAGATAAAATGTTGAACAACACATCTTTTTAGGACAAAATTTCATGGGAAGCAGAAGAGTAAAAGAAAAGCAAAAAGAAATAAGAAAACCAACTCTTGCATTTAACCCCACCAGCTACTAATTTCTATCTCAACAAAGAAATGTTTCAATTTTTCTTGGGGACACAACATAAAATCTATCTAATCTTCACTCGGGAGGTTGGGATATTGAAAAAGAAGAAAGTTTGCCCCACCTTTGCACTTCAATCATGCACATTGAGTCCGTGGAAAACTTGTTGTTGTCTTAACAACTTACACAATTTGAGCCTATTATTCAAGCATAAGTTGCTTCAATCATTTCTACACTTTCACGTAAACACACAGGGAATATGTTTTCTGGTCATAACTTTCATAGAAATTCCATTGTGTTAATTTTTCGATGATTGAATGGAAGCTCTGGAGGAGTTAACATCAAAGAGCTCATTTCCAAAGTACATCCGTTGTACTAAGTGGCTTTGTACAACATAGAGAAATTTTAATTGATTCATCCGTTGTTTCAGGGTTACCACATTTATTCTATCTGAATTTGAAAAGATTAGGATACACATATTTTGGAATTGACAGTTGAACAAATCAAAAGGAGGAGATTGTTTTTGGTATTCAAAGACTGCTGAAATTGAACAAGAGTTTTGATGATCATGATGCTCACAATCATCAAAAAGGGGGAGAAATATCAAACAGAAAAATGATAGTTTGATGATTTCAATTTCCAACAAAGAGATATTTGTCAAAGTCGAAGAAGTTCAAGATAAAGTGTTTCCGAGAGATAAGTTCAAGACAGTTTGTTCATTATTATTCAAATGCGTGAAGATACAAAGACAGTTCGTGCTTAAAGATTATTCAAGAATGTTTTAAAGCTCAAAGCCCGTTAAAACCTCAAATCACGTTCATGATCCAAAGACTGAAGAATTTGTCAAAGATCAAAGCTGCAAAGATAAGGGATTTGAAGATATGAAGTTTTTTGTTTTGGAGACTTTGATCAACCATATGAAGATTTGAAGTTTATGTTTCAAGACTTGATGACTATTTGTTTCGGAAGAGCCTAATGAAGTTTAAAGTTGTCAAAGTGGATTCTTGAAGATAAAAGCTTAACTGAAGATTCGTCAAACGTTTAAAGTGTTGAAGATCTGAAGCTCAAAAGAGATGAAGACTATCTTCATAAATTTTTTAAATCTTGAATCTATAGGGGGAGATTGTTAGTACCAAATGTATTCAAGATTTAGGGTAAATGTAATTAGTCAACAATAGTCAAAGTCTAGTAAGAAATGGTCAAAGTCAAGGGTATTATCTAGTGAAGGTCAAAGGTATGATAGGGTAATTGTAAGGGATTTGTGATAGTAGCACATGAGAGGTTGATAATGTCGTTTTTTGACATTATTTTGAAGCCTAATCGGGGATTTCGTTGAAAGTTTTCAAGTAGAATGGTAAGTTTAATAGCATTATTTGAGAAAGTACAGGTCTTTTTGAGTTTACAGAGTTGGACGAGTTTTGGGACAATTAGATGACGAACTGACATTTCAGGTTGAAGTTTGGACAACGGGCACTTCAAGAGCAAACAGTGCTTCGCGCTACTGGATCCTCGCCACCATCCGCGCAGAGCACTGGACAGATTCTCGCGTGGTTCCATCAGCGCCGCCATCTGCGCCGAGGACCTGGCCGTTTTAATTTCTTTTTGTCGGCTAGGGTTAAGTCATTCTGCACCAGTTACGATTTTAGGAGATAGAGGACCGATTTTTGAAGCGGAGAAAGGAGGAGAAACACATTTTGGAAGGAGAATCGAAGAAGAATCGAGTACGTTAGATCGGAGGATTAGCTTTTCAGGGAGTTGTCATTACGTTCATTTCTTTAGAACAATCATGTATAATTTTAATTTAAGCTTTTCATTTCTATGTTTGAAAACCCCCAACATGAACTAATTCTTTCATGTAGGGGGTTGGTTTGAATCATGGATGATTAATCTTCTGGCTAAGTAGATAGACATGATTGGATTGATTTTGATAGATGAAACATATGAGTTGGTTCTTAATGCTTGTAATAGTCTGATCAACTGTTATTTGATTTAATAAATCTTTATTCTTTGAGAAAAGTTTTAAGATTTGATTCTTCTTGTATGTCTTTGATGTGATTGAGATAGAAATATGAGATTTCATCTTTGTTGCTTTTAATCACTAAATTGTTCAAAGTAATATTGTTTAGATCGAGAGATGATGCGATGTTTTGAATGATTATTTGCTATAGCTTGATGAAGTATAGTGATGTTTTGTGATTATGCATTTCATTCTTGATTTAATTCATTATTGTCCAATCTATTTAGTCAATTGGTGTGTTATTCATGAGGAATCCTACCCTCCAACTATTTTCTTTATATCTAATTAAATCATTGTCAGCTCTGAATTTACCTTTTGCTTAGTAAAGTACTTTAATTCTTATTTCACCAACCAACAACTCAATTTGCGTTCTTTTAGTTAATAATCTATACAATCATTGTGGTACTTAACACCTTGTTCCTTTGGTTCGATACTCGTACTTTTGTACTATTACTTGACTTTGACACCGTACACTTACGGTTATATTAAGGGGGGGTGTAAACCCACCTATCAGAGGTCCTTGTAGCGGATTGCATACGTAGTGTGTGTGTATGTGTGTGTGTGTGTGTGTGTGTGTGTGTAATAGAGAGATGACCCCATGAGAGAGAATATTGATCTAACTCATATCTTGTAGAATTCTCTTCTCTAATCAAGTTCTATTGTGCTTAATCATTGTTATCTGAAAACTCTCAATTTCCATCAACAATTTACCCATTAACTTTTGTGACGGTTTTGTGATGAATCACCCATTTAGCAACGTATTCCCCTGAGAAAATTTTGTAGGTAAAAGTCTTTTATTAAGTAGTGGTGGTTTCAAAAGAAATTTTGATCTCTATAGTTTACAATTCATTGTCATTTTTTCCGGAACCTTCAAATATGAAAGACAAAAACATCAATGAATTGTAGTAATAAATTGAAATCATAAGGACTATTGATCACTTCATCTCACCCCCACCTAAGAATTTCATCTTAGAAGGAAATTGATAAGATGCATCTCAATGCATCTAATTGTGTTGATCTTCACTAGGATTGATACAATGGTCTAGATCCATTCTTACGCTTCTCACTAGAACCCAATATATATAGGAGTCATTCAAAGGAGAACTCAATTGTTTCTAATAACCAATAGATCCAACCTCAACTACACATTATTAATAATCAATGGTTATTATTAACAATATTACTTTTGGTAGTTATACATTAAGGTAAATCCATTTTCATAGCTGTTAGGACACAAAATGTCCTAATTATATGATAGTTTTGTAAAGGGTTATAATTGTAACATGGGCTTGGGTTATTGTAATATGGGCTTAGGCTTAAGTGACTAACAAAGGAGTGTATAAGGATTAATGTGTGTAATTAGGGTTAAAAGAAATCATTACAATGTAGCTCCATGGTGTAGTGTGTGTTCTAGAGAGAGAACCATTCTCTCTCTAGGTAGCTCTTTTCAATATGAATAATACACCACATTTCCTTTATATCTCATCTTGTTACTTTATCTATAGTCTACTTGAATTGTTGCTTGTTAATAATGGGACTAACAATAGCCAATGATGTTACACGATAAATTAAATGAAGATAAATCTCTTGTCCGTTTTTATGTTGCCTTCGGGTGTTATTCACGAGTTGGAGTCGCTTTTCAGATATTTCCTTTGGGCGCAAGGCCAGTCTTCTCGTGGTAGATGTCGAGTGGCGTGGGAGGAGGTCTGTAAACCTTTGGATTGTGGATGTCTTGGATTTCGACGACTTGGAACTTGGAACCGTGCCCTTGTTGTTAAGCACTTTTGGGATATTTTACGTAACGTAATTCGCTATGGATACGTTGGATTTATTGCCATTATATCCGATCATCTTCTCTTTGGACCATTCGGCCGAGACCGACTTGGTCATGGGTTTTTCGTAAACTTTTGGATATTCATGACCATGTGCGACCATCTTTCATCTCGGTTATTGGGGATGGTCGTTCCACCAATGCTTGGGAGGACACTTGGTTATCTTGTGGTGCGTTATCCTTGCATATTTCGTTCAGGCTTGTTCATGCGAGTGACTTTAATGTCACTACCACGGCTAGAGAAGTTATTGGCGTTATTGGAGATACTTGGTCGGTGACTTGGTGTGAGAGATGTCTGAATCTTAGTCTTTGTCCTATTCCGGTGGTTTCTGATTTGATGCATGACAAAGTGTTATGGAAGGGGCTCAACAATTCATTGGTTGATTATTCGGTTAGCGAGGCTTGGCGTTCTATGGAGGGTTTGCATGTTTCGGTCACTTGACATAAATGGGTGTGGTTTCGGGGATTTATTCCCAAGCACGCTTTTTGTATGTGGATTGCTTTCCGTAAACGTCTTCCTACGCAAGATAGGATTAGTTTATGGAAGCATGACCCTCCGGACCTACGATGTGTTTTTTGTGACTCTTGCTCGGATTCTCATAATCACCTTTTTTCCAATGTGGGTTTTCGTTAGAAATTTGGAGGAGGATTAAAAGGGAAGCAAACTTGCATGGGTTTTGTGAGGTTTGGGATGATATTCTTATTGGCTTGTCGAATGGTACTCTTCGACTTCGGTCTACTCTTCAGCAGCTATCTTTATCTGCGACAGTTTACTATATTTGGCAGGAACGAAACCAGAGACTTTTTGGAAATCAGAAGAGATCGGTGGACCAGATTGTGAGACAGATTTAGGAGATTGTTTTCATGTGGATTGCTTGGAAGAAGAAGTGTGGTAGTTCTTTAGTGAACCATGTTCTTAGATAATTGGTTCTTTGTTTTTCCTGGATGTCCTGTTGGTTTTTTGGGACTTTGGTTCTTGTGTGTGGTGTTTGTTTTTTGTTTCGGCCCTGTGTGACTTTTTTGTTTGGTTTTGGTTTTTGAGGGTTTATCCTCGGGCTGTTTGTTCTGTAGGGTGCTCCCCTGCCTTCCTTTTTTTCCTGTTTTTATAATATTGACGGTTTTCCTGCTAAAAAAAAGAATTTGGTAAACGTCGCCTAACTTCAAATAAATTTCTTCTAATTGTGTACTTGTGCAATACATCAAGAAAATTCAAAGGTTATGTTTGCATATAAAATTATAAATAACTAAAAAATACTACATTGTTATTATCTTTCAATAAAAATATAAGTCCGAAGATAAAAAGTCCACCATGTGAAAAAGTTATTACGACTAAATTAGTTTAAGCTATAAAGCCACTCCCAAGTTTTAACTCACTCTTATAAACATATTAAGGTAATAAATACTTACAAATAATAAAAGGGTATTTGAAACGAAAACGTGAGACTTCTTTTCATAAACATATGAGTAAACTACAATTTTCGTCCCTGAGGTTTACTACTTTCTACGAAAATCGTCCCTAAACTTCAATAAGTCTAAAAAACATCCCTGACGTTATGGGTTTTGCTATGAATGTGGTCCCTCCGGCTAACGACGTCAAAAAAAGGGCAGTTAGAGACCCCATGTGAGTTTCACATGATGGCCATTTTCGTCCTTTCCTCTTTTCCCTCTCATTTAAACGCCCTTTGGTTAACCACTCTAATTTTCGTCCTTATCTTCGTCATCATCTTCACTGACATCATTCACCAAAACCACATTACCATTGTTAACCTGACAAAACCTTTGAGCTTCAAACAAAGAGTTTTTACTTCAAGGAGCTTCATATTAGTAAAAGAAGTTCAAGATCATGGGCTCTAACGGGTGGTTGATTAGAAAGGGCCAAGGGGATCTTTATCCCGTCATTGTGTATGGTAAGTGTCCCTATTTTATTGGTTTTTTACATTTAAGTTGATTTGATGTTAACTCTTTATCTTTTTTTACAAAACACTATCCTACCCTTTTCACAATAAGGATTGACCATGGAGGTTTCTTCACAAAGTTTCCTGGCAGAAGATATGTTAATGGCAAGAGTACATTTGTTGATTTGATTGACACTGATAAGTTATCAGTACATGAGGTAAATGATATTGTGTTAGAGTTAGGTTACAACGAAGATGAAATCATGTATTACCACTTCTTAACTCCTCGTAGTGACTTAGATTTTGGCTTAGAAGCTCTAGGGAATGACACTGATGTATTAAAGCTTCTTAAATTTGTTCCTGGATTGAAATTTGTTGATGTGTTTATAGAGCATGGTAAGACAGTGTTAGACACATACAAGTCACCACCACTTGCTAGGAGAATTCTAATTGAGGAAATGGAGGATCCTGGTGGATTAGTAAAAAAGGTGAACAGAAGATGTAAGAAAAAATTGTTTCTTGAATGGATTTATAACAAAGGTGAACAAGTATCCCAAACAGAGAACCCACTTGATGTTAATGAAATGGTGTCTGAACAAGGGAATAATATGGACATACCTTTTTTTATGAATGAAGTGTTCCATGAAAATTCAAGTGATAAAGGAATTGATAAAGGCAATGTAGTTGATAAGGAGAAGGGAGAGGGACTTGATTTATTTGAATACTTGCATGAGTGGTATGACCTTTTTGACATTGAAACACAACATCAGATGACCAAAGACATTGAAACACAACCTCAGATGACCAAAGACAGTGGAACACAACCTCGGATGACCAAAGACATTGAAACACAACTTCAAATGACCAAAGACAGTGGAACACAACCTCAGATGACCAAAGACAGTGGAACACAACCTCAGATGACCAAAGACAGTGGAACACAACCTCAGATGACCAAAGACAGTGGAAAGGGAGTTGAAGATAAGGGTAAGGGATGTAGTAATGGAGCTGAAAAAAAGGGTAAGAGAAGTAGTAATGGAGCTGAAGATGGGGAAAACCGTGAGACAAAAGAGGATGATAGTGATGACTTAGATTATGTTGATGAAGGCAACATCTTAAAAGATTATGATATTGATATGGATGAGTTTGTTGATAGCAATGTAGAGTTCATGGGAAAACAGGACAAATTACTTGATGATATGGATGATTGTGCACATGTTTTACTTGATGATGACTTTTCAAGTGGAGATGAGACTGACATGGATGCATCTGGTGGCCCAAGGATGAAAAAAATCAAAGGAGGCACAATCTATTTTTTTATCTAGGGAAAGGGTTTGGCAGCAAAACAGAGGTGATCAAGCTAGTAAAAGATCATGCAGTGGAGACTAGAAGAGATATCATTTTGGTAAAAAAATGACCTCCAACGTGTTAGAGCCATATGTAGAGGCACATTACCTGAGTTTAAGGATGTTGGATACAGTGGGACTGGTAGGCCAAGTGGGACACTTAAAGGTAGGAAACCCAAGTTTAGCAAGGGTGGGCCTACTTATCCATGGGTTTTGCACATCTCAACAGACCAAGATATGGAAACCTGGACTGTGAAAACCTATGAGGCTACACATAAGTGCCTCCAATGTAGAGATATATCTGTGGCTACAACATCCTTTCTTGCAGAGAAGATCAAAGAGAACATCATATCTAATCCAACTATTCCAATTAATGCTCTTCAAACCCAATTGCAGCAGAAATATGATATCAATGTATCAACCAGGAAAGCATTAAGGGCAAAGACAATGGCTTATCAGAAGATATGGGGTGATTATGAAGAACAATTCAACTGTCTTAGAGATTACATTTGTGAGCTGAAGAGATGCAACCCATGAACCACTGTCAAGTTAGATGTTGAATCTGAACCAAACCCATCTGTCACTACAAGAAGGTTTAAGAGGATATATGTTTGTTTGGGGCCATTGAAGGAAAGGTTTAAGGCTGGGAAAAGAGATTTGCTAGGACTAGATGGCACATTTATGAAGGGTCCTTTCCCAGGACAGGTGTTGACAGCTGTGGGCATTAACCCTAATAATGGCACATACCCACTAGCTTATGGGATAGTATAAGCTGAGTCATATGCCTCATGGTGCTGGTTCTTGAAGAATCTTGGAGAGGATCTTGATCTTTATGTGAATTCCAACTTCACATTCATAAGTGATAGGCAAAAGGTTTAAGCTAATGACTTTATGCTACTTTTTTTATGCTACTTACTTGATTATTAGACTCACCTTAATTTGTTTTACATGGAATCCTTCCAACTGTTGCCAAACTGTTCCCATGTGCAGAACACAGATTCTGCCTAAGACACCTTGCAGAGAACATGAAAAAATATTGGAAGGGGAAAACTTACAAAGGCCACCTTTAGAAGTGTGCAACAACTATAATTGTACCCCAGTTCCAAACTGCAATGGAGGAATTAAACAACTTCAATACAAAATGTTATGAGTGGTTGAACAGTATCCCTCCTCAACACTGGTCTAGGTCACATTTCACAGGTAAGTTTATCTTATTGTACTTAACTCTTATGAGCTTAATATATGGTTGTTATGAGTTGTTGAACCCATATGTTTTTTTTGTTTTTCAGGTAGGTGTCATTCTGATGTACTTCTCAACAACATGTGTGAAGTATTTAGCAAGCAAATTATGGAGGCTAGGGATAAACCAATCATATCAGCCCTGGAATACATTAGATACTACCTTATGAAGAGGATTGCACATGTGATGAAGTTGATACAGAAAGTTGAGGGACCACTCACTCCAACAGCAACAAAGGTAATAGAAAAAATTAAGCATGAAGCAGCCCAATACAGAGTGACATGGAATGGATGAAATAGGTTTGAGGTATGTGGTCCTTGGAATGATCAGGTGATAGTTGATGTGAATGCAAAGACTTGTACATGTAGGAGGTGGGAACTAACTGACACTCCTTGTAAGCATGTTGTTGCTACAAACTGGAATATGGCCTAAAATGGAGCCAATGTTGAGTTGCCTGAGAAATGGGCTGATAGGACATATTGGATTGAAACTTGGAAAACCATGTACAGTTTCAAGATAGAACCTATCAGTGGCAAAGAATATTGGGCTAAATTTGAATGCCCAACAAAATTGCTTGCACCAACCTACCATAAGCAGATTGGCAGGCCAAAGAAGAAGAGAAAGAAAGCTGTTGATGAGGAGAAGACATATGGTAAGAGCAGCAAGATGATTAGGGGTGGGAAGTCTGTCACATGTGCAAAGTGCAGGAAGAAAGGTCATAATTCAAGAACTTGCAAGGGAAATTAGATATGGTTTGTGTTTTGGCAATTTATGGAACAAGTTTTTTTTGTAGTATTTTGGAAGTGTTTGCTTTGACAATAGATGTGATTTGTGTATAACAAACTTGTTCCCTTTTGGTTCCATGTAATGCAACATATATGAATGACCACTTTAATTATGACTTTATGGTTTGTGTGTTTTAGCAGATTATTTAGTACTCTATTCTGTTACTATTTAGTACTCTATTCTTTGACAATAGATGTGGTTTGTTTGGTAGGAACAAATTATTTAGTACTTTGTTTTCTTATAATTGAGCTACATAAACAAATTAAAAAATGGCAAATGAATCTTCTTGTTGATGGAAGAACAAACTTTCATTGATTTGTAGAATATTACAAACATTACAGTTTCTACCTACATTGAATTAGCTCCATAAAAAGAGTATACAAATAAACAAAACCCAACTAGAAACCAGTAAAATCTTCAAGATCTTGACTTCCTTTTCTGTTGCTTTGAGGGAAACTTCAACTCTGTTCTTTGATCTTAGCAAACCAGTAAAATCTTGAATTCAAGATTGGGTTCATTTCGAACGTATCGAAGAGACGATTATAATGGTGTAACTTGTTAAAATTAAAACGTATTTTTTTAACGTATTTTAGTTAATAAACGATTATATGTGTTAAATGTAAAATTAAATTATGAAAGTAAAAGGTATAAAGTAAATTTAGTAAATAAGTATAGGGGGTGAAAGTGTAAATTAAAAAACAAAACAAATCAAATTTGAAGCCATCGCGGGCTCCTCCCGTGATCGCGGGTATTTGTTAATTACAAAAATGCCACTGCCCGCGATCGCGGGCTCCCATCGCATGTATTTGTGGCATTTTTGCAAAATGGAAAAAATTTATGGCATTTCGGTAACAGTTAGTCAAATTTGTGACATTTTAATTAATTTCCCTTTCTTATATGATAAAAAACAACAAATGTTTAGTTAAGCGACAAAACACAATAAGTGTTTTAATAAACAATCTAATCATACGTGAGTTAATCTAAATGAACTTTCGTATTTGAATTTATCAGTTATACAAAACAAAAAACAGGACTACAAGAACCATTTTCATAAATTTCTTGGCACCGCTTATTGGGAATCAAAACCAGACAAATTCTGAACCAAAAGAATCATTTTTATAATTTACTCTATAAACAAATGAGAATGCACAACCGGACTACAAGAACTTTCCACAATTTAGTCTATAAGCAAAATGATTGTATTCAAGATTTGAAGCGTCTAACGATGTAACAACCCAAACCAAAAGAAAGCATAGCATTCAATAATATTAAAATATCTCAAAGTCGGTCTCAAAATCTTAATATCTGAATCAAAATCTAGGTTGGCGGAAACAACCTATACACAACTGAGAATAATTCTAAGTTCTAAAATAAATGCAACGCTGTCTCTAACTGCATCTGTACTCACGTTTTGCTCTGCTCACTTACTAGAGTCTCCCACTGTTGGCTTACCTGAAAAGGTTAGTTTGAAAAATGCGAGGGTTAGACCTGAGGTCTAGTGAGTCCCCTCAATTTAACAGTTCTAAAAAAACATTTAAAACACTTTATAACTATCAAAGCACTTTACATAAGTTTTCACGGATAAATCCGCTCCCGTAAATGGCACCCTGAAGTCACTCAAGAGTGACAACGAGTCAGTCTCACGTTGCCTTACTGGGTACACCCTCCCATGGCATAAACGGAACCTCCCCCGGGCATGAGCACTGGCGGAACCTCCCCTCGACTTAGCCAATTTACGTCTACCACAATGTATGCATACATCTCATATAAACTTTCAAACAAGTAAAATCATGCAATTAAACATGGCAATTCTACTCATTAACTTTCTTCTGAAAACCTGTTCAAAACACGTATTTTAGTTAGAAAAACTCATCTGGCTTTCTCGCTTTATGGATTCTCACTTAAGCTTTCGATCTCTAAGTGGAACACCTATCATTTTTCTAGAACGCATATCATAAATTTAACAATGAATACCCGAGTTTACTTCCGAACATAACCCAAAATTATTTAAGTTGATAAGTTATACTTCTAGTCCGAAAATCGAATTCTGAACTTTGTTAACCGACCCAAGTGAAATAATATTCCGGATCTTTAATTGAATACCGGACTCAAACAAGCAAATCCACTTCCGGTTCTTGGGCTAAATTCCGGATCCAAACAATTAAATATTAATACCGGATCTAAAGATTAAAAATACCGGATCCTTAATAGTCTAGGCCCACTACCGGAACTTAATGCAATTAATATCGGATCTGAATAGTCTAGTCCCACTACCTGATTTCAATTTAATAATAATACCGGATCTGTAAAGGATTTAGCCCACTACCTGATTCATTAAATCTTTAGCCCCATTTCCGGTTTGCATTTAATGGTTAATGCCGAGTCATGTGAACAGTTCCGGATCTGTGGCCATATTCAAGTTCCGGATCTATGTCTAAATGGCCCAACACCGGTTCTTTATTTTTATTCGGTCCAGCCTAGAGACAAATGGGGCCGGATCCAAACAATTAAATATTAATTCCGGATCTTAAGGAAAATTCTGGGTCTTTTGGTTGTTGTCCATTCCGGGTCCTTTGGTCTTTGGACTCCGGATCTACGAAAATTAAATACCCAATTCCGGAATTGGTTTAAGTCCAATAGCGGATCTATATTCTAAATTGGATTCCGGAAGTAAAGTCCACATTCCGGATCTATGTTAAAATAATTCCGGTTCTTCTTTATTTAGACCCAGATTCCGGATCCACTTTGAGTTCCTATTCCGGAACCTCTCAATAAACTATGGCGATGCGATACTGATCATCATTAGTACTAAAATCAATCCATTTTAAAATCGATTAACAAGTCCAAACCCAAACGAAATGGTTATTCTAACTCTACTAATCCACTTAATCTTATTTTGTACATCTTACAGCCGATTGACTCTTGTATATACTAAAACCCATTAAAATTCCATTAACTCTGATCTTCTCAAATTAAGCAAGAATAGGGATTAAAAGATAGAAACCTGAGTGAATCAATGTAAGGTTAGGTTCAATT